>OY992881.1:129507555-129665055 GCA_963921405.1 Cepaea hortensis | reverse complement strand
CTGTAGCTCCAGCGACGACTCCCAGAAGTCACCTGAAAAATGCACTCGAGAACCGAAAAGGCAAACAAGTCAATTCTGCAACAGTCGGCCGCCATCGTTCTGAACATGCAGTTCACGCTACAAACAACCGCGAACAGATGTAAAAGCATTCCACACGAAATTCACAGCTCACAGTGTCGCGTCAAGCACTCACTCAGTAGCAGGGCGACTGAACCATGCACTATCAGTCCAACGTGACGAAAATGCGAATCCAAACCGAAGCCACAAGCATAAAAACTCGAGAGGCCTTAACGGTTCACTTGCTTTCCCTCCATGTCGGGGACCGGACATTCCGACAGGGATGTGCAATGTTTCCAGCTCCTTTTTATTTCCTATACAGTGACAATATGTTTAGAAATCTAGAAGATATGAGCAGAATCGCCATTGGGGGATACAACATCAACAACATGAGATACGCGTATGATACAGTTCCGATTACAGACAATGAACAGGATCTACATCATTCAGCAGATGCGGTTACTGCACACAGCGAACAACTAGTATTACAATTATACTAAGAAAATAGAGATTATGATTGTCTCTAAGAAGAAAGAAATACAACAGTGTACTTACTATACAGGTAAATTGGAACATTGCCATAAACGTAAATCACCACGATGTCTCGGAACAGTCATATCATCCGATGGTAGGTGCCATAAAGAGACTAGAACAAGAATCGCCATGGCAAATATAATCTTTTACGAGATGGAAAACACGCTGACCAACAAAACGATGCCAATTGAAGTGATAAAAACAGTGTTGAAAGACCATATAAAACTGTAACTGTGCATGGCTGTGAAACGTGAAAAATCAGAAGACAGGTTAAAGAATATATAATGGCAGTGGAAATGTGGCATCTGAGGAAAATGCAAAGAACACCATGGACAAACAAATGACTAAGTAATATAAGAAGCGAATGAAAACCGTAAACTGACTGCAGAAACCAGACGTAGACCTGAGTGTCTCCACCTTGTCATGGTAGAAAGGCGTGCGTGTTCCAATGAGCTCAAGAGCTATGCCGACGATAGCACAGCTACCGTCGGATAGATCATGGGATAGGAACCAGACCAAGAGAGACACACACTTGCTGCCTAGTAATTAGACTGGGGATAGGCAGTCAAAGGCCAGGGATAAGCAAATTCATTGCACTCCGAATCTGGCGTACAATACCACTACATTCTTGGTCCAGACACATATTCTACGGCTCTCGGCTAAAGGATATGGCTGAACACGTCTAAGTCAATATCATCCGGATGCGAGGGCCGGGCCGATAATCAATCAATCAATCATGTGCCATCCCGTAAAGCGTGGGCGGTCATGACTCGCCATTTCACTCGATCACCAGCGTCGTGGGTCAGCTCAGTGTTCCTGTCTCGTCCATGCCATGTGGCCAAGCCATCCAGGTATTTACTTCTCGGTCTCCCTCTTGGTCTGTTCCCTTCGATATTGCCAGTTGTCACTAAATTCTCCAATCCATTTCTTCTCATGACATGTCCAAAAATTTTTGACTCTCTACGTCTAATTTCTCTAATCAATTTACGATTGTTATTTGTCTCCTGTAGTACTTGGTCATTGGTTTTTCTGTCTGTCCATGATATTCTTTGCATTCTCCTCAGAAACCACATTTCTGCAGCCACAGATGTTTTTCAGCTTGACTGCTCATTGTCCAAGTTTCACATCCATACAAAAGAACAGGCTCTATGTATCCCCTTAACACTCTTTTTCTTGTTTCAATTGACATCTTTTTAATTGGTCAGAATGTTTTTTATCTTGCTAAAGGCTACTTTCGCCATGGCGATTCTTGTTATAATCTCTTCAAGGCATCTCCCATCTGATGTTATGACTGTTCCGAGATAATTGTACCGATTCACTTGTTGAAGAATATTCCCATTTACTTGTATATTACATTGTGGTACTTCGTACTTCCTAGTGACGACCATAACCTGTGTCTTCTTACAATTTAATTCCAACCCCAGCTGCTCACTGTGCACAACAACTGTGTCTACTAATTGTTGTAGATCTTGTGCATTGTCTGCAATCAATACTGTATCATCTGCATATCTAATGTTATTGATGTTTTGTCCTCCAATGCTGATTCCATTTATATCTTCTACATTCTTGAAAATATTTTCACTGTATAGGGCAAAAGATCTGGAGACATTACACATCCCTGCATAACACCTCTCTTAATAGATTGATATTGTCCCACTTCATTATCAATCCTTATGGCAGCTTGTTGTTTCCAATCTATGTTTTTTCTGTCTAATGTCTTTCCCATCAATTTGTAGATCTGCAAGCATATCTACCATGTTGACCTGTCAAACTCTATCAAAAACCTTTGTGTAGTCAATAAAGCAAAGGTGTATATCCTTGTTTACTTCTAAAGCACGTTCAATAACTGTTCGCATCATATACACATCACTTACTGTACCCTTTCCATCTACAAACCCACATTGTTCTTCCCCTATTTCAGGTTGTATTTTCTTCCTCACTCTTTGCATGATAATTCGTAGCAATATCTTTGTGATGTGGCTCATTATACTAATTGTTCTATGTTGATCACATTCCAAGGTTCCTGATTTCTTTTGGATTGCAATAAATACAGGGTTACATAATTCAGAAGGTATGTCTCCAGTATCATATAATGTGTTCATGTTTTCAGCAGTCTGGTGACTTGATTTAGCCTAAATTCTTCTCAAGCTTTTATCATTTCTGTTGTGATGTTATCTGCACCGGGGGCCTTGCCAGCTTTCATATGCTTAAGAACATTTCGAACCCCCATCTTCAAAATTGGCGGCCCTTCATTATTAAATCTAATACCATACTGTTCTCTGTTTTCATTATAAAGGTTTTTCACATAATCTGTCCATACATGTAGAATCTGATAATTTTCTATTATGATTTTGCCATCTTTAGTTTTTAGACAGCCTGCTGATGTACGTGTTCTTTTATTAGCAAGTTCCTGAATTCTTTTGTGCACTAATTTGGTATTTTGACTGTAGTGTTGTTTTTCAATGTCTAAGCACTTTTCCTCAAGCCATGATTCTTTTGCCTCCTTACATAATATTCTGACTTGTCTGTGAATTTCTTCATATTTGGCAGGATTATTTTTGTTGAGTCTTCTTGTTTCCATTAAGTGTAGAATTTCTTCTGTCATCCATTCCTTACGACCCACCTTCTTTAATTTTGGAATGGTCGTTTCTGCAGCCAAACTGATTGAATTCTTCAATATTTCCCATTGATCATCATCATCCTGGAATAACATCTCTAGATCAGACAATATATAAAATCTGTTCTGTACTTCTATGTTGAATTTGTTTTGTATTTCCTTGTCATTACTTAATGTACACAAATCATATTTAGTGTTTCCTGTTATATACTTGACTTTCTTCAACTTTATCCTCAGTGTTCCTATAAGAAGTCTGTGGTCACTATAACAATCATTGGGAACTGTTTTTGCTATTGTTAGTGCGTTTCTAAATCTTCTGCAAATCAGAATGTAGTCAATCTGGTTTCTGATCCTGCTATCAGGACTCCTCCATGTCCATAATCTTCTAGGGTGTTGCTTAAACCAGGTGTTTCCTACTATCATTTTCTGTTCTTTTGCCCACTCTACGAGTCTGTATCCTCTTTCATTTCCCTCACCTAAACTATAGTTTCCTACTGTGTATCTATCACCTTCATGTCCTACTTTTGCATTGAAGTTTCCTATTATGATGTTTATTTCTGAATTTTTACATTTCCTTAAGGCATTCTCTATGTTATTATAAAATTCCTCTACACTATCTTCACTGGATTCTCCTGTTGAGGCATATACTTGAATAATATTTATGCTAAAAGGTCTGCCACTTAATTTAACTAGTAGAACTCTGTCCGACACAGCCCAATATCCTTGAACAAATTTTGACGTTTTCCTGTCCAAAATAATAGCCACTCCCCTTTGTCGGTCTTCACCTCCAGAATAAATAGTCTTAAAATCTTCATCTATCTTGATGCCTGCTCCTGTCCATCTCGTTTCGCACATCCCTAGAATATTATTTTTTTTTTCTCTTTCAATTTCTTGTTTTATGGTCTCTAATATTTCGTCGTCATTTAACGTCCTAACGTTTCATATTTCTAATTTTAACGTCTCCGTCCTTGTCTTGCGATGACCAGTCTTTAGGCGAATCATAATGTACTAAGCACTTTTATGCTCTATGGCAGTAACTGTACTGGTCATTTGACAGCAGCCATTGACTCGAGAGAGCTCCTTTGCTTGCCGTCGTGAAACGTGAGACCATAACCAACAAATATCTGTCGGCTGCCCTCAAAATTTCATCCATCACCTGCCCTCTGTGTCTTCTTTTGAACACTTCCAATAAACGAAAACGAAATAAAACCACATAATCCACAGGAATAAACACTAAAACAGGGACATTCCGAAGAATAGATGCGTCACGTCGTCGCCATTGTACCGGAAGCCGATAATCACCCACTGCAAAATAGGGGTGAGATGCTGAGCCTGCTACAGGCTTGCTCCAGACACTTGTTCTACGGCTCTCAGCTGAGGGATTTATAGAATCTCCTGGATGAGAAGGCCTGGCCGTTACTCGCTCTCTGCTGCATGGAGGTAAGATGCTGAGTCGGCAGCACATACAGCCTACCTTGTGAGCGTTTCTAAAGGTGGAAAAAGCGTCTCGGTTGTACGCAATGATTGCGCTGATAGTCTGTACTTAAGGTCACTGAGTGAGTGTAGTCAAATGTGGAAAAACGTCTCATTAACACCAAATGGAACGCTTGGCTAGTGAATCCATTACGTGGAAGTCCGAAGCAAAAGCATGTTGCTGAGTGTATGTCATCTCATTATCACGAAATGAAACGCTTGGCTAGCGATCCATTACGTGGAAATCCGAAGTGAAAGCTTGCTGAGTGGAAGTCGTCTGCAGACTGACCGTTCCTGGTTTGCGTGAGGAGCGGCTAGTGGCGACCGAAATACTCAATACCTGTAAGTGAGAAAGTAAAGCAGCCATGAGCAGGACATGGTGAATCCTTGGGTGAGCCCAGTCCCAGAGCGCTAAGTGCCGGCTCTGCATTTATGGAAACCTCCTTGGATAGCTGGGAATACCCATGGTCTGTTCCTGCTTTTCCTTGAGGGTTGACCGTGATGTCTTTGACCGTTCTAACTTGACCAGCTGAGATGTGGACGAAACCACAACAGTAAGTATACATTGATATGCACAACACTACACCAATGATAATTATAACAAAAAGACACAATGAACCTCTAGCAGTGGTACCAAGGTAAACCGCCACACATTGCGACAAGCGGGAAGTTCTACTATATGGAACATGAATGACATGGCAGAGGTCAGCAATAAATGAAAAACATATAAGTTTTATAAATTGTGTCCAGGGCAGCATGATATTATAGTGAACTTGCTATTGAATTAGACTCTACAGGTTGTGTTAGCTGATGGACAGATCAAAACGTATTAGATCACATAACTCAACTTGAAGGCATAAGTGCACCACTAGACGGTAGACGATGTATATTTTCAGTGTCACCACATAAATAATATCAGCAATAAACACATGTCAATGACATACAAACAAGCCGTGGTAGCGCAATTACTAACACCCCTGACTGTAGGCCCATATGACAACACAACTCGCGGTTACTGCAGCTTTCAGCTGGTTGGAGAACAAACTGTATTACGAATGTTGTGATTGTAACTGATTCACACAGCACGCTGACAAGGGTGAAAACTGGATTTCTTCGTCCAGAATGGCATGCATCGATTCAGAGGTAGCAGGTTGTGAGAATTCCCTGGATCTTTTCTCCAATACACTCTGGTGTGCTTGGAAACGAACAGGCAGAGAGACTGGCTTGTGCCGCTTCATTAAGGGATGATTTGATGCATGTTAAGGCGGATATGGTGACGACTCTCTGGGAGATTGTGAATAATGCAGATAAATAACAGATTGACTATCATTGTCTAGAGAGAATGCGGCAGCAATGGTGGTTAGAGGATATGGCCGACAGTCGTCATTCAGAGGTAAAGCAAGACGGACATATAATCAGATTGCACTGGGCACCATTATAATTGGAACTCTTCGCTGGCTGCTGAAGAAGAGGACTGAGTGCTTATGGGAAAGCAACGATTGCAATGATGTCGGTTCTTGACTCAACTCAACTCAATTGTAGTCCCAGTGGACACTTTCGGGGAAATTTCCATTGAGACGTATAATTTAAAAGATTCGAGATGTCAGGTCTGATAGCCTTAAATGGGTATCAAGAAATATTATGGGAAGCAAAGATAGCCGGCGCTATAGTGAGTCCATCACTTTTAAAATTATGCATAAATATCACTAGTATTTGTAACTGTATACATTGCACACACAAATAAATTTAACTCATGTCGCGCATTGTTACAACTTGTAAACGAGTACACATTGTACTCGTTGTCATTGACACGATATCAGTGCTTTATGAGACTGTCAACATGGTTTAGATTTCTTTATATCGTCCCTGTAATCTACAGCTTCTGGTACTTTACGGTGTAGGGTGGGGGACGGGGGATGTCTTGAGAATGAGGAATTAAGGCCATCTAGCTAGTGCAGTCGCCGCAAACTGCAGGCTAGGGTTTTCTTTTTTCCTCGGACAGGAACAAATCCATCCCTTACCGAGGATTCGACACCCGGTCTCTCAAAGGAGAGCCCGGCATTTTTGCCATTCGGTCAACCTCTCATCCAGATCTGTAACGCTGGGCATAAATACAGGGAAATAATCTGAAACATGTGCAAATGAAAGTTAGTTAGTCGATAGATCATCCTCATTGCAAATAGAACCATTCAGTCCATAAGTGCTCGGATCCCCTCCTGAGCAAATCCCGCAACGTGTAGCGGCTAACGACACCAGTTCTGTGTTGGTTTATCAATCTTTTTTTTTTTTTGGCTTCATCGTAGTGTCCTTGTTTGGCCATCCCTATTTTGATTTGCTGTTCTCGCAGTCTGATCATGGTTGTAGATTTGTAGTCATCACTTGGTTCTCGAACGTCTTACTTCTAGTAGAGCGTTCAGAATGTCAGTCTGGTTTATGGCACGTCCGCCCTCCACCTTAGCCTTACCTGCGAGCTTGTCAGCACGCTCATTTCCTTGTACTCCCGCATGCCCTGGTACGAAGATGAAACTAATCTTTATCAGCCGAGACCGCTCCAGAGACAGCAAACACTCTCTTCGGATCGACCCCTCCTCTATCCTCTTGATCATGTTCATTGAGTCGCTAAGGAAACATGCCCCTGTGAATGTCTGTGTCTTGAGCCATGTTATTGCTTCACTTACTGCCATGACTTCCATAGTCAGGCTACTTGTGGTCTCAACAAAAGCACCAGAATCCTCCTTCACAATTCTCCCTCCGACCAGCGCTGTGAAGGCCCATGAGCTTCTCACATGTCGGACGACCGACCCATCTGTGTAAATGACAGCATCACCTTCTGATGTATTCTCGAGAATCAACGCTTGTACTTCCTCCCCCACAGCAGCCGGATTTTCTTGTCTGCATTTTCTGTCTAGTTGGATGCAAACTGAAAAGGAAGTATCGAAATCTGTTGGCACTTGTATCCACTCCTCGCAGGTTCTAAGTCCTCCAGTGAATACACCTATTGAAGAATGTCTTCGGCTTGACCCACCCACGACCCTCCTCTTTTTTAACCTGCTGCCCTTCACCTTCCTAATTTCACTATGCAGTGGATGTTGTGTGTTTGCGTTAACTTTGAGATAGGCACGTGCTCTGCAAATTTGTAGTCTATCTTCAATGGTTGGAAAATCAAGAAGGTAGCACATCGCCCTGCATGCTGTATATCTTGTACATCCAAGTATAATGGAATATTTTGTGTAAATTGTGTGTGATCTTTGCCAGATTTCGGCAAGGGAATCAGATAGTTGTATAACCATTCCTCCTTGATGCTAGCACCCCCTATACTGTTGTACATGTCTGCTAGTTTCTCTAGCTCATTGTCGGTACACCTATTAACGTCATCATATCTTATGCCATTTGGCTTCTTTCACTGTCACTGTGTCTTCATCCGAAATGTTTTAGGCCTTACACCTGTCTCAGTTGACCTCCTTGGCAAGATGTCGGCCTCTCATGTCTGTCTGGTTGCTCTGCTCTAGATAGCGTTCGAAGAGGGCTTGTTCTCGTCAGTCCTCTGCCAGATGAGGTCAGCACCTTGGAAGTCAGAAATTCTCTTATTCTTGACTCCCCCACTCATGCTTGTATGTAGTCGCCAGAGCAATTTCAGTGACTTGTCTGAGCTTCTTGCTGTTATTTTTGTTTGTCCATCAAGAATGATGATGACCATTCATTTCATCCAGTGGGATTGAAGGTATGGAACCGTGGGTTCTAAGATGGCTGATAAGGCCTATTTTGGCTCGAAATGTTCTTTGACAATGTGGACAAAGAATGCTTGACGTTTCTGAAGGAGGATTTCCTGCAGTGGTTTTTCTGTCCTGCCTTTTCTTCACAGCTCTTGCAGTCCTAGTTGCCTCACATATTACTGCACTCTTGCGTAATGATGCACGCCACGAATTTAGGTCTCTGTCTGCAGCCTCCCAGGTGTGATGATGAATTCCAAAAGCATTCAGTGAGATTTTCAGAGTGTCTTTAAAGCGTTTCCTCTGGCCACCTTGGGAGCGTTTACCACAACGCAACTCGCCGTAAACAATTCGTTTAGGGAGCCTGTGATCTGGCATGCAAGTAAAGTGACAAGCCCAGTAAATCTGATTCTTCATCAGTAGAGTGTGGATACTGGGCATGGACGCTCTTTCTAGGACTTCAGTGTCTGGAATCTTTTCTTGCCATTTAATCTTCAGTAGCTTCCTTAGGCAGACTGTGTGGAAGTGGTTTAATTTCCTAGCGTGTCGCTGATAAACAGTCCAGGTTTCACAAGCTTATAGCAGTGTGGATAATACAACTGCTTTGTAGACTTTTAGCTTTGTTTTCAGGCTTATTCCAGTTCTGTCCCATACATTCTTGTACAGTCTGCCAAAGGCCGCATTGGCCTTGGAAATTCTTGCATTCACTTCGGCATCAATTGTGACAGCTTGTGACACAGTGCTGCCAAGATAGGTGAATTTGTCCACAACACTTAGTCTATGATCATTCACTTTGATATTCGGCACAGTGTGATTATTTCCTGGAGCTGGCTGGTACATAACTACAGTCTTCTCCAAGTTGATATTGAGCACAAAGTTGGCACAGGCATCTGAGAAAGCTGAAACATTATGTTGCATGTCCGCCTCTGAGTTGGCGTATAGAGCGCAATCATCAGCAAACAGGAGCTCTCTGACGGTGTCGCTGTTAATTTTGGTTTTAGCTTTCAGCCTTCTGAGATTGAATAACTTTCCATCCATACGGAAGTTGATGTCTATTCCAATGTCGTCGTTCTCGAAGGCATTCATCAACATGGCTGAAAACATGAGGCTGAACAGTGTTGATGCCAAGACACATCCTTGCTTCACTCCATGGGTGACAGGAAAGGGTTCAGACAGTTCACCATTTTCCTGTACTCTTGCCTGAATGCCGTCATGAAATAGCCGCACTATTTGAACAAACTTTCGTGGACAGCCATATTTTGCCATAATCTTCCACAGTCCTTCTCTGCCGACTGTATCAAAAGCCTTGGTAAGGTCAATGAAAGTGGAGAACATTTCGCAGTTCTGTTCCAGACATTTCTCTTGCAGCTGCCTTGCAGCGAAAATCATGTCAACAGTTCCACGTTCTTTTCTGAAGCCACATTGACCCTCAGGAAGAAGACCTTGATCGAGATGGGCTGTGAGGCAATTGAGAAGAATTCTGGCGAGTATCTTCCCTGCAATTGAAAGCAAGGAGATGCCTCGGTGGTTGCCACAGGATTGGCGGTTTCCTTTACGTTTGTAAAGGTGGACTATAGACGCGTCCTTGAAATCTTGTGGCATGGTCTCGTTCACCCATATGTTTGTAAAGACTTGGTGAAGCTGCTCTGTTAGGACCGGCCCACCTGCCTTGTATATCTCTGCTGGGATGGACCAGGTGCCATGCCGCTGGAGAGTTGCTGGATGGCTTTGCTTACTTCCACTATGGTTGGCAGGTCATCAAGTGTATCATTGGTGGGAACTTGAGGAAGACAGTTGATGGTTTCATCATGGAAGAAGGAAGTTGCATTTAAGATGTTGCTGAAATGCTCTGCCCAGTGTTGAAGGATTTCTTTCTTATCGGTGACCAATGTACCCCCATCTGCACTGAGGAGGGAAACTATGCCTGGTGATGTAGGATCATAGACCGCTTTCAGTGAGTCGTAGAAGTTTTTCATATCATGTCTGCCAGCAAAGCCTTGAATTTCATCAGCTTTGCTGCTCAGCCACGAGTCCCGCATGTGCCGAAGTTTCTGCTGCACTACTCTCTGAATGTTCTTGAAGGCATCTTTTTATGTTGACTTCGGGTCATTCAAATGTGCCTTGAGGAGAAGATGTTTCTCGGCCAGCAATTGGTTGATGTCTTCGGAATTTTCATCACACCAGTCTTTATGCTTTCGGGGGGCTGGACCCAGGATTTTCATAGCAGTGTTGTAAATTATGTCCTTTGGGCCTTTCCATTCAGTTTATGTATCCTGTTTAGCTGCAGCATTGGGCTTGAGGCGGTCTTCCAGCATATTTTCAAACGACTGCTCATTTTCTTGCTGTTTAGGCGGGTGACATTTAGCTTTTTTTTGCATTTTCACTCCTTCAGGACGCCGTGGTGGCCTGATGTGAATGTTTATTTTAGAGACAATGAGACGATGGTCTGTCCAACATTCGGCACCACACATGGATTTTGTCACTCAAACGTCTTGTCTGTCACTCCTCCTGACGATGACATAGTCAATGAGGTGACAGTGTTTCAAGCGCGGGTGCATCCACGATGTCCTATTTCTCATGGGGAGACGAAAAATTGAGTTCGTAATCAGGAGATCATGTTCGGCATATGTCTGAAGGAGTAGGAGTCCATTGCTGTTACAATTTCCGACTCCATGCTTTCCAATAATGCCACTCCAAGAGGTGGTGTCCATGCCTACTCTGGCATTGAAATCCCCAAGGAGTATAAGTTTGTCTCCTTTGAGAACAGATGTTAGTACATTGTGCAGGTCCTCATAGAACTTGTTCTTGACATCATCTTCGTTGGTCATAGTTGGTGCGTAGACACTCACAATGGTTGCATGCTTTCTTCCATTCATCAGGGGCAACTTCATGATCATGAGCCTGTCGTTTATAGCCTTTGGCAATCCAGCTAATTTGCCGACCAGAGCTGACTTAATGGCAAATTCCACACCGGATTGGCGTCTTTCCTAGCTTTTCCTTCCACTCCTGAAAAATGTGTAGCCGGCACCTACTTCACAGATTTGGCCTTCTTCTGCAAGTCGTGTCTCACTCAAGGCTGCAATGTCGATGTTGTACCTGCCCAGCTCTCTCCCAGTCAGTGCTGTTCGTCTCTCTGGACCCGACGCGCCGACTCTGTCAAGTAGGGTGCGTACATTCCAAGTTCCAATTGTTAAGGGAATATGGTTTACTCTTTTAGCTTTGCTGGAATACTGGAATTGTCGCAGTGCCAGACAGAGAGGTCCTGTATTGGAGAGACTAATATATGATTTTGACGTCCTCATGCTCCAGGAGCTAAATACAGACGAATACCATTGCCCTGGGTACGCCAGTTATATAAACCCTACTGGGCAGTAGAGACATGGACAAGGTCTGCTGGTGAAGGAAGGAGTGAAGCAAGTGGTACTCGACTTGAGCCAGTGGAATCACAGTGCAAGAGAGGTCCAGGGTATACAAATGGAGATTGGTGGCTTAAGTTGGAACATCATAAATATATATGCCACAGTGGACTGTTTTGTCAGAAAGGAATATTGGGACTGGATTAAGGAACTGGAGGAATTACCAGGTGATAGGCTACTCATATGTGGAGACTTGAATGCAAGGAACAGAGATTGGGACAGAAGCGGAGAAAACCGACAGGGAACTGCCCTTGCAGATGCCATGGTGGACTCCGATGTGGTCTGCATAAATGATGGTAGGCCGACAAGAATGGCAATGAGGCCTGGCGATGCAGACACAGCTATTGACTTGGCACTTGTCTCCCAGTCATCAGTCCTTGATGTGAAGTGGAATGTTTTGAATGACCATGGGAGTGATCACATGCCATGCTCAGTCCTGATCTCTAAACCCAGGAAAGTTAAAGCTGGGAGAGCGCGCAAGACCTTCCGGTATGAGAGGACCGATTGCCTTCTTGGACGCCTCAGAAAAGGGGCATGCAACAGGACTGTTAAAAATCCCTTTTTGCATCCCCCATGGTGGACCCCAGAAGCAGACCATGCTTGGAAAGCAAAGAGAGCTGCAGTGAAGCAGCTAAAGAAAGTGCGACAGACACTTCGAAGCTCACGAGAGGAAGTGGACACAGCGAAAAATGTCAAGAAAGACAAAGTGGAGGTTTTCAAGCTCTGTGCTGCAGAGGCCAAAAAGGCAAAATGGGAATGTTTCATGAAGGAGATTGGAGGTGATAAAACACTGCAAAAATTCTGGAAACTGCACAGGCAAATGCAGAGAAAAGATCGGCCGTTGACAGTGGGAACAATCTATAGAGATGATGGTGTGCGCGTGACAACAGACAAAGAGAAAGGGGAGGCGTTTCTCCAGACATTTTTAGAGCAGACCAATCATAATGATGCGGACACCAGGGATGCAGTTAGAGAGGAGCTATCTGGCACCACAAGGAATATGCAGTATGAAGACATCATACGGGTGGAAGATGTTAAACACATTTTGAAAAAGGCAAAAGACACGGCACCAGGGCCCGATGGGGTCAGGTATGGCCACATGAAGGGTTTGAGCGAAGCAGACCTGGAGGAGATGACCGACTGCTTTAACCAGAGCATTAGGACAGCATCAGCACCGCAGGATTGGGTTCACAGCTACCTCATCCCTCTCCCAAAACCATTCAAGGATCAATCCAAGCTTAGCGGCTTTAGGATCATCACCCTTCAAAATACATTTGGGAAGGTTTTAGAGAAGATAGTCGCTGTTAAGCTGCAGGATTTTTTGGAAAGGTGGAAGCTTCTTCCAAGAGGCCTGGGGAGCTACAGGCCAGGAAAAGATACCTGGTCTAATGCAGCCACTTTTGCCTTTGATGTTTTTGAGGGGTTCAAGAGTAGACAGGAAACGATGGCGGTCGCGCTTGATCTCGAGGATGCGTACAATAGAGTTCGATATGATATTTTGATGACCGCACTGATGGAGAAGGGGGTCAATCCCTGGTTGGTGAACTGGATAGCAGCCGTCCTGCACTCTCGTCGGGTTGCTCTCCGTCTGGGCGCTTGGATCTCAGAGCCACATATGTTAACCCCGGGACTGCCACAGGGATCTGCAATCTCACCGGTGCTCTTTAATGTGTATACGAGCAAGATTGCAAACCTAGAAGCACCAAGGGTTGGAAGAATACTAACATTTGCAGATGATATTCTTGCATATAGGCAAGGGAGAGATAGGGAGCAAACAGCCCAGGAGTTACAGGCGACAGTAGATGAAGTGATTGACTGGTGCACAGAAATGAGTGCTGTCATACACCCGGAAAAGGCGGCTGTTTTGTAGTGCTCTCTGGACAACAGGATTGTAAGAGCTGATGTCCCAAGCCTCGCGATAGATGGTAGAAATGTCAGCAGAGAGAACAAACTGAAGTATCTGGGCATCACATTTGACAGGAGCCTATCCTTCAAGGACCACGTGGAGACGGTCGTGACAAGAACTCAAAAGGGACTCAATGCACTTAAAACTATGGCTGCAATGGACGTAGAGCAGAGAATGCTTTTCACACTATACCAGCACTTGATCCTCTCAGTAATTGATTATGGATTAGGTCTGCTCACTGTCTCAGAGAGTCAGCTGGTGAAGTTAGAGCGCATACAGAACGAAGCTATGCGGGTCATTCTGGGATGCACTAGAGACACCCCAGTAGTGTGTATGCGTTACATCCTTGGTCTGCCGACTGTTGCTGGTAGGCTCAAGGTGATGCAGGCGAAGACATACCTCAGAGCAGCTGCATACACAGACCACCCACTGCATGAGGCGCTGGACGCAGTTAAGGGTCAGCGACTGATAAGAGGGAAATCATGGATGGCTCAGGCGGAGGATACGATCAGACAGGTGTGCCCCTTGGAGAACATTAGGCGTGGAGAGGAGTGGGTCAGAGTGCCAGCGGAGCAGTCAGACTTGTGAAGAGTTATAATCACATTAAGCCGGGAGTGCAGGGAGTGGCCATCAGGGGCCACGGAAGTGGAAATCCAGCAACTAATTCAGGACAATGCTCACTCGAGTGATGTGATTATCTACACAGATGGTTCGGTGTCAAGAGGTGAGAGAAGTGGCTGGGGTTTCATAGCCAAAGCAAATGGTAGATTTTTGGGGCAGGAGAGCCTGGCAAATGATACCACAACATCCAGCTTAAGAATGGAAGTGGAGGCAGTCACTGCGGCTCTCCGCTATATGGAGAATACGACACACACACACACACACATCGTGATTGTAACTGACTCAGAAAGCATGCTGACGAGGGTGAGGACGGGCAGACTTCGTGCGGAGTGGCTTGCTTCGCTTCGGAGGTCACGGGTGACAAGCATCGCCTGGATCTTTTCTCCGGGGCATGCCGGTGTGCTGGGAAATGAACAGGCGGACAGATTGGCTGGCTCTGCAGAACTTGGTGGAGTATTGATACATGACAAGGCAGACGTGCACACCTCGGAGGAGCAAATGGATTACCATGGTCTGGCAAGAATGAGACAACGAGGACTTTCGAAGGGATCTGGCCGACGCTCAACGCTCAAAGGAAAGGCGAGACGGACTTATAATCAGATTACTACTGGTACTATTAGTGCTGGAACTCTTCGCTGGCTGCTGAGGATGGGGACGGAGCACTTATGGAAATGCCCCGAATGCTGTGATGTCGATTCCTAAATCAATCAATCAATCAATCATTTTAGCTTTGCTTGTTTTATCTTTGTTTGTATGCCGACCGCAGTTAGGGTACCCACCAACCGCGGCTAGCTGGTTAGGTAGTGATGGAGCAGACAATGTTTAGGGCACCTTTTCTAGCCCCTTCCTCATGCTATGGAGGTGAGCAGTGTGTTCCTATAGAGGGCTGCTCAGTCGCTCAGGGGGCTGCCGAATCCCACTGCTGCTCCGGTCAGTAGAAGACGACCATATGGCCTGAGCCGCCTGTGTGCAGGTCTGCAACTACGGCTGCCAGCGTATCCACGCCTGCCGCTTCGCCGCTCGCTCATCGCCACAGGGCTTGAAGGTGATATATGACGTTGGATGAAGAGTGACTTGCGCGATGACTTGGATTAAAGTGAGGAAGAGTTGCGCAATTCTTCGACCTCAATCTCTCACCTGAGTCCATCTGAGTCCAGTGGCAAGACAAGTCGAGACGACTGGAGTTGAATACGGGTGCAGTGGATGACCAGGGCGCGCTACGTGCCTTGCCGTGCTCATTACGTTCCACAACGCTTTGCAGGTAAACGCCGTCTTGCCCGTTGAATCAGGAATGATTTCTTCCGCCCAGTATGCCGAATCCTGTCTTCACATGCTGGGTAGGCATACCCTAGTTTACAGCTTGGTTTGACACCAAATCGGTTACCCGTGCCTGGTTTAGCCAGCCCCTCACAGCTGTTGCCCGGGGGGTGGCCGCTGTCGCATGCTTACAGCTACTAGGAGCCACAGGCACGAGCTGGGTGTCAGGCTTGGACCAGTGGGGGATGGGTCCTGAAAAAGACATGAGAGTCATCCTTACCAAAGGTGCTACCAATTCCTGAGACCCCGTACCCCCTGTCTGAGCTTACACTTTGACATACCTCTGTCCATTTTTCACTTTTAACTACCTTAACCTTTTTTTTTTTTTAAACAGCTTACTTTTGTGTGCATCTCTCTTTCAAAGTGCATGCAGGGACCAAGATGGGGAACTCTGTTCTTCTTGGCGTTTTGCCATTTCATTACAACACTACGCTTATCTATCCAGGCCTTCTCCACCTCACAATTCCGCCAAGGTGGCTGCTTTCAGCTTTTTTTCCTGCCCTGAAACTTTCTGCCCTTGTTTCGCCTTATTTTACTCACCACATCTTGCCCTGTACTGTCATACTGGAAAGTCTTGATAGTTGACTTATTCTGCCTGGTTCTGCCTTTCTCCACCAATATGCTGCAAGGGTGGTGATCGCTGCCGTGGTACCCTAGCACACCACATCTGCATACTGTAGTGAATGCAGGAGAAACCAGCGCCAGATCAATAGCACTGTCCTCATCGCTTGGAGGGTTTGCTGTTCTGATGACACAGCCACTGTTGATAAAAACTAGGTCAATGGTTTCAAGTGCACACTCTTAACTCCCCCTGTGTGTTGGAGGAAGTGTTTCACCATGGTCAACCTTAAGCGTTGAAATAGCCACAGAAAATGGCATTTTTTCGTGACCTAATATGTCGCTGAAGCACTGCCACTTCTGGGAATCCATACTCGCGTTACGGGCATAAACATTAACCAACATGAATGGTAGACCAGATTGAACTCTGACCGCCTGTATTTGTATGTCGTCATTGTCCGAGCTGAACATGTCTAGCTCTGACGCAACCATAATATCGCGGATGAGAATCGTCATTCCCAGATGTCGTCTGTTGTAGTAGAAACATTTGAAAACCGGCCATTTTGAGTGCAAATGAAAGAAAGTCAGGGATGGTGAACCAAATATGTGTATCTACATTGAACTGGAAATCTATGTACTAAAACATTTGAGAATAGGCTCAGATATACATGACTATTCAAAATTCTCCACCACTGATACTTAGATATGAAATGGAGTGTCCAACATTGATATCAGAAGAAACTGTCACATATTGTGATAAGCAACACATTTACAATATCTTGATGTTTAATGACATGCGATGGCACAAGGGATACATAAATAAATAACTAATAGGTGTCATCTCTATGTGTTACTGTGCCCATACATGAAGCAAATAATAGTTAAACTGTTACCTACTATGCATGCGCTCAGAGTCGGCTAAGGATGGTTAGCAGATTTATCTTCAGAATCCGAGCAATTATAATCAAGTATACACAGGACTTGCCTTCAGTTGTTTAAGGGTCCAATGTTCCATTTGGAGACAACAGGCAGAAGATGGAGAAGGAATAGCTTTCAGATGTCGTAGGCTGGGCAGAATAATACCTCAGTCAACTTGAGAGTGATTTAGGCAGGTTGTGTTCACTGATTGATATCTCCGGTGTAGAACATCGCATAATTACACTTGCATGCTTAACAACACTACTAGATATTCCACGATGTATCGGTTCAGTATCAGCACAGAAACACTATGAGTTCTAGTGACCACATCCCACATTGTGTGTATATTATATAAAGTAAAGACAGCCGTTCTAGTGACCACATCCCACATTGTGTGTATATTATATAAAGTAAAGCCAGCCGTTCTAGTGACCACATCCCACATTGTGTGTATATTATATAAAGTAAAGCCAACCGTTCTAGTGACCACATCCCACATTGTGTATATATTATATAAAGTAAAGCCAGCCGACGTTCTAGTGACCACATCCCACATTGTGTGTATATTATATAAAGTAAAGCCAACCGTTCTAGTGACCACATCCCACATTGTGTATATATTATATAAAGTAAAGCCAGCCGTTCTAGTGACCACATCCCACATTGTGTGTATATTATATAAAGTAAAGCCAGCCGTTCTAGTGACCACATCCCACATTGTGTGTATATTATATAAAGTAAAGCCAGCCGTTCTAGTGACCACATCCCACATTGTGTGTATATTGTTCCAGTGACCACAACCCACATTGTGTGTATATTATATAAAGTAAAGTCAGCCGTTCTAGTGACCACATCCCACATTGTGTACAGGTTGATCTAAACATATGGATCTAGCACCATATACCCAACAAGCCTTAATGTTTGAAGAAAGGTTCTTCATATTGAAAACTACACACAAATATCTCTAGTGCTGGCTGGTGTGTAAACAGTCTGTGAACAGATAATACAATGTTTTGTTTCTATTTGCAGAGAAAGGCGTTTTACTTTTAGGAAGTAAGTTGTATTCTTGTTGTGCATTATTACTACTGGTAAATAAGTATTTATTGTCTGTGTTATTATTTGTGAATATTATGTGTGTGTCATAATGGTTTTATTTTATTAATTAACTCAACAAGCGACTGGACAATGGAAATAAATGTAAACATCTGTAAAATAAAAGACAGTAACATATACTCAACTAAATTTTCGTGTTTGAACTCAAGTGTAGTTCAAACGAGTGTTGCTTCTTCTAGCGTACTAGACTGATTTTTCCTTCTGGATTAGCTTTCCCTTACGCCTTGTCCGTCGCCATCGGGCAAATCAACTCCGACTTCAGAGGTACATGTAATGTATGTACCCAAGTCAAGGACGAGAAGTCAACAATTTAGTCCAATTTCCCGGTGTAGTGTCTTATACATTGAAACTGGACATATATTCAATGAAATGTTTGAGAAAAGAAATCATCCATTTATTGAACCACATATCAGTGAATAAAAGAAAGTTTTCACTCCTGGACTACTATCAGAGGAAACAACAGTTACACTGATGTCATCATCGCTCTCGGACAAATAGCATCGAGCACAAAGCTGTACCGATTCCATAACAAGGAGAAAAGACATTTTTCTCACAGGACACAGGAACCAGTGACAGTGTCCCCACCGTGAGAACCATCTTGGAGAAATGCAGAAAGTAGTTTGTGGATCTACGTACTTGTTTTTTAGACTGCAGTAAGAACGTCGACTGTGTTCAGCATCATAAATTGTGGGACGTCATGGGAGAAATGGAGATGCCAGTATATGCGATTCACTTAACTGAATCATTTCCTCTTGGACAACACACTGCTGCAAGAGTAGCCTGTGAAAACAGAGGCAAGTTTTAGCTGGGGCAAAGAGGAGTAAGACATTATTGCATATTTTGTTGTTGTTGCTGTAACAGTTCAATATGACTGCGTCATATATAATGAAGACAATGGGAAAAGATGAATCCAGTGAACACTATGGTACATTCAAACAGGGTGGAAATTCAATTCCAGACCCCAGATATGTATGTGACATGATTTTCTTGCAAATAATTCTTAGAAATTGAAAGAGTTAATCTTTTCTGTTACAAATCACAAAGATGTTGGAAATTGCTCTCGAAACAGAAAAAAAAAAAAATAATAATTCTGTCCAAACACGAAAATAATCGGAAAAAAAACAAAGAAAAAGCACAATCAATATTGCAGAAATATAAAATACCATTAGCCATTATTGTATTGGCTCCAAAACTAAGAAAACATAAATCTGGACTATTTAAAAGAAGTAAGACAGAAACTAGACACAGCAATGCAGAAGATATCAGTAAGAACAGCCTGTGGTACAACATTAGAAACATATGTGAGTCAAATATTCAAAGTTTCAACTGAGGCACTTGACTAAGAATAATGGGATCGGCCATACCAGTATTTCCAGTGGGACAATTTAACAGAGTATCACGTGAGCGAACAAATCAAGGTTTCAACTCATACATTTTGACAGAGATCATTGTGAACTCCAATTTGGCTGGTTCAAATGAGACCATTTTAAAGAGAATACCGTGAGCACTTATGACAATGTTCCAGGGGATACCATTTTGTAAGGAACAGTGTGAGCGATCAAACCATACTTTCAACTGGGACAAATTGACCGGGCATGCTCGGCGTCTATACCGATATCTCAACTGGGACAAATTGACTGGGCATGCTCGGCGTCTATACCGATATCTCAACTGGGACAAATTGACTGGGCATGCTCGGCGTCTATACCGATATCTCAACTGGGACAAATTGACTGGGCATGCTCGGCGTCCATACCGATATCTCAACTGGGACAAATTGACTGGGCATGCTCGGCGTCCATACCGATATCTCAACTGGGACAAATTGACTGGGCATGCTCGGCGTCCATACCGATATCTCAACTGGGACAAATTGACTGGGCATGCTCGGCGTCCATACCGATATCTCAACTGGGACAAATTGACTGGGCATATTCGGCGTCTATACCGATATCTCAACTGGGACAAATTGACCGGGCATGCTCGGCGTCCATACCGATATCTCAACTGGGACAAATTGACCGGGCATGTTCGGCGTCCATACCGATATTTCAAGTGAGACAAAAATACATTGAAAATTGAGAGCACCCATGATAAAGTTTATAAAGTGAGCAGCTTTACTTATGAAAATAGAGCGATGTCGTGAGAATGTCACATGAAATGATATGGCAGAGCACACTGCGCGTACATCCCAAGGTCAAATGTGGCAATTTTACACGAAACACTATAAGCGATCACGTCAAAATGTCAAATGACATATTGGATACAATCATGACTAATGTATATATCATCATCATCATCATCATCATCATTATCATCATCATCATCATCATCATCATCATCATCATCGTGTGCCATGCCGATAAGCGTTGGCGGTCAAGTTTCGCCATCTCACGCGATCACCAGAGTCGCGGATCAGCTCAGTGTTCTTGCACTGACCACATTACGTGGCCAACCCATCCAGGTATTTACTTATCTTCCTCCTCCTTGTTCTCTTCCCCTCGATTTTGTCTGTTGTCACCAAGTTCTACAATGTATTTCTTCTCATAACGTGTCCAAAAACAGTGTTAGTCTTCATCTAATTTCTCTAATCAGTTTACGGTTTTCATTTGTTTCTTGCAGGAATTTGTCATTGCTTTTTCTATCAGTCCATGGTATTCTTTGCATTTTCCTCAGAAACCACATTTCTCCAGCCATCAGATGTTTTTAAGCTTGTCTGATCATTGTCCGCGCTTCACATCCATATAAAAGAATACGTCCTATGTAGCACTTTCTTGTTTCAACTGATGTCTTTTTATTAGCCAGTATGTTTTTCATCTTGCAAAAGGCTACCTTCGCAATGTCAATTCTTGTTCTGATTTCTTCAAGGCATCTCCCATCAGATGTTATGATTGCTCCGAGATAACTGTACCGATTCACTTGTTTAATAATATGCCCATTTACTTGTATATTACATTGAGGTATTTCCTTCTTCCCAGTGACGACCAAAATCTATGTCTTCTTTCACTTCAATTCTAACCCCAGTTGTTCACTGTGTGCAACAGCCGCATCTACTAAATGTTGCAGGTCCTGTTCATTGTCTGCAATCAAGACTGTATCATCAGCACATCTAATGTTATTGGTGCATCGTCCTCCAATGTTAATTCCTTCCATATATTTTATATTTCTGAAAACATTTTCACTGTACAGGGAAAAAGATCTGGAGACATTACACATCCCCGTCTCACACCTCTCTTAATAGGTTGATATTGACTTACTTCATTATCAATTCTTATGGCAGCTTATTGTTTTCAATATATGTTTTAATATATGTCATTGAGCACCCAAAAAAAAAATGGTTTAATACTACTTCCATTACTATCTGTAGATTTGAGTAAGTATAATTCTTGTCGAACATTGTTATATTTTAACATAAGCCCGCCTTCTGTCAGTGGGAAGGTTATGATTTAAGTTTATTTTGTTAATTTTGTTCTTTATATATATATATATATATATATATATATATATATATATATATATATATATATATATATATACAATTTAAAATAAAATTTAAGAGAGCTTTCTATACTAAATTACAAAGATTACACACAACATATAACAGAGAAAAACTACAAGACATTACAGTCAAAGAGAAATTTACAGATGAAATAAAATGTAAACTTGAAACTTTGCAAAACCCTTTGGAGGAAAGCATTGACCAAACTTGGTTGAACATCAAGAATACAATTCAGTCTACCGCAGAAGAATGTCTCGGTGTGTTAACCACGCATAGAAAGAACAGATGGTTCAATCAAAAATGTGAAGAAGCTGTCATTAGGAAGAAGAATGCCAGACATGTATGGTTAAATTACATCAATAACATCCAAAAGGAAGAGCATTATAGAAATGAATGTAAAGAGGCTACAAAAATAGTCAGACAGCAGAAGCGAGAATATATGAGTAATATAATCAAAGATATGGAAACTAATCACCAGAAAAATGAATCCAGAAAATTTTTTACAGAACTGAAGTCAATGAAACGAGGGCACCACCAAAACACATATGGTTTAAAAGACAAAAATGGGAATATGATAAATACCAATGAGGAAATGTGCAACACATGGAAAGAATATTTTATTGAATTACTAAATTGTGAAGCTCCAAGTAACATTTTCCCACAGGAAGAGGTTCTAACATGCGAACCGCAAATTGAAGAACCTACATTTGAAGAAATCCTATATGTAATCACACGACTTAAAAACAATAAGGCAACTGGGACTGATGGAATTGCTGCTGAATTTATAAAGGCAGGTGGCCATGCATTACATCTAAAGCTAAACGAACTAATAATAAAAATCTGGAGGACAGAAGAATTACCCCATGACTGGAAAGAGTCATTATTGATACCTATCTTTAAGAAAGGAGACAAGTTCCAATGTGGAAATTATAGAGGAATATTACTAATGTCCACAAGCTATAAGATACTATCCGCAGTATTACTAAATAGACTAAAACCATATTCAGAAGACATATTAGGTGACTACCAGGCGGGTTTTAGACAAAACAGATCAACAATAGATCAGTTATTTATCTTACGACAAATAGCCGAGAAACATTGGGAATATAAAAGAGATCTCCATAACATTTTTGTGGATTTTAAAAAGGCTTATGCTAGTGTCCATAGGAATAGTCTAAGGAATGCTATGCAGGAATTTGGAATACCAAGGAAGTTAATCAACATGACCAGACTATGCATGGAAGATACTTATAATATAGTAACATATAAAGGCAGGAAATCAGACCCCTTCCAAATAATATCTGGCTTGAAACAGGGTGATGCACTATCGCCGCTACTCTTCAATCTGGCTCTAGAGAAAGTTGTAAGGGAGGTAAAGGAGGAATGTGATATTGGAGGAACATCCAAGCTGCTTGGTTATGCAGATGATATAGATATTATAGGGCAAAGTGAACAAAAGACATTGGAAATATTGACTCTGTTAAAGGAAAAAGCCCAACAGATGGGGCTGGTTATCAACCAAGATAAGACAGAATATATGGTAATTTCAAGAGACGGAATGGCTAAAAACTCTGGCCACATACAAATAGATAATATGACCATTAAAAGAACGGAAACATACAAATACCTGGGTACAATCTTCAACTGCTCCAACATCATAAGGGAAGAAACACAAGCTAGAATCAACTCTGGAAATAAGATATACTATGCACTACAACATCTACTAAAATCAAAGGCGCTATCTCTTAACACCAAAATCACAATATACAAAACACTGATCAGACCAGTTGTGCTGTATGGCTCTGAAACCTGGAGTACAACGAAAGGAGACGAAGCCTTGTTACAAACCTTTGAGAACAAAATTTTAAGACGCATCTTTGGACCCATTAGGGATATACAAAGTGGAGAGTGGAAAAGAAGAAGTAACAAAGACATTTATGATCTGTTTAAGTCCCCGCTAATCACTGGTATCATGAAGGCTAATAGACTACAATGGCTGGGGCATATAGAAAGAATGGAAGATAATAGGGAAACAAAACTCGCTTACACTCAGGAAATAAATGACCGTAGACGCCGAGGTAGACCAAGAAGGCGGTGGAGAGATAATACATGTACAGACCTACAAGCACTTGGAATCAACGACTGGCAAGAGAAGGTCCACCAGAGAGACGAATGGAGACAGATTGTATTTGCAGCAAAGAACCTCAATGGCTCGGAACGGTGAAGAAGATATATATATATATATATATATATATATATATATATATATATATATATATATATATATATATATATATATATATATATATATATATAAAGTTCATCTGTGCAATTTTAACTACGGTTTTATCTGTTGCAACAATATGCGCTTGACCCGGCCTCGAAGATCTGTCGTGAACTGACGTCCTTTCCGAAATTTTCGTGCCCAGTCTGTCAGTGTTGTCTTCGACACACATTTGTTACCACACGCTGCCTGCATTCTTCGATGAATGTCCAGTGGTCGACATCCTTCAAATGAAAGAAACGGAATCACCGCTCTTTGACCTTCTATGGACGGGTTTTGGATCAACCCGGCCATTCTTTCAACGGTCAGAAACAGAACTTATGCATCAAGTGACGATAAGCACGTGCTCTTTTATTCATTAGTCAGTACTTATCACATGACTATGACATGATCATGTTCAACGTAAGCAATTACTCGCGGTGCGGCACGTAAGTATTTCCAACGAACGCCCCTTACACACACACACACACACACACACACACACACACACACACACACACATATATATATATATATATATATATATATATATATATATATATATATATATAAGAAATCATTCCTGATTCAACGGGCAAGACGGCGTTTACCTGCAAAGCGTTGTGGAACGTAATGAGCACGGCAAGGCACATAAAGCGCTCTGGTCATCCACTGCACCTGTATTCGTCTCCAGTCGTCTCGACTTGTCTTGTCACTGGACTCAGATGGACTCAGGCGAGAGAGAGAAGTCGACGAATTGCGCAACTCTTCCTCACTTTAATCCAAGTCATCGCGCAAATCATTCTTCATCCAACGTCATATATCACCTTCAAGCCCTGTGGCGATGAGCGAGCGGCGAAGCGGCAGGCGTGGGTACGCTGGCAGCCGTAGTCGCAGACCTGCACACAGGCGGCTCAGGCCATATGGTCGTCTTCTACTGACCGGAGCAGCAGTGGGATTCGGCAGCCCCCTGAGCGACTGAGCAGCCCTCTATAGGAACACACTGCTCACCTCCATAGCATGAGGAAGGGGCTAGAAAAGGAGCCCTAAACATTGTCTGCTCCATCACTACCTAACCAGCTAGCCGCGGTTGGTGGGTACCCTTAACTGCGGTCGACATACAAACAAAGATGAAACAAGCTAAAAGAGTAAACCATATTCCCTTAACAATTGGAACTTGGAATGTACGAACCCTACTTGACATAGACGGCGCGTCGGGTCCAGAGAGACGAACAGCACTGATTGGGAGAGAGCTGGGCAGGTACAACATCGACATTGCAGCCTTGAGCGAGACACGACTTGCAGAAGAAGGCCAAATCTGTGAATTAGGAGCCGGCTACACATTTTTCTGGAGTGGAAGGAAAGGCGAGGAAAGACGCCAATCCAATGTAAGATTTGCCATTAAGTCGGCTCTGGTCGGCAAATTAGATGGATTTCCAAAGGCTATAAATGAAAGGCTCATGACCATGAAGTTGCCCCTGCTGAATGGAAGGAAGCATGCAATCATTGTGAGTGTCTACGCACCGACTATGACCAACGAAGATGATGTCAAGAACAAGTTCTATGAGGACCTACACAATGTATTAAAATCTGTTCCCAAAGGAGACAAACTTATACTCCTTGGGGATTTCAATGCCAGAGTAGGCACGGACACCACCTCTTGGAGTGGCATTATTGGAAAGCATGGATTCGGAAATTGTAACAGCAATGGACTTCGCCTCCTTCAGACATGTGCCGAACATAATCTCCTGATTACGAACTCAATTTTCCGTCTCCCCATGAGAAATAGGACATCGTGGATGCACCCTCGCTCGAAACACTGGCACCTCATTGACTATGCCATCGTGACAGACAAGACGTTTGAGTGACAAAATCCATGTGTGATGCCGAATGTTGGACAGACCATCGTCTCATTGTCTCGAAAATAAACATTCACGTCAGGGTACCAAGGGGCAAAAATGCAAAAAAAAGTTAAATGTCACCCTAATAAACAGCAAGAAAATGCAGCAGTCGTTTGAAACTATGTTGGAAGACCGTCTCAAGCCCAATGCTGCAGCTAAACAGGATACAGAAACAGAATGGAGAGCCCTAAAGGACATAATTTACAACACTGCTATGGAAATCCTGGGTCCAGCCCCCCGAAAGGATAAAGACTGGTTTGATGAAAATTCCGAAGACATCAACCAATTGCTGGCCGAGAAACATCTTCTCCTCAAGGTAAATTTGAATGACCCATAGTCAACATTAAAAAAAAGATGCTTTTAAGAACATTCAGAGAGTAGTGCAGCAGAAACTTCGGCACATGCGGGACTCCTGGCTGAGCAGCAAAGCTGATGAAATTCAGTGCTTTGCTGACAGACATGATATGAAAAACTTCTACGACTCACTAAAAGCGGTCTATGGTCCTACATCACCAGGCATAGTTCCCCTCCTCAATGCAGATGGGGGAACATTGGTCACCGATAAGAAAGAAATCCTTCAACGCTGGGCAGAGCATTTCAGCAACATCTTAAATGCAACTTCCTTCTTCGATGATGAAACCATCAACTGCCTTCCTCCAGTCCCCACCAGAGACACTTGATGACCTGCCAACCATAGTGGAAGTAAACAAAGCCATCCAGCAACTCTCCAGCAGCAAGGCACCTGGTCCTGACTCCATCCCAGCAGAGATATACAAGGCAGGTGGGCCGGTCCTAACAGAGCAGTTTCACTGAGTCTTTACAAACATATGGGTGAACGAGATTTCAAGGACGCATCAATAGTCCACCTTTACAAACGTAAAAGAAACCGCCAATCCTGTGACAACCACCGAGGCATCTCCTTGCTTTCAATTGCAGGGAAGATACTCGCCAGAATTCTTCTCAATCGCCTCACAGCCCATCTCGATCAAGGTCTTCTTCCTGAGAGTCAATGTGGCTTCAGAAAAGAACGTGGAACTGTTGACATGATTTTCGCTACAAGGCAGCTGCAAGAGAAATGTCAGGAACAGAACTGCGAAATGTTCTCCACTTTCATTGACCTTACCAAGACTTTTGATACAGTCAGCAGAGAAGGACTATGGAAGATTATGGCAAAATATGGCTGCCCACGAAAGTTTGTCCAAATAGTGCGGCTATTTCATGATGGCATGCAGGCAAGAGTACAGGAAAATGGTGAACTCTCTTAACCCTTTTCTGTCACCAATGGAGTGAAGCAAGGATGTGTCCTGGCACCAACACAGTTCAGCCTCATGTTTTCAGCCATGTTGATGAATGCCTTCGAGAACGACGACATTGGAATAGACATCAACTACCTTATGGATGGAAAGTTATTCAATCTCAGAATGCTGAAAGCTAACACCAAAATTAACAGCGACACCGTCAGAGAGCTCCTGTTTGCTGATGATTGCGCTCTATACGCCAACTCAGAGACGGACATGCAACATAATGTTTCAGCTTTCTCACATGCCTGTGCCAACTTTGGGCTCAATATCAACTTGGAGAAGACTGTAGTTATGTACCAGCCAGCTCCAGGGAATAATCACACTGTGCCGAATATCAAAGTGAATGATCATAGACTAAGTGTTGTGGACAAATTAACCTATCTTGGCAGCACTGTGTCACAAGCTGTCACAATTGATGACGAAGTGAATGCAAGAATCTCCAAGGCCAGTGCAGCCTTTGGCAGACTGTACAAGAATGCATGGGACAGAACTGGAATAGGCCTGAAAACAAAGCTAAAAGTCTACAAAGCAGTTTTATTATCCACACTGCTATACTGCTATATGCTTGTGAAACCTGGACTGTTTATCAGCGACACGCTAGGAAATTAAACCACTTCCACACAGTCTGCCTAAGGAAGCTACTGAAGATTAAATGGCAAGACAAGATTCCAGACACTGAAGTCGCAGAAAGAGCGTCCATGCCCAGTATCCACACTCTACTGATGAAGAATCAGATTCACTGGGCTGGTCACTTGACTCGCATGCCAGATCACAGACTCCCTAAACGAATTTTTTACAGCGAACTGCGTTGTGGTAAACGCTCCCAAGGTGGCCAGAGGAAACGTTTTAAAGACACTCTGAAAATTTCACTAAATGCAGCAGCCATAAACCGAAATTCGTGGCGTGCATCATTACGCAAGAGTGCAGTCATATGTGAGGCAACCAGGACTGCAAGAGCTGTGAAGAAAAGACAGGACAGAAAAACCACTGCAGGAAATCCTCCTTCAGAAACGTCAAGCATTCTTTGTCCACATTGTCAAAGAACATTTCGAGCCAAAATAGGCCTTATCAGCCATCTTAGAACCCACGGCTCCACACCTTCAACCCCACTGGATGAAATGAATGGTCATCATCATTCTTGATGGACAAACAACAAACAAACAAAACATATATGTATATAATGTTGTACGCGCCCAAGGCAAGATTAAAAGAGGCAGACTGACATTAAATATTGGAAGCGTTCATGGACATTTTTCAACTGACCAAATCTAGCGGGGAACATTATAACCGATCACCCATAACTTCATAACTTCATATGCGGAAGAGCGCAATTGGGAGGGTACTAGCCTTATCCTGGTGCGAGGAAATGCAACCCAAAGACAAAATAAGTCATGGCAGGGCAGACCAGGCCCTAAGCCTTGGTTGGCAGCTGGTCTAGGATCGAAGCTCCGACAGGCGGACAGTTAGAGCATTGCTTTGCTGATCCGGCAGCTTCTGCAGCTTGTCTTGTTCCAGATGTATAGGTGTTAACTTTCCTCTGGAGTGAACTAGGCAGGCCGAGAGAGGGATCATGCTGCATGGGCAACACATGGTTTCTTTATTTTAGCCCAGGCTTTGTGGTATGGAGAGGCAATAACTCCATCCCTGGTCTTAACCGGTCTCGGAATCAAAGCGAGACGCAACTGTTACGGGTTATAAGTCCTTGTCAGTTGGCGTAGACATGGGGCGCCACGCGATGCCTCTGACGGTGGGAGACACCTACAGGTGTCACTGATCAGCTACCGCCCGCCTCAAGCTGGGCAGCCCCCGGCCAATTGGGTGCTGATCCGCCACAGCCTGCCTGCTTCAATGGGTGCTTGGGGCTAGGACAAAATCTGAATTGCAGGCTGTAAAACCAATGCTCTAGGTACTAATGAAAAGAATAATAGAAATCTCAAGCTACGGCTTGCAACCTGGAACGTGAGAACCATGTGTACAGGATTTTCCACTGACCTGATGAATATCGACGATGTGAGAAAAACGGCTGTGATTGATGCTGAACTCAATTGTCTTAACATTGATATTGCTGGCCTGCAGGAGACTCGCCTCGCTGAGGAAGGGTCACTCAGGGAAAACAATTACACCTTTTTTTTGGAAGGGAAGAGGGCAGGCAGAAAAAAGGCAACACGGTGTGGGCTTTGCAGTGAAGAATTCGCTACTGGGAATGATTGATATCCCAGCTGGAGGTAATGAAAGATTATTATCACTGCGCTTGGCAACCTCTTGTGGATTTGCCACCATTCTCACTGCATATGCATCGACACTCACTTCCTCTGATGATGTGAAAGATACGCTCTATGAGCAGCTAGACTCTGCGATCAAGGCAGTTCCAAAATCCGACTACATTTATATGCTCGGTGATTTCAATGCTCGTGTGGGCAAGGACTCGAGTTCATGGCCAGTGTGCCTTGGAAAATACAACATCGGTCGCATGAATGATAATGGGCAAAGACTGCTGTAGCATTGCACTAGAAATGACCTATGTATTACAAACTCCTTTTTTAAAACAAAAGAGATGCATAAGGTCACATGGAAACATCCAAGATCCGGCCATTGGCATCAGCTGGACTTCATTATCACACGGAGACAACATCTGAACCATACATCATTAACTCGAAGTTACCACAGTGCTGATTGTGATACAGATCATTCTTTGGTTGTTGCAAGGGTTAGACTGAGACCAAAGAGAATCTACACAGCTAAACACAAGTCTAGCCCCAGGATTAATATTATTAACACTCACGATCCTGGAAAGTGCTTTGAATTTCAACAGCAACTTGAGGACGCTTTCAATGATACATCAGAAAATTGTATAGTAAATGATAAATGGAGTAAACTTAAGGAAACTATTTATAAAACAGCGGTAGGGGTTTACGGCACTGTGGATCATAAGAGGCAGGACTGGTTTGCGGCAAACAGCCAGATACTGCAGCCCTTGATTGATAAAAAGAAGATAGCTCTCTTAAGAAACAAGGACAGACCAACGCGTAACACTCTGAGTGAGCTGAAGCAAGCGAGGAAGGATGTACAAAAGGCTGCCAGGCAGTGTGCGAATGACTATTGGATCAAGTTATGTGAGCCCATTCAAATCGCAAGTGATAAGGGAAACATCAGAAGCATGTATGAAGGGATAAAGAAAGCCTGTGGTCCAATGATCAAAAGAAGTGCACCGCTGAAAACCTTGACTGGAGAAATCATCACTGATAAGAAACAGCAGATGGATAGATGGGTCGAGCACTATTTAGAGCTTTACTCAAGTCAGACCAAGCTGGCGGATGATGCCCTCGACGCCATAGAGGCCCTGCCAACTCTTGACCACCTGGACACACTTCCCACTATAACAGAAGTTAAGTGTGCTATAAATGACCTTGCATCTGGCAAGGCTCCAGGTAAGGATGGGATTCCAATAGAGGTGATCAGGAGTGGGCAAGACACCCTCGCTCTACAGATCCACCAGCTAATAGAGCTATGCTGGCGAGAAGGACAAGTCCCACAGGATTTCAAAGATTCAAACATCATAACGCTGTACAAGAACAAGGGAGATCGGAGCGACTGCAACAATTATAGGGGTATCTCACATCTGTGTATTGTTGGGAAAGTATTTGCCAGAATTGTCCTGCGCAGACTTCAAGTCCTGGGAGATCAAGTCTACCCCGAATCACAGTGCGGCTTCCGTCAGAACCGGTCTACCATTGATATGATATTCTCATTGCGACAGATGCAAGAAAAATGTCGGGAACAAAATCAGCCACTGTTTATTGCCTTATCGACCTCACAAAGGCATTCGATTTGGTCAGTCGTGAGGGTCTGTTCAAAGCACTAAAGAAGATTGGCTGTCCACCAACTCTTCTGTCCATTGTGGAATCGTTCCACACAGGCATGAAGGGTATAATCAAGTTTGATGGCTCAACTTCAGAAGAGTTTGAAATCAAGAGTGGAGTTAAGCAAGGTTGTGTACTAGCCCCCACCCTCTTTGGGATATACTTTTCACTTCTATTGAAATATGCCTTTCGTGATCAGGATGACGGTATATACATTCACTCACGCTCAGATGGTGGCCTCTATAATGCTCAGAGATTGAAGGCCAAGACTAAAATTAGCAGGGTACTAATCAGAGAGTTGCTTTTTGCGGATGATGCTGCGATTACGACCCACTCTGAGGAAGAATTACAACATCTACTATCTGCATTCTCCAATGCTTGTTCTGAATTTGGCTTAACAATTAACAAAAAGAAGACACAGATTATGTCACAAGGTGCACATGGTGTACCATCAATCTTTATTGACGACGCCGAACTGGAGACAGTAGACCATTTTACATATCTTGGATCAGAGGTAAATAGCAAATTATCCCTCGATCAGGAAATCAACATCAGGATTGGCAAGGCAGCAACAACAATGAACATGTTAGCAAAAAGAGTCTGGGAGAACAGGAAGCTTACTGCCAAAACAAAAGTCCTCGTCTACCAAGCCTGTGTCCTTAGTACTCTTCTTTATGGCAGTGAAACCTGGACAACTTACTCACGCCAAGAGAAACGTTTAAACAGCTTTCATATGCGGTGTCTGCGAATAATACTTGGTATTACGTGGCAAGACAAAATCATAAATACTGAAGTATTGGAAAGATCAGGTTGTGTGACGGTGTATTCCATGCTCAGTCTTCGTAGACTTAGATGGATAGGACACATTAGGAGGATGGATGATGGTAGAATACCAAAGGACATCTTTTTTGGTGAATTACAGACGGGTAGGAGATCTCAGGGTCGGCCTCTACTACGATACAAAGATGTGTGTAAGCGGGACATGATTGATACAGGCATTGATAATGCACAATGGGGGCATGTCGCCGCTGTACGTGTTGCATGGAGGGCAACTATCAGAAATGGAATAAAGACAAAGGAGAAAATGATTGCAGATAAAGCACACACAGAGCGTGAAAGACGTAAGATGGTGCAAAATGGTGGAAATGACCATGTTTTCACATGCATCTACTGTGGGCAAACATTTGAAGCAAGAATTGGCCTTACCAGCCACACTCGCTACCGCCATGGGTCGTAGTTATTAAGCCTTTTTGAAGCACAATGTACCAAACTATCGTCTGTCAAGACGGAAAGGTGCCAATGAATATATATATATATATATGTGTGTGTGTGTGTGTGTGTGTGTGTGTGTGAGTGAGAGAGAGAGAGAGAGTGTGTGGGTGTGTGTGTAAAACAAGAAGGCATCCTTTCTCACGACCTATTCAACAATGTAATGCCAGAATAGCCAATGATGAAGCAAATCAGTTCTTTGACGAGGATTAAGACAGGGCTTCATTATCTCCCCATGAGTGTTTACATTCACTGCTGCATATGTAATGAGAAACATGAGAAATGCGAGACCAATGGTTAATTGTGATCCATTCATAGTGAATAAAATCCATTTCCAGAACACATATATCCAGATAGGAGAGAATGTTGTACGCGCCCAAGGCAAGATTAAAAGAGGCAGACTGACATTAAATATTGGAAGCGTTCATGGATATTTTTCAACTGACCAAATCTAGCGGGGAACATTATAACCGATCACCCATAACTTCATAATTCTTGAATTCAATATACGATAATCTGACAGGTGGGGATGTCATCCCCCCATGGATGGGTTTCAAGTGAGTGGACTTGATATAGAGCAATGGCTTCAATTATCTCAGAATTATAACTAGGACAATTGGTCCTTCAATACTTTGAGCCTTCAAGGCACAGTTTGCATAAGCAAAAGGGACACAATGCGGAAATGATGCTGTGCTGCGATTCCTGCACGAAAATACTGGTGTATACTTAAATGCTTTAATGAGTTTGTGCCGTACATTTCACATGTCTACAACTTGGCAAAAACGCACTTTCGTGGATGTATACAGAGTTTCCGCAAGTGTCCTTCCATCATGTGCCATGCCGATAAGCGTGGGCGGTCTTGATTCACCATTTCACTCGATCACCAGAGTCGAGGATCAGCTTAGTGTTCCTGTCTCGACCATGCCACGTGGTCAAGCCATCCAAGTATTGACTTCTCTGTCTTCCTCTTGTTCTCTTCCCCTCGATCTTGCCAGTTGTCACCACGTTCTCCAATTTATTTCTTCTCATAACTTGTCCAAACATTTTTTGACTGTCTACATCTAATTTCTCTAATCAGTGTATGATTTTCATTTGTTTCTTGTAGGACTTGGTCATTGGTTTTTATATCTGTCCATGGTATTCTTTGCATTCTCCTCAGAAAATACATTTCCACAGCCATCAGATGTGGTTCAGCTGGTTTGCTCAATTTGCACGCATCCATACAAAATTACAGGTTCTATACAGCTCCTCAACACTCATTTTCTCGTTGCAATTGAAATCCTTTTATTGGTCAGTATGTTTTTCATCTTGCTAAAGGCTACCTTAGCCATGGCGATTCTTGTTCTAATCTCTTCAAGGCATCTCCCATCTGATGTTATGACTGTTCCGAGATAATTATACCGATTCACTTGTTTAAGAATATTCCCATTTACTTATATATTGCATAGTGGTATTTCCTTGGAGTTAGTGAGGACCATAATCTGTTGATGATTCCATTGATATCTTCTACATTTCTGAAAATATTTTCACTGTATAGGGAAACAAATCTGGAGACATTACACATCCCTGACTCACACCTCTTTTAATAGGCTAATATTGACCTACTTCATTATCAATTCTTATGACAGCTTTCAATATATGTTTTTTTCAAAAGTCAAAGGTCCTTTCCATCAATTTGTAGATCTGCAAGCATCTATACCATGTTGGCATTCCTTACTCTATCGAAAGCCTTTGTGTAGTCAGTAAAGCAAGGATGTAGATCTTTGTTTACTTCTATAGAATGTTCGATTACGGTTCTCAGTATATACACATCATTTACTGTACCCTTGCCTTCTACAAACCCACATTGTTCTACCCCTATTTCAGGTTGTATTTTCTTCATAACTCTTTGCATGATAATTCTTAGCAAAATCTTCAGGATATGACACATACTAATTTTTCGATGTTTATCACATTTCAAGGCTCCTGATTTCTTTGGGATTGCAATAAATACAGAATTACAAAATTAATGAGGTATATCTCCGGAATCATCATATAATGTGTTCAGCATTCTGGTGACTTGATCTATTCCATATTCTTCAAAGCGTTAATCATTTCTGTTATGATGTTATCTGAACTAGGCTCTTGTCGGTTTTCATATGATTAAGAACTTTCTGAACCCCCATCTTCAAAATCGATGGTCCTTCAGTATTAATTTGAATATTATACTGTTCATCTTTGTTATCATTATAAAGGATTTTCACATAATCTCAAGTATACTCCACTTTTTACTTGTTATACCGTCTTCAAGTTGCTGTTGGAACTCTTATCGGGATCTTTTGTGTTGACAATATTAATAGATTTGTGTTTTGCTGTCTAGATTCACTTTGATCTCAATCAAATCCTTGCAACAACCAAAGAATAATCGGTATCAGAATAGGTACTTCGAATTGATAATGTTTGATTCAAATGTGGTCTCTGTGTGATGATGAGGTCCAACTGGTGCCAATGTCCGAATCATGGGCGTTTCCATGTTATCTTATGCAGAGTTGTTAATACATAGGTGGCTTCTGGTGCAATGTTCCAGCAGCATTTGGTAATTTTCATTCAAGCGATCGATATCGTATTTTCCAAGGCACGCTGGCCATTAACTCGATTTTTCTTACCCACGCGAGCATTGAAATCATCGAGTATATAAATGTAGTCGGATTTTAGTAGTGCCTTGATCACAGAGTCTTATCCCCATAGAAGGAATAATTCGCATCGTCAAAGGAAGTGCATGTCTGTGCATATGCAGTGATAGTTTGCAATATTAACAGATGTTGCCTAGAGCAAAGACATAATAGTCTTTGATTACCTCCAGCTGTAATTTCAGTCATTCACAGTAGTGAATTCTTCACTGCAAAGCCAACTCAATATAGTATTTGTTCATCCTCTACCCTTCCAAAAGAGGTGTAATAGTTTTCCCTGAGTGATATGTCATCAGAGAGGCGAGTCTCCTGCAGGCGAGCAAAATTAATGTTAAAACGGTTGTGTTTGGTATGAATCACAGCCGTTTATACCACGTAGACGACATTCGTCAGATGAGTTGAAACTCCCGGACACATGGTTCTTATGTTCCAGGTTTCAAGCCGTAGTTTGAGGTTTCTGTTTGTCTATTTAGTGCCTAGCATCCCATTGGCACATTGGTTTTACAGCCTGCGATCGGATTTCGTCTTAGTCCCAAGCACCCATTGAAGCAGGAAGACTGAGGCGGTTCAGCACCCAATTGGTGGTAGGGGGTAGGGGTGGCAGCTTTAGTCGGGCGCTGACAGAACAATGCAAGCGCCCGCGGTAAGGTGTCACGTGAGACGATTTAGTACAGACAAATATCAGCACTACATCAGAATTTCAAACTGAGACTATTTGACCTTGAAAACCCTGAGCACTCAAGGCACAGTTTGAACTGGGACATTTGGACACGTGACACAGAGAGCAAGTAATGCGGGGCAGGTCATGGTGAGGGACAATATGTGGATACATGAACTTGTTTAATCAGTTGAACTGCGTGAAGTCCAGAACAGACATCACAGCACACGAGACATTTCCACACGGGATCAGTCTTCAACTTCAACAGTCAGCCTAGAGTCTCAGTATAATGGCCAGTTGCATTCTGGTTATGTGTGCAACTGTCTTGCCCTCAGAGTCCTGAATGTCGCCCAGATCTTTCCTTCAGAGTCCTGAATGTCGCCCAGATCTTTCCTTCAGAGTCCTGAATGTCGCCCAGATCTTTCCCTCGGAGTTCTGAATGTCGCCCAGATCTTTCCTTCAGAGTCCTGAATGTTGACCAGATCTTTCCTTCAGAGTCCTGAATGTCGCCCAGATCTTTCCTTCAGAGTCCTGAATGTTGACCAGATCTTTCCTTCAGAGTCCTGAATGTCGCCCAGATCTTTCCTTCAGAGTCCAGAATGTTGCCCAGATCTCTAGTACAGTGGTTCTCAACCGGTGGGGCATTTTTATGTATACTATGTAAGGGCGGGGAGGGGGGAATTGATAGGGGGAAATACGAAAAGGGCAATGGCATTCTGAACATATGGTGAAGGGGTGCATGGGGCAAACATGGTTGAGAACCACTGTTTTGTCATTCACAGCCGCAATGATTTATCTGTTCTTGCACACTAAAGACACCTTCCAGAGTGCCGTGATCACATCCGCCTTACCGTGCACCAATACCCACATTATAGACACGCTTTACAAGTGCCGTGACCACATCCGCCTTACCGTGCACCAATACCCACCAAATGGTGCAGAACTATCCAGTGTGTCCACCCGTTTGTTTACCGGGACAATGTTTCACTACTTGTAGTTTATGCCGCTTTAGAGAGATGCACAATAGAGACCCTTACGACTCTCTTATTTTGTGATTATTATTCTTATAGTCGTAATATTTAGTTTTAATTTTTATGTTTTTATTATTTTTAATTTTTCCCTAAGTTGATAATTGTAGAAGTAACTACCACTCATTTTGTATAATATCATATGCGAGGTTCAGAAAGTGGAGTATACATTAATTTTCAAACAACTACATCAATGTCAATCAAAGAGTGATATCAAACTAAACTATCACATATTGTGCCTGTCAACACATTTCCAATATCTTGAACATGCAATGCCATGATCTCCCAGGTGATAAGAAGCTAATAGGTGTGAGTACTGGACAATGTAATCTTGCAACGACCTTCTGAGTGAATTATGGACAGCTTGCTGTTTCAGCAGATGACTATATTTCATATTTACTACGTTCAAAACGTCTCAGTTCACTAATGACTACATTACATGTTTACTAAGTCCACATCGTGTCCATTCAATAATGACTATATTTCATGTTTACCTCGTCCACATCGTGTCCATTCACTAATGACTATATTTCATGTTTGCTAGCCCACATCGTGTCCATTCAATAATGACTATATTTCATGTTTACTAGCCCACATCGTGTCAGTTCACTAATGACTATATTTCATGTTTACTACGTCCACATCGTGTCAGTTCACTAATGACTATATTTCAAGTTTACTACGTCCACATCGTGTCAGTTCACTAATGACTATATTTCATGTTTACTAAGTCCACATCGTGTCAGTTCACTAATGACTATATTTCATGTTTACTAGCCCACATCGTGTCAGTTCACTAATGACTATATTTCATGTTTACTACGTCCACATCGTGTCAGTTCACTAATGACTATATTTCATGTTTACTACGTCCACATCGTGTCAGTTCACAAATGACTATATTTCATGTTTACTACGTCCACATCGTATCCATTCACTAATGACTATATTTCATGTTTATCTCCTCCACATCGTGTCAGTTCACTAATGACTACATTTCATGTTTGCTAAGTCAACATACTGTCAGTTCACTAATGACTATATTTCATGTTTACTACGTCCACATCGTGTCAGTTCACTAATGACTATATTTCATGTTTACCTCCTCCACATCCTGTCAGTTCACTAATGACTATATTTCATGATTGCTATGTTCACATCGTGTCAGTTCACTATGTTTTGCATATCCTTTACAGGACATCGCTGTCAACATCAGCATCTTTCAGCTGTCTATTGATTTCTTGACAAGATTACGCTCAGTAGTTTGCCATTGCTTTCTGAGCGGCCGGCTCAGTTATCCCGCAAGTCACGAGAGCGGGTTGAACCGCTTCCAATTCTCGCCTCGCTGCGAGTCCCTGCGTGGATAAACGGGATTACGGAGAAAGTGGTGTAACCCTTCAGCCAGAGAGACCGGCTGTCAGTTCACTAATGACCATAACTCATGTTTATCTCGTCCACAATGTGTCAATTCACTAATGACTATATTTCATGTTTACTAAGTCCACATCGTGTCAGTTCACTAATGACTATATTTCATGTTTACTAGCCCACATCGTGTCAGTTCACTAATGACTATATTTCATGTTTACTACGTCCACATCGTGTCAGTTCACTAATGACTATATTTCATGTTTACTAGCCCACATCGTGTCAGATCATTAATGGCTATATTTCATGTTTACTACGTCCACACCGTGTCAGATCACTAATGACTATATTTCATGTTTACTACGTCCAAATCGTGTCAGTTCACAAATGACTATATTTCATGTTTACTACGTCCACATCGTATCCATTCACTAATGACTATATTTCATGTTTACCTCCTCCACATCGTGTCAGTTCACTAATGACTATATTTCATGTTTACCTCCTACACATCGTGTCAGTTCACTAATGACTATATTGCATGTTTACCTCCTCCACATCGTGTCAGTTCACTAATGACTATATTTCATGTTTACCTCCTCCACATCGTGTCAGTTCACTAATGACTATATTTCATGTTTACTACGTCCACATCGTGTCAGTTCACTAATGACTATATTTCATGTTTACCTCCTCCACATCGTGTCAGTTCACTAATGACTATATTTCATGTTTACCTCCTCCACATCCTGTCAGTTCACTAATGACTATATTTCGTGTTTACCTCCTCCACATCCTGTCAGTTCACTAATGACTATATTTCGTGTTTACCTCCTCCACATCCTGTCAGTTCACTAATGACTATATTTCGTGTTTACCTCCTCCACATCCTGTCAGTTCACTAATGACTATATTTCGTGTTTACCTCCTCCACATCCTGTCAGTTCACTAATGACTATATTTCGTGTTTACCTCCTCCACATCCTGTCAGTTCACTAATGACTATATTTCATGTTTACAACGTCCACATCGTGTCAGTTCACTAATTACTACATTTCATGTTTGCTACGTCAACATCCTGTCAGTTCACTAATGACTATATTTCATGATTGCTATGTTCACATCGTGTCAATTCACTATGTTTTGCATATCCTTTACAGGACATCGCTGTCAACATCAGCATCTTTCAGCTGTCTATTGATTTCTTGACAAGATTACGCTCAGTAGTTTGCCATTGCTTTCTGAGCGGCCGGCTCAGTTATCCCGCAAGTGACGAGAGCGGGTTGAACCGCTTCCAATTCTCGCCTCGCTGCGAGTCCCTGCGTGGATAAACGGGATTACGGAGAAAGTGGTGTAACCCTTCAGCCAGAGAGACCGGCTGTCAGTTCACTAATGACCATAACTCATGTTTATCTCGTCCACAATGTGTCAATTCACAAATGACTATATTTCATGTTTGCTAACCCACATCGTGTCAGTTCAATAATGACTATATTTCATGTTTGCTACGCCCACATCGTCTCAGTTCACAAATGACTATATTTCATGTTTATCTCGTCCACAATGTGTCAGTTCACTAATGACTATATTTCATGTTTATCTCGTCCACAATGTGTCAATTCACTAATGAGTATATTTCATGTTTACTACGTCCACATCGTGTCAGTTCACCAATGACTATATTTCATGTTTACTACGTCCTCATCATGTCAGTTCACCAATGACTATATTTCATGTTTGCTACGTCCACATCCTGTCAGTTCACTAATGACTATATTTCATGTTTGCTACGCCCACATCGTCTCAGTTCACTAATGACTATAATCCATGTTTACTAACCTACATCGTGTCAGTTCACTAATGAATGTCTGATATTTTTCCTGTCCGTTTTTTCCCCCCAGTAATATCCTCTTACTTGCTCGCCTAATTTTTAAATGCCGTGATAGTGTTCTACTGCACACTGCAGTCAATTATGTGTGAGATACAGCCAATCAACATCTAGCAACATAGTTATTATTCTATTAAATAACTTCAAGGTTATTACAAATCCATCCACAATGGCAACTAGATGTGTCTAAACAGAACATGAAACACACAGAATTATGACACCTGCAGGTGTTTCCAGATCACATAGAATATTGCAATCTGGTTGTCGATTATCTGTCTTCTTTGAAACTATAAGCTGGTGTCTGTTTGAGCATTTATATTCTTTTTTTTTTTTTCAGTTCCAGAGAAGAAATAATCTGAAGAATAATGTAAGTTCAAATAAAATACAGTTAGACAATGTGTTATCATATTTGTGTTCATTGGACATACTACAATATAGAACAGCCGTTTGTGTGAAATGTAATGCCACGTAATAAATACATACATACATACATACATACATACATACATACACACACACACACACACACATACATACATACATACATACATACATACATACATACATACATACATACATACATACATACATACATACATACATACATACATACATACATACATACACACACACACACACACACACATACATACATACATACATACATACATACATACATACATACATACATACATACATACATACATACATACATACATACATACATACATACATACATACATACATACATACATACATACATACATACATACATACATACATACATGCATGCATGCATGCATGCATGCATGCATACCTACCTACCTACCTACCTACCTACCTACCTACCTACCTACCTACCTACCTACATACATACATACATACATACATACATACATACACACGCACACACACGCACACACACACGCACACATACAAACACACGCACGCACGCACGCACAGACAGACTGACAGACAGACAGACAGACAAACAGGCGGGTGGGCAGGCAGACAGAGAGACAGGCAGGCAGGCAGACAGACAGACAGACAGTCAGGCAGGCAAGCAGGCAAGCACACAGGCAGGCAGGCAATCACACAGGCAGGCATTCAAGCACACAGGCTGACAGACAGATAGACAGGCAAGCAGGCAGGCAGGCAAGCAGGCAGGCAGGCAAGCACACAGGCAGGCAGACAATCATACTTTAACTCCGCAAATATCTTCAGTCATGTCATTCTTCGTGTTTATCTCCACAAATATCTTCAGTCATGCCATCCCGCGTCTTTATCTCCACAAATATCTTCAGTCATGTCATTCTTCGTGTTTATCTCCACAAATATCTTCAGTCATGCCATCCCGCGTCTTTATCTCCACAAATATCTTCAGTCATGCCATCCCGCGTGTTTATCTCCACAAATATCTTCAGTCATGCCATCCCGCGTCTTTATCTCCACAAATATCTTCAGTCATGCCATCCCGCGTGTTTATCTCCACAAATATCTTCAGTCATGCCATCCCGCGTGTTTATCTCCACAAATATCTTCAGTCATGCCATCCCGCGTGTTTATCTCCACAAATATCTTCAGTCATGCCATGTCTCGTCTTTATCTCCACAAATATCTCCAGTCATGCCATCCCGCGTGTTTATCTTCACAAATATCTTCAATCATGCCATCTCTCGTCTTTATCATCAGAGATATATTCAATCATACCATCACTCGCCTCTATCTACAGAAATATCTACAAACATGCCATTTCTCGTCTTTATCTTCACGAATAGCTCAATCTTCTATATGTCGTTTTCGTGTTACGCATCTTTCAAAGCTCGCCATCTACACCTTCATACATAGCTTCAAGCATTCGAAATTTTCTTTACATATATCTTAAATAATTCTGACTGTCGATATTACCTTACATACATCTTGAATAATTTTATCTGTCGACATTACATTTACACACATCTTAAACCAATCTATCTGTCGACATTACATTTACACATATCTTAAACCAATCTATCTGTCGACATTACATTTACACATATCTTAAACCAATCTATCTGTTGACATTACATTTACACATTTCTTAAACCAATCTATCTGTCGACATTACATTTACACACATCTTAAACCAATCTATCTGTCGACATTACATTTACACACATCTTAAACCAATCTATCTGTCGACATTACATTTACACATATCTTAAACCAATCTATCTGTCGACATTACATTTACACATATCTTAAACCAATCTATCTGTTGACATTACATTTACACATTTCTTAAACCAATCTATCTGTCGACATTACATTTACACATATCTTAAACCAATCTATCTGTTGACATTACATTTACACATTTCTTAAACCAATCTATCTGTTGACATTACATTTACACATATCTTAAACCAATCTATCTGTCGACATTACATTTACACACATCTTAAACCAATCTGTCTGTCGACATTACATTTACGTGTAACTTTCATCATTCTATCTGTCCACATTTCCTTCACATATAGCTTCTATGATGCTATCTGTCGACTTTAGCTCCACAAATATTTTCCAACAGGCTGTTTACCGTGTCATAATAACACTACAACATGTTCAACTTTTAAAATATGCTTCCATTTGTAGCCCGGATGACCCTTCCTTACAGTAGAACATATTTGGAACATGAACCATGCACAGACAACTCGACTTCTATGACGCAGTGTATCGCTGTACAGATGTGTAGCAGCGGTCACTTCAACAATTTATGTGTTATTTTAGACAGTTGTTATGTGCATAATAAATTAATGTAGTATGCAGTATCACTGTGTTATGTTCCTTGATTTTTTATTGATTATTATATAAAGCTATTTAAACTTGAAGCACATGTTCCGTGTAACTTGTAGCTCTCTGAACTAGCTGAATGAACTATGGGCCTGGTCTTTAACCGGCATGAATGCACTTGCAAAATAAAACATGATTCTGATCTACTGCTGTTAAAGGTGTACTTCTTCTCATAACCCATGGTACTCCCTGGATAACCGGAACGTCAAGGCAGATTTCTCAGGTATTATGCTGAATGGATGTCCTCTTAGTCGAGAGAGTAAATTGAAGTACTTGGGTATCACCTTTGACAGGTGTTTGTCTTTTAAGGATCATGTGGAGTATTTGGTGGTGAAGGCTGGTAGGGGACTTAATGCATTGAGGGCTATGGCAGCAACCGGGGTAGATCAGAGGATGCAGTACAGGCTCTTTCAGCAGTTAATAATTTCTGTCATTGAGTATGTTTTGGGGCTGCTGACAGTATCAAAAAGCCAGCTTGAAAGGTTGGAGCGCATACAGAATGCTGCCATGCGGTTAATACTGGGGTGCACAAAGGATACACCAATTATCTGCATGAGGCATATCCTGGCGCTACTTACATGGACGGATAGGCATAGGGTCCTACAGGCCAAATGGTACCTGAGAGTTGCCGCAGACAGGGATCACCCGCTGCATGCAGCAATGGATATGGTCAAGGGTCATAGACTAAGACGAGGCAGGTCCTGGATGGCACAGGCAAAACTTTCTATAAGTCAGGTGTGTGATCTAGATACCATCAATCGTGAAAGAGAGCGGGTTCAAGTTCCGATGACATAACGGACTGGCACAATGTAATAATATCACTGGGTCGTGAGAACAGAGAATGGGCAGCGGGCCGCACTGAGTTTGAAGTGCAACAGCTGATCCAGAGCAACACACATCAAGGTGACATAGTCATCTACACCGATGGGTCAGTGGTGAGAAACAGACGTAGTGGCTGGGGCTTTATTGCAAAGGCTAATGGGCGAGTCTTGAAAAAGGAGAGTCTGGCATATGAGACTACGACCTCCAGCATGAGAATGGAGGTGGAGGCAGTAACAGCGGCGTTCCGGTGGCTAGAGGAGACTACTGCAACACACGTTGTGTTCATTACGGATTCAAAGAGTATGCGTAGCAAAGTGGAGATAGGAATGTTTCGTTTGGAATGGCTCTCGTCGCTTCAGAGGTAACAGATTGTGAGAATGATATGGATATTTTGCCCTGGCCTTGCGAGTGTAGGAGGGAACGAACGAACGAACGAACGAACAAACGAACGAACTTTATTTTAAAAGGGTAACACATTGGGCACGTAGGCCCGTCTTACATTCGGTCCTTTCAATCCCTCAACTTTCATTCATCAAATTTGCATGTTACAATTACATAGGGGAAAAAAACCACATTGTTAAATGTATTTTGAAAGCGTATACAATGCATATTACGCATGATTCATTCACATGGGGGGGGGGGGGGGAGACATGGTCAAATGAAAGTTGTAAACATAAACAGTACATATTGCAATGTTGTGAGACACATCCCTCATCTACCCTCATATGCCGCAACCACCCACACATCCCCCACCCACCACACCTCCCCCACCCACCCACACATACCTCGACGCACTCACGCAGACCCAGGCAAACATATATGCCGCCACCCACCCACGGATCCCCCACACACACACATTTCTCTACCATCACAAACATCCCCCCACACACACATCCCCCTCTCATGCCATAGCCGACACGCACACACCCACCCACATATTCTCCACAGCCCACCAACACACCTGCAACCACCCAGCAATACACACATCACTAAACCACACACACATACCCCCGCCAACCCACACATACCTCACCCATCCACACACATACATCCCGCATCCTCAAAATTTCCCCCACGCACCCACATACATATCAGCCAACCTACACGCACTCACCCACCCAATATCCGCCACCTCTCAACTACATATCCCCCACCTATACACACACCCCCACCTATACACACATCCCCACCCATAAACACATCTCCCCACCTGCCCACACATATCCCCCACCCATAAACACCCAAAAGCACACACCTCCCAAACACATACACCCCACCACCCACATATACCCCATCCACCCACATATACCCCATCCACACACATCCACCGCTCACACACATCTTTACACAAACACACACACATCCCCCACCCACACACTCATCTCTCACACACATCCACCCACTCACGTACTCATCCGTCAACCACTCACACCCACACATCACCCACCCTCCCATCAACACATGCATCTCTCATCTACCCTCCCACCCACACACACACCAACCACCCAGCCAAATACACATCCCACATCCTCACATACATCCTTTATCCACTTGCACATCTCATACCTCCCCCACCTCTCACACATCATTCTCTGTCTTCTCTCTCTCTCTCACTCATTCTCTCTCTCTCTCTCTCTCTCTCTCTCTCTTCTCTCTCTCTCTCTCTCTCTCTCTCTCTCTCTCTCTCTCTCTCTCTCTCTCACTCTCACTTTCGAACTCTCTCACTCACATCACAGTAATGTTATATTATACATGATAAAATCAAGTGGCATACAAAATGATAATATGAAAGATGAGAATACACCAAACAATAAATATGGAAATGGCATGTTACAGGACAATCAAGTGGCATATAAAATGATACATCGTAATATGAAAGATGAGAATACATAACAAATATGGAATAGCATGTTACATGACTTGAATGAGGGAATGAACAGGCTGATAGGCTAGCAGGGAATGCATATTTTGGTGGTATCTTGCCAATGGACAAGGAGGAGGTGGTCGTGCACTTGTGGGACCAGGTGTAGAAGGCAGAGGAACAGATTGAGAACCCATGTGTGGAAAGAATGAGGTTGCGGGGGATCGGCAGGGGTTCTGGAAGGATCTCAAAACTGAGAGGGAAGACTAGGAAAACATTTAATCAGAGAGCGGTGTGAACGATTAGTAGTACGACTCTTCGCTGGCTGTTGAACAAGGATGCCTCGATGCTTATGTCGTCCCTTCTAAGATTAACACAGCAACGGCAAAGACTCGTCGAATATATATTAACAACAAATGAAAGGAACTTTCTCACCTGTTAACTCCTGATAACTGCGAATTAAATACCAAGACTGATGGCAGTCGTGTGAACAGATTTATTTAGCCATTTATTAAATTCGCTTCAGGAATCACATGGGATGACCAACTAAAATATAAATTTATAAATTCATTTCAGATTCGGTTTCCGATTCCAGTCTGTTGACATTGACGCCCAGTCTATTCCAATTCTCATTGAGTCGTCCTTTCCTCAAATACAATCAAGGATGATCTTAGCCCGGTCCATTTAATTGCATGAGTTTCTCATTCACAGATCATTCCTCTCTTTCACCGTTTACTTGCCGAATCCTGCAACAATCGCTTCCTAGAACTTATTCCTTTTCACACGGATCTTTCAGAACACACAGCTGCTTGATGTTGTAGTCTCATAGCGTCTCCGTTGTTAAGTTATGACGTGTTTATGTTCCTATTGGTTTCTCTTTTCTGTTTGTCCACTTTCGTGTCTCTCTGGGAAAACCCATTTTGCTTTTGGTGTCGTGTGCCGTCATATGGGATAATGCCTTCTCCCCGATAAAAAAACAATGATCTATCATTTTTTTCCTCTATGAATATATGCAATCATATGCATTAACAACATTAATAACGACATCTGGAAAGTTTCTGGTTTCCCCCCTTATCCACTCTCAAAAAAAAAAAAAAAATAATAATGTCATATGACGGGCACGCCCACCTGACCAATCCCCCGTTGGACGTCGTGTGGCTGATCATGTTAAATCAGTCCAACTAATATACATATTAGTCCCTATCTTGTCCTAATAGACAAGTGTGTCCTCACTCTAGGTAATACCATGAGTTTCGGACGAGAGTAATAATGGGTTTTCCAGTAATCCATCCGAGTTGCCGTTGATCGTTGTTGCCGTTCCTCCATATATTCCATATGTATCCATAATATATCCGTGGGTAGGGTAGACGTATACGATCCACGTCTTGAGAAACTTTATAGATCCCTTCTAGATATCTTGGGAACGTTGACTACTTCAATGTTTATCAATTAACAAATGACCCAATGATTATCCATATAAAACATTCTAACGTAATCTTAATTAAGATAATGACTTATCTAAGTAACTAATTAATATAACAAAATTAACTCAAATTTTTTTCTAACTAATTAATAATTAACTATTTAACAATCCTAATTATATAAGTTAACTTGTGAATGTTCAATGTCATTTTATGACTTCAAGTTCTGGAATTAACGAAATAACTTTTTTCCGTTTCCTTGTCTTTAAGAATAATCCTCTAAAATCACATAACACAATACATGAATACTTATTGATCGCACAGTTTTCACATGACGTAAGATATCCATCCAGTTTGCAGGATCTATCATCGAACTATTTCATCAGTCATGATGACTCTGCCAAATAATGTAAAATCAACAAAATATGTATCTATATGACTACACTATATATTCGCAACAGTAATAAATTAAAGTTACCGATTGCCATAACTATCGTTTATTAATCAGGTGCTATATTTATTAAATTTCCTAATAATTTATGAAGGAACAGAAACATTAAAATATAACTAAATAATTTACAACATATGTCTGTCTTCCTATATACTACAATCGACTGAGAATGTCTCATAGAATATGATTGAGATTAAAATCTTGCAGACATAGAGTTGTGAAGAATCATACATTTCCAATTTTTCAAGACTTCTAGGAAAATAAATCAGAAATATAATATAATATTCTGATTCAACAAGAATAAATAATGTAATGTCATTACTATCACTTAATAATTTATTAAGTTCTCTAATAAAGATATAGTTAAGAGCAATTATCCGATGTATAGAGAACTGAAATATTTTCACACAACTGAGTGTAGAGATATTAGTGAACACCTCTGAAAAGTATATATTTATATCAGTGACACCTGCCATAACTAAGTAATAAGACCTAAGATCCTAATGTGTCTGTAGTGTATTATGTGTTGACGTGAACCTAACACTTTCATCCGATTTTATTTTCCTGTTTTTTTTTTCTTTTCTTTTTTTTCTTCCTTTCATTCATTTTCTTTCTTTCTTTCTTCGTTTCAAACATGTAAAATTTCTCTTTTGCAATCATGCCAATATTTGTACATTGTAACTTTGTTGATTTGAACATTGTCATAGTTTTCACTCGTATATATATTGACAATAGAGTATGTTTGATTAATTTGTAGCAGACATAAGCCACGTAAATAAAGTATGTCTTAATTAATGCATTTTGTTTATTGTACTTTTGTTTGATATTATTTGTTTGTGTGTAAACCTTCTTGAGTGATTGAATAACTGTATGTTTATTCATATGTGTATACATATTCGCAATGTCATCGATATATACCTTCGTCTGTGAGAATGTGTTCGTGATGGTACATGTAATACGTGATGAGGTTGATTTAAACCAACTCAGAATTTGGGTAATACATATAGTTACAATATACCATTTTATCTGTTGTTTGTACTAATTGTGTTTACGTCTTGGTTTCTTTTTGTGTGTTATACCGTTCTTGTTAACAGTTGTCGAGACTTGTAAAAACTGCATATTTTCTTCTTCTTGTGATACGTAGACTTGGGTTCTTGCGAGTGCCACATCAAGTTTGTGTTCTATCGTTTGAAAATAATCTTTGACATTTGGTATGTTACCAATTATCAACCCAACACATGGGTTTGGCAATACTGCAGAACAAATTTTTCCATCATAGTAAGGACATTTTATTTCAACCCATGCGGTTTTGTACGTCTCTATTGTACCCCCAAATGTTCTGCACTCAATACTCTTACCTGTGTAATCACTTTCTTTTATGAGTTTGTGACTAACACCTGTAATATCAGACCCTGTGTCTCTAAAACAGTTTGTTGACAAACCATTCACCCATGCTTGGTGAATCATCAGAGTACCTTGACGAGTGCATGCTGCATTCGCTTCATGAATATGTCTCTTGGTGGCTGATGTGAGGTCATCATCATTATTATGACCTTCCTTACCTGTTCTGTTATTGTATGATTGTATAATGGCTGCGTGTGTGTCCTCTAGATCATCTGAATCGCTACTACTACTAGACAAAACATATGCGGTACTCGCTTCCTTCCAATAATTTTTCATTGGACAGGACCTGCTAGTATGTCCTTACACCTGACACGAGAAACATTTGATGCTCCTCTTGTAGGAATCATACTTACTTCTTTTCTTCGCCGTGATGTCACGAAGATAATCTGTATACACAGGGTGTCGATCACACATTTCCAAATGTCCGTGTGACAATTTGCAATATTGACATCTGGATAGGTGTCCTTTTCTTAGTCTGTCTCCTTCTCTATTAGAATACTGGTATGGACTATTTCTATTCTTATTACCGCCAAATTTTCTAAACTTACCATTGCCTGTCTGAAATCTAGCACTTGCTCCTATTACAAGTTCTGGCTGTGAACAATTTGCGAATATGTCTCGATGTGCATTGAAATATGATTCTCCTCTCGTTTCCATTTCCTTAAGATGTTTGCATTTATTCTCTACTAGAAATATAGACATTGCCTCTGGTATTGCCGACAACAGTCTGTCTTTTATCATTAGATCTCGAATTTTCTCGAAATCCGTTCCAATAACAGCGGCTTTAATCCATTTATCAAAATATGATGATAATTCAGAAACAAAATCAAGGAAAGTTTGGTTGTATTTAGGAGTACGTGTTTTAAACTTCGTACGTAAACCCGACTCATCTAAACTGAAGTATGCCAAAACACGATCTCTCATGTATTTGTAGATGGTACCCCAGGTATTAATTCAATTACCTTTAAAGGCTCTACCGCGAGATGCCTGTGGAACAGAATCGGTATGTCCTGTTCCGGTACCTTGTAGAACGTTACGAGTACTTCAAAATTAGTAATCCAAGAACTGACAGAATCGCCTTGTTGAAAATTGCGAAAAAGACCTTGGTACTTCTTTACTGGATCACTTTGTTTTGCTTGTAATTTCTCCCTTTCCATTTTTGCTTCACGTTCCATTTCCTATGCTTTGACCTTTAAACTACCCTCAACCTCTTTGTCCTTCCAGAGTGTCTCGGTAGCAAGCCTTTCCTTTTCAAATGCGAGTTGCTTTTCTTTGATTTATGCCTCTGCGGCTATTTGTTTTGCCTTCATCTCTGCCTCTGCGGCTATTTGTTTTTCCTTCAGTTCCTTTTCGATAAGTAGTTTTCCTTTTTCGGCCGCTAATTCTTTTTCTTTAGCTTCCATTTTCTCACGTTCAAGAGCTAGTTCGCTTTGTTTAATAGCCATCTCTCGTTCCTTTAGCTCCTTTTCCATAGCTAACCTCTTTTGTCGTTCCTCTCGTTTAACTTCCTTTTCTGCTGCCAGATTTTCCTGTCGTTCCTCCTTCTCACGTGCGGCTTGAGCGCTGTATTCTTGTTTTGCCCAATTCCTAAGTACTGCACCAGTTAAACCAGTTTTCTCCCCCAAGATAATGTAATCTTGCAGCGTAGACATCTTGACCTACCTGTATAATAATCTAGCTGCAATAAAATAGCAAAGTGGAAAGCAAGACAAGAATATCGACAAACCTGTAATAATGATCAAGGTGTAGAGTCAATAGATTATGCCGCAGAATCAGTGTAGACCAAATAATAACTTAATTAAAATCAACAGTGTAAATCTGACGACTACCAAAGAAAAATTCAGCACTGTTATTGCACTACAATTATTCTCACGTTGCATATGTAAACTACAGAAATTAGTACTCAAAATATGTTCTATATATATATATATATATATATATATATATATATATATATATATATATATATATATATATATATATATATATATATATATATATATCACTAGATAAATAACAACGACAGAAAATGACAGAAAACGAATGACGTATGACGCAACAACATATTTCAGTTCATAAAAGACAATAATACTTTCACGGAAATTGACGTAAAATCTTTCTTGCTTACTCCATCCATCATGTGCCATGCCGGTAAGTGTGGGCGGTCATGTTCTGCCATCTCACTCGATCACCAGAGTCATGGATCAGCTCCGTGTTTCTGTTTCGAGCATGCCACAAGGCCAAGCCATCCAGGTACTTGCTTAAGGTCTTCCCCTTGGTCTGTTCCCCTCGATCTTACCAGTTGTCACCAAATTCTCCAATCCATTTCTTCTCATAACATGCCCAAAGAAATTTGACTGTCTACGTCTAATTTCTCTAATCAATTTACGATCTTCATTTGTTTCTTGAAGGACTTGTTCATTGGTCTTTCTGGCTGTCCATGGTATTCTTTGCATTTTCCTCAGAAACCACATCTCTACAGCCATCAGATGTTTTTCAGCCTGACTGCTCATTGTCCACGCTTCACATCCATATAAAAGTACAGGTTCTGTGTAGCATCTCAACACTCTTTTTCTCGTTTCAATTGACATCTTTTTATTGGTCAATATGTTTTTCATCTTGCTAAAGGCTACTTTTGCCATGGCGATTCTTGTTCTAATCTCTTCAAGGCATCTCCAATCAGATGTTATTACTGTTCCGAGATAATTGTACCTACTCACTTGTTGAAGAATGTTCCCATTTACTTGTATATTACATTGTGGTATTACGTCCTTCCTAGTGACGACCATAATCTGTGTCTTTTTACAATTTAATTCTAACCCTAGTTGTTCACTGTGTGTAACAACCGCATCTACTAAATTTTGCAGGTCCTGTTCATTGTCTGCAATCAAGACTGTATCATCTGCATATCTAATGTTATTGATGTATCGTCCCCCAATGTTGATTCCTTCCATATCTTCAATATTTCTGAAAAATACTTTCACTGTACAGGGAAAACAGATCTGGAGACATTACACATCCCTGTCTCACACCCCTTTTAATAGGCTGATATTGGCTTACTTCATTATCAACTCTTATGGCAGCTTGTTGTTTCCAATATATGTTTTTTACAAGTCTAAGATCTTTTCCATCAATTTGTAGATCTTCAAGCATCCTTATCATGTTTACATGTCTCACTTTATCAAAAGCCTTTGTGTAGTCAATAAAGCAAAGGTGTAGATCTTTGTTTACTTCTATAGAGCGTTCGATTATGGTTCTCAGTATATACACAGCATTTACTGTACCCTTGCCTTCCACAAACCCATATTGTTCTTCTCCTATTTCAGGTTGTATTTTCCTCCTAACTCTTTGCATGATAATTCTTAGCAAAATCTTCGTGATGTGACTCATTATACTAATTGTTCGATGTTGATCACATTCCAAGGCTCCCGATTTCTTTGGGATTGCAATAAATACAGAATTACATAACTCCTGAGGTATATTTCCAGTATCATATATTGTATTAAGCAGACTGGTAACTTTATCTATTCCATATTCTTCTAAAGCATTAATCATTTCTGTTGTGACGCTGTCTGAACCGGGGGTCTTGCCAGATTTCATGTGGTTAAGAGCATTCTGAACCTCCATCTTCAAAATTGCTGGTCCTTCATTATTATTTTGAACATTATACTGTTCGTATCTGTTATCGTCATACGGGTTTTTCACGTAATCCCTACCCCGCTACCCTCTTGTTTACTATAAGAGTTATAACGCAAACGACGATTATGTGTTGCCACTCGTGAGATCAATATGAATAGCTTCGTACTGACCTGGCGAATGCCAACACTACGATTTCTAAAATCTTTAAGTGTCCTTAATTAATTTTAAAATACCCTTTCCAACCACCCACGTTGTTAGTTTATAATTGCTTTTGTCAACATTGATAATAAACACCTCATTAATAGACAACCGATATTAACACAATAGACAACAATAATTAATACTGCCCTTGAAAGCTGTTTCATAAGTCCACAATGTGTCCCATGAATGTACAATGTCGATTGGAACGATTACAATGTTCGGTGTTGAAGTAACTGGTGTCCGGTGACTGACAATCTTTGTGAGTGTAGGAGTAGAAAAAATGAAACGTGCCGCAGTGGTAGTTGCTCCTGTCTGCGTCAAACGATAGTGTAATAAACTTACACTAACACCCTAGACCAAGTGGTCTGTGACCGACTTCTGAGAAATACTTAGTTGGTTACGGTGTAAACGTTGAATCTTGATATTAAGATGGGTATGAGTCTTCAAAATACCCGTAACGATTGCAGAAGAGTGCGTCTGTATGCTCGAGAATATAGTTGATTGACGTGGAAGATCTATAAATTGTCCGAGTTGACGTGTAAAGTGTATCTGTGTACAATTGGGTAGTGTCCAGTGTGAAGTGGTGTAAAGTTCGACATTCCGTTAAGTGAAGTGTAGTTCGCTGTTGTATATGTTGTAACATACACAGTCAGCATATGTTGTAACATACACAGTCAACAGTGTGTCAGGTCTTAGTCAGATATGACTGAGCTACCGTATAACAGTAGACGGTACTACCTGCTTTGTGTTAGCGCCGAACGTTGGTCGGCGCTTACCAAACCCGACAACCCACATTGTGCCAACGGCTTCGGGCGGAAGAGCGCAATTGGGAGGGTACAAGCTTTACCCTGGTGCGAGGAAATGCAAGCTAAAGATAAATGTCATGGCAGGGCAGACCAGGCCCTAAGCCTTGGTTGGCGGCTGGTCTAGGATCGAAGCTCCGAAAGGCGGACTGTTAGAGCATTGCTTTGCTGATCCGGCAGCTTCTGCAGCTTGTCTTGTTCCAGATGTAGGGGTGTTGCCTTTCCTCTGGAGTGAACTAGGCAGGCCGAGAGAGGGATCATGCTGCATGGGCAACACATGATCTCTATATTTTTGCCCAGGCTTTGTGCCATGGAGAGGCAATAACTCCATCCCTGGTCTTAACTGGTCTCGGAATTAAAGCGAGAGGCAACTGTTACGGGTTATAAGTCCTTGTCAGTTGGCGTAGTCATGGGGCGCCACGCGTTGTCTCTGAATGTGGGAGACACCTACAGGTGTCACTGATCAGCTACCGCCCGCCTCAAGCTGGGCAGCCCCCGGCCAATTGGGTGCTGATCAGCCACAGCCTGCCTGCTTCAATGGGTGCTTGGAACTAGGACAAAATCTGAATCGCAGGCTGTAAAACCAATGCACCAGGTACAAACGAAAATAAAAATAGAAACATCAAGCTACGGCTTGCAACCTGGAACGTGAGAACCATGTGTCCAGGAATTTTCCACTGTCTTGACCAATATTGACGATGTGAGAAAAACGGCTGTTATTGATGCCGAGCTCAACCGTCTTAACATTGATATTGCTGGCCTGCAGGAGACTCGCCTCGCTGAGGAAAGGTCACTCAAGGAAAACAATTACACCTTTTTTTTGGAAGGGTAGAGGGCAGGCAGAAAAAAGGCAACATGGTGTGGGCTTTGCAGTGAAGAATTCGCTACTAGGAATGATTGAAATTCCAGCAGGATGAAATGAAAGACTATTACCACTAAGCTTGGCAACCTCTTGTGGGTTTGCCACCATTATTACTGCATATGCACCGACACTGGATTCCTCTGATGATGTGAAGGATTCGTTCTATGAGGAGTTAGACTCCGTGACCAAGGCAGTTCCAAAATCAGACTACATTTATTTGCTCGGTGATTTCAATGCTCGTGTGGGCAAGGACTCGAGTTCATGGCCAGTGTGCCTTGGAAAATACAACATCGGACGCATGAATGAAAATGGGCAAAGGCTGCTGAAGCATTACACCAGTACTGACCTATGTATTACAAACTCCTTTTTTAAAACAAAAGAGATGCATAAGGTCATATGGAAACATCCAAGATCCGGCCATTGGCACCAGCTGGACTTCATAATCACACGGAGACAACATCTGAACCATACATCATTGACTCGAAGTTACCACAGTGCTGACTGTGATACGGATCATTCTTTGGTTGTTGCAAGGGTTAGACTGAGATCAAAGAGAATCTACACAGCTAAACACAAATCTAGCCCCAGGATTAATATTATTAATACTCACGATCCTGAAAAGTGCTTTCAGTTTCAACGGCAACTTGAAGACGCTTTCACTGATACACCAGAAAATTGTACAGTAAATGATAAGTGGGGTCAAATTAAGGAAACTCTTTATAAAACTGCCGTAGGGGTTTACGGCACTGTGGATCATAAAATGCAGGACTGGTTTGCGGCAAACAGCGAGACTCTGCAGCCCTTGATTGATAAAAAGAAGAAAGCTATCTTAAGAAACAAGGAAAGACCAACGCGTAACACTCTGAGTGAGCTAAGGCAAGCCAGGAAGGATGTGTGAAAGGCTGCCAGGCAGTGTGCAAATGATTATTGGATCAAGTTATGTGAGTCCATTCAAATCGCAAGTGATAAGGGAAACATAAGAAGCATGTATGAAGGAATAAAGAAAGCCTGTGGTCCAGTGATCAAAAGAAGTGCACCATTGAAAACCTTGACTGGAGAAATCATCACTGATAAGAAACAGCAAATGGACAGATGGGTAGAGCACTATTTGGAGCTTTACTCAAGTGAGACCAAACTAGCGGATGATGCCCTCAACGCCATAGAGGCTCTACCAACTCTTGACCACCTGGACACACTTCCCACCATAACAGAAGTTAAGTGTGCTATAAATGAACTTGCATCTGGCAAGGCTCCAGGTAAGGATGGGATTCCAATAGAGGTTATCAGGAGTGGGCAAGACACACTTACTATACAGATCCACCAGCTAATAGAGCTATGCTGGCGAGAAGGACAAGTCCCACAGGATTTCAAAGATTCAAGCATCATAACACTGTACAAGAACAAGGGCGATCGGAGCGACTGCACCAACTATACGGGTATCTCACTTCTGTGTATTGTTGGAAAAGTATTTGCCAGAATTGTTCTGCACAGACTTCAAGTCCTAGGAGATCAAGTCTATCCCGAGTCACAGTGTGGCTTTCGACAGAATCGGTCTACCACTGATATGATATTCTCATTGCGACAAATGCAAGAAAAATGCCGTGAACAGAATGAACCTCTGTTTATTGCCTACATCGACCTCACAAAGGCATTTGATTTGGTCAGTCGTGAGGGTCTGTTCAAGGCACTAAAGAAGATTGGCTGCCCACCAACTCTTCTGTCTATTGTGGAATCGTTCCACACAGGCATGAAGGGTATAATCAAGTTTGAGGGTGCAACTTCTGAAGAATTTGAAATCAAGAGTGGAGTTAAGCAAGGTTGTGTACTAGCTCCCACCCTCTTTGGAATATACTTTTCTCTTCTACTGAAATATGCCTTTCAGGATGGTGGTATATACATTCACTCATGCTCAGATGGCGGCCTTTACAATGCTCAGAGATTGAAGGCTAAGACCAAAATTAGGAGGGTACTGATCAGAGAGTTGCTTTTTGCAGATGATGCTGCAGTTACGACCTACTCTGAGGAAGAATTGCAATGTCTACTATCTGCATTCTCCAATGCTTGTTCTGAATTTGGTTTAACAATTAGCAAAAAGAAGACACAGATTATGTCACAAGGTGCACATGGGGTACCATCAATCTTTATTGATGACGCCGAACTAGAGATGGTAGACCATTTTACATATCTAGGATCAGTGGTAAATAGCAAATTATCCCTAGATCAGGAAATCAACATCCGGATTGGTAAGGCAGCAGTAACAATGAACAGGTAATAAAAAGAGTCTAGGAGAACAGGAAGCTTACTGCCAAAACAAAAGTCCTTGTCTATCAAGCCTATATCCTTAGTACTCTTTTCTATGGCAGTGAAACTTGGACAACTTACTCACATTAAGAGAAAAAAATTAAACAGCCTTCATATGCGGTGTCTGCGAAGAATTCTTGGTATTAAGTGGCAAGACAAAATCACAAATACTGAAGTATTGGAAAGATCAGGATGTGTGACAGTTTATTCCATGCTCAGTCTTCGTAGACTTAGATGGATAGGACATCTTAGGAGTATGGATGATGGTAGAATACCAAAGGATATCTTTTTTGGTGAATTACAGATGGATAAGAGATCTCAGGGTCGGCCTCTACTACGATACAAAGATGTGTGTAAGCGGGACATGATTGATACAGGCATTGATAATGCACATTGGGAGCAAGTCGCCGCTGAACGTGTTGCATGGAGGGCAAACATCAAAAATGGAATAGAGACAAAGGAGAAAATTATTGCAGATAAGTCACACACCGAACGTTTGAGACGTAAGATGGTGCTTGATGGTGGAAATGACCACGTGTTCACATGCACCCACTGTGAACGGACATTTACAGCGCAAATTGGCCTTATCAGTCACACTCGCTACCGCCATATGTAAAAGTTATTATGCCTTTTAAAAGCACAAACTATCGTCTGTCAAGACGGCAAGGTGCCAATGATGATTTGATTGAATGATGATGTTGTAACAATAATCATAATGACTGTTCCGACACTGTTGTTAAAATGGTGAAGTGTTCTCAGGATGTAAACAAATTATTCGTATTTCTGTAGACAATGACTTTCAGCTGCTTCTCCGATAATGTGCTGTTCACTCATCTCCAGTTTCCTTAAAATAGCGCTAATTATACTGTTTATCTTGTGATTGGTCGTGTGACGTTTTCCGTGATGAATGTGATGTCATTTTCCATTATACTGTATTGTTCACGCTTCAATTCAAGCATTCTTCAAATAATAATTCAACTTCTTCTGATATTTGACAATTTTCCATACAGTGTTTGCTTACGGCCTACACTATAACTGTTTGTTAAACATGTTGACTATGGACTCTATCTGTTCGTATATATATAATATTTCTTATTTCCTTTCAATGTCCACACAATGTTATATTGGCTACAATATATATCACTGTTCTTTACCGTCTTTAAATGATACAAATGTTCGGCCGACAAAATTGTTTTTCTAGTATAATTGACTGTTCAGAGTGGAGCGTCATTGTGTGTATAAAATCTGCTTTTGTAACGAACGAGTAGGCGATATTATATTCATTTATAATTATCAGTGTTGTTACTATAGTCACTATAAATATATATGTTGTATTTACTTTCTATCGTAACGTCGTTATATGATATCTTCTTATATATAAATTAGGATGTATGTATCTCTGTATGTATTTATGTATCTCTGTCTGTATGTATGTCCTTTATGCGCTCGCGAACGGCCCATCCGATTGAGATGAAATTTTCTACACGCCTTCCTTTCATTCCAGAGATGCCAACTGTCGTAGTTTATTTTTCTTCTTCCTCCTCCTCCCTCCTCCCTCCTCCCCCTCCCAAAATACGTACGTCCAGGAAATGGTCTTCTACATAGACACTTCTCTCTGAGGTCCGCGATAACATATTAACCTGTTGGGATGGCAATCAATCATCCTACTACCTCCTCCCTCCTCCTCCCTTCTCCTCCTCCTCCTCTCCCCTCCTCCTCCTACCCTCTTCCTCTTCCCCTCATCCCTCTCCCTCCTCTTCCTCCTCCATCCTCCTCCTCCCTCTTCCTCCTCCTTCTTCCTCCTCACTCTTCTTCCTCCTGTCTCCTCCTCCCTCTACCTCCTCCTCCTCCCTTCTCCTCCTCTTCCTCCTCCCTTTCCTTCCTCCTCCTCCTCCCTTTACCTCCTCCTCCCCCTACCTCTTTCTTCCTCCCTCCTCCTCCTCTTCCACCTCCCTTTCCTTCCTCCCCTCCTCATTCTCCCTCCTTCCTCTCCCTCCTTCCTCCTCCTCCTTCCTTCTTCTCCCTCTGCCTCCTCCCTCCTCCTCTCCCCTCCTCCTCCCTCCTCCTCCTCCCTCTCCCTCCTCCATCCTCCTCCTCCCGCTTCTTCCTCCTCCCTCTTCCTCCCTCTCCCTCCTCTTCCTCCTCCCTCTACCTCCTCCCTCTACCTCCTCCCTCCACCCTCCTCCTCTTCCTCCTCCCTCTCCCTCCTCCCTCTTCCTTCCTCCTCCTCCTCCCTCTACCTCCTCCTCCCCCTACCTCTTTCCTCCTCCCTCCTCCTCCCTCTACCTCCTCCCTCCTCCTCCTCCCTCCTTCCTTTCCCTCCTTCCTCCTCCTCCTTCCTCCTTCTCCCTCTGCCTCCTCCCTCCTCCTCCTTCCTCCTCCTCCCTCTCCCTCCTCCATCCTCCTCCTCCCGCTTCCTCCTCCTCCCTCTTCCTCCCTCTCCCTCCTCTTCCTCCTCCCTCTACCTCCTCCCTCTACCTCCTCCCTCCACCCTCCTCCACTTCCTCCTCCCTCTCCCTCCTCCCTCTTCCTTCTCCCTCTTCCTCCCTCCTCCTCCTTCCTCCTCCCCCTCCTCCTTCCTCCTCCTCCCTCCTCCTCCTCCCTCTACCTCCTCCCTCCACCCTCCTCCCTCCTCCTCCCTCCTCCTCCCTTCTCCTCTATCTCCCTCCTTCTCCCTCTCCTCCTCCCTCCTCCTCCTCCCTCCTCCTCCTCCCTCCTCTTCTTCTCTCCTCCTCCCTCCTCCTCCCTCCTCCTCCTCCTCCCTCTACCTCCTCTTCCCTCCTACTCCTCCCCCTCCTTCTCCCTCCTCCTCCTCCCTCCTCCTCCCTCTACCTCCTCCTCCCTTCACATTCCTCCTCCTCCCTCTTTCTCCTCCTCCCTCTCCTCCTCCTGCTCCCTCCTCCTCCCTCATCCTCCCTCCTCCTCCTCCCTCCTCCTCCCCCTCCTCCTCCTAATCCCTCCTCCTCCCTCCTATTCCTCCCTACTCCTCCTGTCTCCGCCCTCCTCCTCCCTCCTCCATCTCCCTCTTCCTCCTCCCTCCTCCTCCCCCTCCTTCTCCTAATCCCTCCTCCTCCCTCCTATTCCTCCCTACTCCTCCTGTCTCCGCCCTCCTCCTCCCTACTCCATCTCCCTCTTCCTCCTCCCTCCTCCATTTACCCAAGACAGACAGACAGATAGTCGGTAACGGGAACGGGAACTTATATGACTACTTATATGAATTAAATGAGATGCTCCCCACCAGGGTCTGGGCGAAGCCGGGCAGGGTCAGCTAGTTACTTTATAATTTCAATTTCCAAAACTTGATACTCCCGTATTGATGTCTTCCATTTTTCCTGACGTCACTAGTTTTTGTTCTTGTGTTCCGTGTTGCACCGTGCATGCTGGACAATTCTGGTGTGTAATCGGCTCTATGCAGGCTTCGTGGCTTAGAGGTTATGACTTTTCTCCGTAATCTCGTATACTCTGGTGGGTTAACGTGATGACGGTAAGAATCAGCGGTGGTTCGAATCGCACCGATAACTTACGGGGTATGTGAGCCGGCGCTCAGAAAGCAATGGCAAACTACTGAGCGTAATCTTGCCAAGAAAGCAACATACAGCTGAAAGATGCTGGTGTTGACAGCAATGTCCTGTAAAGGATATGCTAAAAAAAAAAAATCGGCTCTATGTAGTCTGGTGTGAATGTTTGTTTATGTCTACTCAAAGCAATAATCGATCGGAAGAAGTCCCCACTTACCTCGATGCTTATGTCGTCCCTTCTAAGATTAACACAGCAACGGGAAAGACTCGTCGAATATATATTAACAAGAAATGAATGGAACGTTCTCACCTGTTAACTCCTGATAACTGCGAATTAAATACCAAGACTGATGGCAGTCGTGTGAACAGATTTATTTAGCCATTTATTAAATGCGCTTCAGGAATCACATGGGATGACCAACTAAAATATAAATTTATGAATTCATTTCAGATTCGGTTCCGGATTCCAGTCTGTTGACATTGACGCTCAGTCTGTTCCAAATCTCATTGAGTCGTCCTTTCCTCAAATACAATCTAGGTTGATCTTAGCCAAGGTCCATTTAATTGCATGAGTTTCTCATTCACAGATTCCTCTCTTTCACCGTTTACTTGCCGAATCCTGCAACCATCGCTTCCTAGAACTTATTCCTTTTCACACGGATCTTTCAGAACACACAGCTGCTTGATGTTGTAGTCTCATAGCGTCTCCGTTGTTAAGTTATGACGTGTTTATGTTCCTATTGGTTTCTCTTTTCTGTTTCTCCACTTTCGTGTCTCTCTGGGAAAACCCATTTTGCTTTTGGTGGCGTGTGCCATCATATGGCAAAAGAGACTGAGCACATATGGGAATGTCCTGAGTGCAGTGATGTCGGTTCTTAACTCAACTCAATTCAACTCAACTCATAACCCATGCCTCGTGGCGTTGGTAATCATGTCTGTCCCAAATAATCTGTCTCGTACTGCCAGTCTTCTTATAGTCCATGCCGTGTGGCGTTGATAATCGTGACTGCCCCAAGTCTTCTGTCTCGTGTCCTGACAATCTTCTTATTGTCCATGCCGTGTGGCGTTGGTAATCATGTCTGCCCCAAGCCTTCTGTCTCGTGTCCTGCCAATCTTCTTATAGTCCATGCCGTGTGGCGTTGGTGATCGTGTCTGTCCAGTCTTCTGTTTCGTGTACTGCCAATCTTCTATTTGTCCATGCCGTGTGGTGTTGGTGATCATGTCTGTCCACAACCTTCTGTCTCATGTACTGTCATCCTTCTTATAGTCCATGCCTGACAACAGCCTTCTGTCTCGTGTACTGCCATACTTCTTATAGTCCATGCCTGTCCACAGCCTTCTATCTCGTGTACTGCCAATCTTCTTATTGTCCATGCCTGTCCACAGCCTTCTGTCTCGTGTATTGCCAATCTTCTTATAGTCCATGCCTGTCCACAGCCTTCTATCTCGTGTACTGCCAATCTTCTTATAGTCCATGCCTGTCCACAGCCTTCTGTCTCGTGTACTGCCATCCTTCTTATAGTCCTTGCCTGTCCACAGCCTTCTGTCTCGTGTACTGCCAATCTTCTTATAGTCCATGCCTGTCCACAGCCTTCTGTCCCGTGTAATGCCAATCTTCTTATAGTCCATGCCTGTCCACAGCCTTCTGTCTCGTGTACTGCCATCCTTCTTATAGTCCATGCCTGTCCACAGCCTTCTGTCTCGTGTACTGTCAATCTTCTTATAGTCCATGCCTGTCCACAGCCTTCTGTCTCGTGTACTGCCAATCTTCTTATAGTCCATGCCTGTCCACAGCCTTCTGTCTCGTGTACTGTCAATCTTCTTATAGTCCATGCCTGTCCACAGCCTTCTGTCTCGTGTACTGTCAATCTTCTTATAGTCCATGCCTGTCCACATCCTTCTGTCTCGTGTACTGCCATCCTTCTTATAGTCCATGCCTGTCCACAGCCTTCTGTCTCGTGTATTGCCAATCTTCTTATAGTCCATGCCTGTCCACAGCCTTCTGTCTCGTGTACTGCCAATCTTCTTATAGTCCATGCCTGTCCACAGCCTTCTGTCTCGTGTACTGCCAATCTTCTTATAGTCCATGCCTGTCCACAGCCTTCTGTCTCGTGTACTGCCATCCTTCTTATAGTCCATGCCTGTCCACAGCCTTCTGTCTCGTGTACTGTCAATCTTCTTATAGTCCATGCCTGTCCACAGCCTTCTGTCTCGTGTACTGCCAATCTTCTTATAGTCCATGCCTGTCCATAGCCTTCTGTCTCGTGTACTGTCAATCTTCTTATAGTCCATGCCTGTCCATAGCCTTCTGTCTCGTGTACTGTCAATCTTCTTATAGTCCATGCCTGTTCACAGCCTTCTGTCTCGTGTACTGTCAATCTTCTTATAGTCCATGCCTGTCCACAGCCTTCTGTCTCGTGTACTGCCATCCTTCTTATAGTCCATGCCTGTCCACAGCCTTCTGTCTCGTGTACTGCCATCCTTCTTATAGTCCTTGCCTGTCCACAGCCTTCTGTCTCGTGTACTGCCATCCTTCTTATAGTCCATGCCTGTCCACAGCCTTCTGTCTCGTGTACTGCCATTCTTCTTATAGTCCATGCCTGTCCACAGCCTTCTGTCTCGTGTACTGCCATCCTTCTTATAGTCCTTGCCTGTCCACAGCCTTCTGTCTCGTGTACTGCCATCCTTCTTATAGTCCATGCCTGTCCACAGCCTTCTGTCTCGTGTACTGCCATTCTTCTTATAGTCCATGCCTGTCCACAGCCTTCTGTCTCGTGTACTGTCAATCTTCTTATAGTCCTTGCCTGTCCACAGCCTTCTGTCTCGTGTACTGCCATCCTTCTTATAGTCCATGCCTGTCCACAGCCTTCTGTCTCGTGTACTGCCATTCTTCTTATAGTCCATGCCTGTCCACAGCCTTCTGTCTCGTGTACTGCCATCCTTCTTATAGTCCTTGCCTGTCCACAGCATTCTGTCTCGTGTACTGCCATCATTCTTATAGTCCATGTTTGTCCACAGCCTTCTATCTCGTGTACTGCGATTCTTCTTATAGTCCATGCCATGTGGCGTTGGTAATCATGTCTGCCCCAAGCCTTCTGTCTCTTGTGCTGCCAGTCTTTGTATAGGTTAGTTTAGTTTAGTTCAGTTTAGTTTAGTCGACGGATCATCATCACGTCACAAGGGTGTAACCCATAAATGCTCCGTTCTACTCCTAACTCAAGCCAAATTCTGGTGAATCTCAGCTCAGTGCACGAACTCCGTAGCACCGGGGAGGATCCTGAAATACTTTGGGTAGATTTTTAACTCTAGAGTTTGCTCGAGCAGCGCCGTTAGGTTACTCTTTTTTTCGATTTCCAACTGCCAAGGAATGTTTTACATTGATAGCTATAAATCCAACCAGGCATGGGACGATATAATTCAATCTTAAAATTTCAAGCAACTTACTAACTGTCCTACAAGAGTTACAGACACCTCTTCAGCTATAATTGAGCATATAGATTATGTCTGTCCAGTTAATATTATTGAATGTTCTGTTTCTGTTAGTGCAGTTAGTGACCATTATCCAGTATATAGTCAAACATTGGATTCAAAACTCTTAACAATAAACATTTAAGTATTACATTTGGAAACTTTAAAGTGTTCACATAGAGATTTATTTTTGCAAGACTTTAAAAAAAAATGCAGCGCTTGATCATGTTTACCAACTTCCTGATCCGGACGATGCCTTAGCTTTCTGAACGAAGTTAGTCTATAGTGTGTTTGATAAAAGCGTGTTAGTCAAGTAAGTTCGAGTCAAGAATCAACATAAATCCCCATGGGTCACTAGTGACGTTCTGGGAATCATGAGAGAGCGAGATACAGCACACACAAATAAAGACTTCATCAGTTGCCGCAAATTAAGGAATAAGTGTTAAATATGAAATATTCGTAAGATAAGGAAGGATCATTTTATATATGCTATTGTAGATAAACCAAAAAGCACAAATATATTGAAGGTTATTAATTCGCTAACCAACAAAAAGCATTCTTCAGAATCAGCAATGCCAAATTCTATAACATGCGATGATTTCAGTAGTTTCTTTCAATCAGAAATAGAGAATCAAAGTTCTTCAATACCAGACTTATCATATAGTTTAAGTTCACTGTCATCATTCTGGGAGGAGAATTGCACTAGAAATATTCCAGCTGAGATTCCATTGATGTCTATTGTTGAAGTATATAAATATCGCTCAAATCGCAAAGCAACAAATCTCACATCCTAAACCCGCGAAACGACACGAATTATATGCAGCCGGGAAGAAGAAAGCAGAGGCGAGGAAAGCTGCTATAGTTGAGTTGAGTTGAGTCAAGAACCGACATCACTGCACTCAGGACATTCCCATACGTGCCCCGCCCCCTCGTTCAACAGTCAGCGAAGAGGCATACTACTAACCGTACCCACCGCTATCTGATTAAAATTTCTCCTCGTCTTCCCTCTCAGTTTTGAGATTCTTCCAGAACCAATGCTGATCCCCCGCAATCTTATTCTTTCCACATATGGGTTCTCAATCTGTTCATCCGCCTTCTCCACCTGGTTCCACAAGCGCACGACCACCTCCCTCTTGTCCATACTAAAAATTCCACCATAGGTGCATTCCCTGCTAGCCTATCAGCCTGATCATTCCCCCGTACACCCGCATAGCCAGGGCAAAATATCCATTCAATTCTCACGATCTGTGACCTCTGAAGCGACGAGAGCCATTCCACGTGGAAAATTCCTTTCCCCACCTTGCTAAGCATACTATTTGAATCCGTAATGAATACAACGTGCGTTGCAGTAGTCTCCTCTAGCCACCGGAATGCCGCTGTTACTGCCTCCACCTCCATTCTCATGCCAGAGGTCATAGTCTCATATGCCAGACTCTCCTTTTTCAAGACTCGCCCGTTAGCCTTTGCAATAAAGCCCCAACCACTACATCTGTTTCTCACCACTGACCCATCAGTGTAGATGACTATGTCACCTTGATGTGTGTTGCTCTGGATCAGCTGTTGCACTTCAAACTCAATGCGGCCCGCTGCCCATTCTTTGCACTCAGGACCCAGTGTTATTATTACATTGTGCCAGTCCGTCATGCCTTCCGGAACTTCAACCCACTCTCTTTCACGATTGTCTCTAGATCACACACCTGACTTATAGAAAGTTCTGCCTGTGCCAATTAGGACCTGCCTCGTCTTAGTCTATGACCCTTAACGATATCCATTGCTGCATGCAGCGGGTGATCCCTGTCTGCGGCAACTCTCAGGTACCATAGCGTCAGGATATGCCTCATGCATATAATTGATGTGTCCTTTGTGCACCCCAGGAATAACTGCATGGCAGCATTCTGTATGCGTTCCAACCTTTCATGCTGGCTCTTTGATACTGTCAGTAGCCCCAAACCATACTCAATGACAGAAATTATTAACTGCTGAAAGAGCATGTACTGCATCCTCTGATCTACCCCGGTTGCTGCCATAGCCCTCAATGCATTAAGTCCCCTACCATCCTTCACCACCAAAGCCTCCACATGATCCTTAAAAGGCAAACACCTGTCAAAGGTGATACCCAAGTACTTCAATTTACTCTTTCGACTAAGAGGACATCCATTCAACATAATACCTGGGACGTCTGCCTTGACGATCCGGTTATCCAGGTAGTACCAAACAACCGATGCCTTGTCTGGGTTTAAAATAGCTCCTGCGTCCCTGCACCACTCTGTCACCCTGTTTACTGCCAACTGTAAGTCTTTCGCCAAACTGGCCCTGTCTCTGCCCTGTCTGCACACCAGCACATCATCTGCAAATGTCAAGATTCTACCCACACCTGAAATCTCAATAGCTGCGATTTTGCTGGTTTAGACATTAAAGACCACTGGGGACAAGGCAGATCCCTGCAGCAACCCAGGTGTAATAGTACAGGGGTCAGAAGTCCAGAAACCCATGCGTAGTGCAACTTTACGCTCATAAAGGACTGTCACAACCCATCTAACAAGACAAGGGCAGACCTCCATGTCCAACAGTGTGTGTATTAACCGATCATACCTGACCCTGTTATACGCATCCTCCAGGTCAAGAGCTACCGCCACTGTCTCCTATTTATCCTGGAAGCCGTCGTAGACATCAAAGGCAAAAGTTGCAGCATTGGCCCAGGTGTCATTCTCCGTAATCCCATATACTCTCATGAGTAACGTGACGTGCGAAAGAATCGGTAGCGGTTCTCGCCGCGTCGATAACTTACGGGGTATCGCTCAGAAAGTAATGGAAAACTAGTGAGCGTAATCTTGCCAAGAAATCAACAATCAGCAGAAAGATGCTTATGTTGACAGCAATGTCCTGTAAAGGCTATGCGAACACACACACAAAAAAAAACACACATACACACACACACACATTATATACAACAATAAGAAAGAGACAAACAGCTTTCTTCGGTCATGTAATGAGAAAATACGCATTGGAGGACATCGTGACAACTGGAAAGTTCAAGGGGGTTAAAATCAAGGACGGAACAAGAGAAATAATGCCGGATGGACTGATGCCGGATGGACTGAGATGGTGTAGGGGAATATCATCGGCAGAGTTGATTCAGAACACCATGGACTGAGACGGTGGCATGGAGGAATATCATCAGCCGGGTTGATCCAGAACACCAAAGACCGTGATCTGTGGAGAGACATGAATGCCATCGCTGGCAGGGGTCATGAAGATTGCTGGGAAGTCGCTCTGGCATAATCTCAAATACAAGGCTCGAATACAAACAGTCCAGAGGTGCCGACAGCTGTGCAGCAACGAAGTAAACGGAATTTGAATCAAAAGGGCTTACAAGAAGGCTGGCATACAAGTTGATGAGGCTAAATTTATTAGCCGATATTCTGGAGCAAATAATCAATCTAGCGATGAATACATTTCCATACATTTCCATCGGGTCTGGGCAACGTCAGACAGGACGATCGTAATAAAATATCAATGGTAAATATTCAATGATTGACTATCCTAGCTACTGAGAACTATCACATCAATAGTATTGCATTCCTTCATTTCTTCTGTCCATCCAAGGTTATCACACTGTCCTTCGGATACGAAATCTTATTTCTAAATTCGGCATCTGTCCTAAAAATCCTGATCCTGCTATATAAGCTGCCATGATTCCGGTTATCCGTTCTATTGTCGATTAGCCATAACAAAATTTTCCTGCCAGAAAATATCTCAATGTATTGGAGATGACTTGAACGTGCTACTTCTTCCTTAAAGCTCCATGATATGACTGCCGTGGTTATTGACAAACAAAACTGACGTGATCTCCGTTATACGTCAGACCCTTAGATATCTCTGCATGTTGGTTTCGGGAGTTTTGCTCCCTCTTATATTGCGTCATGGGCTTTGTTACGACTTGGCAATGATGATGAGTATAAAGACAAACTCCAAGAGAAAGACAACACATGAGCGAACAACGTCCCATAGTCACACACTCACCGTCGGTATCGATCTCATTTATCATGTCCTGAAGCTCGGCGTTTGACGGGTTCTGGTTGAGGGATCTCATGACGGTTCCCAGCTCACTCGTGGTGATAAAACCGTCGCCATCTTTGTGAAATAGGTTGAACGCTTCCTTGAGCTCTGCAGTGACACAATAAAGGTTACGTTAAGCTCATGGCACATGATGATGTTAAGTAAACTGCATGTCTTTTACAGTACTACGTTAATTACACGTCCTTCACAGGACGTGGCAGTCAACCTAAGATTTTGTGTGCTTGTGATTTTCTAGGCAAAGTTACATTCAGTATGGTGATTGTGAAAAAGTACATACCAATGAAATAGATTTGTAACTTTGACATATATGTTCAAGTAGGGTTGTTTAGGAGGAGATTAGAACAAGAATCGCCATGGCAAAAGTAGCCTTTAGCAAGATGAAAAACATATTGACCAATAAAAAGATGTCAATTGAAACGAGAAAGAGAGTGTTGAGATGCTACATAGAACCTGTACTTTTATATGGATGTGAAGCGTGGACAATGAGCAGTCAGGCTGAAAAACATCTGATGGCTGTAGAGATGTGGTTTCTGAGGAAAATGCAAAGAATACCATGGACAGCCAGAAAGACCAATGAACAAGTCCTTCAAGAAACAAATGAAGATCGTAAATTGATTAGAGAAATTAGACGTAGACAGTCAAAATTTTTTGGGCATGTTATGAGAAGAAATGGATTGGAGAATTTGGTGACAACTGGTAAGATCGAGGGAAACAGACCAAGGGGAAGACCTAGAAGCAAGTACCTGGATGGCTTGGCCTTGTGGCATGGTAGAGACAGAAACACGGAGCTGATCCACGACTCTGGTGATCGAGTGAGATGGCAGAACATGACCGCCCACGCTTACCGGCATGGCACATGATGGATGGATGGATGTTTATGTTATTGTATCAGTGTAATTGTTGTATGTGTGCTTTATTTCACTTGTGATGGAATTCTGTAATGCTTACCTGTTCTACTTCTTATTATTGTTGATTAATTCACAGTTTGGTGATTATGATTATAACATTGACATTATGATTATGACATTGACATTATGATTATAACATTGACATTAAGATTATAACATTGACATCAGATGGTGCCGCAAGACATGAAGTGGTCAGACTACATACCTACCGTAGACTAGGTCAATGGAATATGAGGTAATGTATCCGGGCTGAAGTTGTGTGGGTAAACATACATAATTGTAACTGTAAACAGTTCATTACAGTCTATCCCCTTCTACCCTGGGATGTCGAGTACCTTACAGTCATGTTTTGTCTTTCCTCGTCTGCAGAGGGATGTAGAGGTACCTTACAGTCATGTTTTGTCTTTCCTCTTCTACCCTGGGATGTAGAGGTACCTTACAGTCATGTTTTGTCTTTCCTCTTCTACCCTGGGATGTAGAGGTACCTTACAGTCATGTTTTGTCTTTCCTCTTCTACCCTGGGATGCAGAGGTACCTTACAGTCTTGTTTTGTCTTTCCTCTTCTACCCTGGGATGTAGAGGTACCTTACAGTCATGTTTTGTCTTTCCTCTTCTGCCCTTGGGTATTCATATAGCTTGCAGTCATGTTTTGTCTTTCCTATTCTGCCCTTGGGTGTTCCTATACCTTACAGCCATGTTTTGTCTTTCCTCTTCTGCCCTTGGGTGTTCGTATACCTTACAGTCATGTTTTGTCTTTCCTCTTCTGCCCTTGGGTGTTCGTATACCTTACAGTCATGTTTTGTCTTTCCTCTTCTACCATAGGATTTTGAGGTACCTTACAGTCATGTTTAGTGTTTACTCTTCTACCCTGGGATGTAGAGGTACCTCAGTCTTTCTGTCTCTTCTACTCTGAAGTGTTTAGTATTTCATTCTATCATCGGCCTTACACAACTGGGTTACAACAACAACAACAACAACAACAACAACGACGACGGCGACGACGAAAACAACAATAACAGAAGCAACAATAACAACAGAAACGGCTTTAGCAGCATCGACGGCAGCAACAACAACATCAAAAGCAACAACAACAGCAACACTGCAACATTAACAGTAGCAACAACCTCGACTTCAATAATACCTACAACAGCAGTCGCAACAACAACCTGCTTTAACCGCAACAACAATAACATACACAATAACAACAACAGCAATAATAATAGACAACCGCAGCAACAATGACAGCTGCAATAACAATATAGATTTTTAAAAAAAGAACAATGCGAGAACACAACAACAATAAACAACAGAAATACTACTAGTAGAACCTTGCCGCCTTGGCAGACGACAATTTGTTACATTGTGCTTCAAAATAGCACACAGCCTGGGCTGAATTGTAGAGCCTATGTGTTGCCCTCTCTAGGGCCTGTCTAGTTTACTCCAGAGGAAAGGTGACACCCCTACATCTGGAACAAGACAAGTTGCAGACGCCGGATCAGCAAAGCAATGCTCTAACTGTCCGTCTGTCGGAGCTTAGATCCTAGACCAGTTGCCAACCAAGGCTTAGGGCCTGGTCTGCCATGCAAGGCATTAAATCTTTAGGTTGTAGTTCCTCACACCAGGATAAGGCTTGTACCCGCCCGAAGCTGTTGGCACAATGTGGGGTGTCGGGTTTGGTAAGCGCCGCCCAACATTCGGTGCTAACAGAAACCATGTAGAATCGTCTACTGCTGTACGGCAGCTCAGTCATATCTGACTAAGACCTGACACTGACATACACAAAACATAATGTATCAACAGAAAAGTCAATATAGCAACAGAAAACCTAATGCAGCAACAGAAAGCATAATGTAAAAACAGAAATCTTAATGTAGCAACAGACATACTCACCAACGACCAGCTCATCACTCACGGCCTGCAAGACAAGACAGCGTTTAGCCCTGACAGCGTGTGCTCCCAAACACGGGGATAACAACGCACAACAACTACATCAACACTGCATTCTTCTGTCTGTTGTCTTCTTTCGTCCTCCGAGGATTTAGATGTACGAGTGTCTTATTTCGTCTACCGAGAATGTTAGTTGTGCCAGTGTCTTCTTTCGTCTAGCGTGGATTTACTTGTACGCGTGTCTTTTTTCGTCTACTGCGGATTTAGTTGTGCGAGTCTTCTTTCGTCTACCGAGAATGTGAGTTGTGTGAGTGGCTTTTACGTCCACCGCTGATTTAGTTGTGCGAGTGTCTTCTTTCTTCCACCCAGGGATTTGATTTCTGAGAATTAAAAGCGCTCGCACTTAAATTTCCTGGTCACAGTTTGCTAGTACGCTTGCCTTCCGGCCCGGAGATCGTGTCTTCGAAAATCAAAGCTGCACGTCTTCTTCGGCCTGGGCTCGAACACCCACCAGACATTCTCTGGTAAGTAGAGGTCCCTGGCGTGGTATTAGCAACTTGATCCATTAAGTGTAGACTGGTCTAAATGTATGGAGCTAGCCCATATAACAGGACAACACGTGACGTGAAAAATGGGTCCTTAATTTTGTTTACATTTACATTGTACAGGGACAGAAGTTATGGTCGTCAACATGAGGACAGAGATTATGGTCGTCAATATGAGGACAGAGATTATGGGTGTCAATATGAGGACAGAGATTGTGGGCGTCATTTTGAGGACAGAGATTACGGGCGTCAGTATGAGGACATGTATTACGGTTGTCGCTAAGAGGACAGAGGTTATGGTCGTCAATAGGAGGACAGAGATTATGGTCGTCAATAGGAGGACAGAGATTATGGGCGTCAATAGGAGGACATAGATCATGGGCGTCAATAGGAGGACAGAGATTATGGGCGTCAATAGGAAGACAAAGATTATGGGCGTCAATAGGAGGACAGAGATTATGGGCGTCAATAGGAGGACAGACATTATGGTCGTCAATAGGAGGACAGAGATTATGGTCGTCAATAGGAGGACAGAGATTATGGTCGTCAATGGGAGGACAGAGATTATGGTCGTCGCTAGGAGGACAGAGATTATGGGTGTCACAATGAGGACAGAGATTATTGGTGTCACAATGAGGACAGAGATTATTGGTGTCACAATGAGGACAGAGATTATGGGTGTCACCATGAGGACAGAGATTATGGGTGTCAATATGAGGACAGAGATTGTGGGCGTCATTTTGAGGACAGAGATTACGGGCGTCAGTATGAGGACATGTATTACGGTTGTCGCTAAGAGGGCAGAGGTTATGGGCGTTACTAGGAGGACGGAAATACCACAATGTAATAGACAGGTAAATGGGAATATTCTTAAATAAATACAATCATCTAGACACAGTCATAACATCTTATGCGAGATGCCTTGAAGAGATTAGAACAACGATCGCCATGGCGAAGGTAGCGTTTTGCAAGATGGAAAATATTCTGACGAATAAAAAGATGTCAATTGCAACGAGAAAAAGAGCATTGATGTGCTACATAACATCCATACATTTGTATAGATGTGAAACATGGACAATGAGCAGATAAGCTGAAAAACATCTGAGTGCAGTAGAAATGTGGTTTCTGAGATAAATGCAAAGAATACCATGGACAGGTGGAAACACCAGAGAGCAAGTTCTACAAGAGGCAAATGATTAGACATTAAAAGTAGATACTCACACTTATTTGGACACGTTATGAGATAAGTTCCAATGTGAAATTTATAGAGGAATATCACTACTGTCCACAAGCTAAAAGCTACTATCCGCGGTATTACTAAATAGACTAAAACCATATTCAGAAGACATATTAGGTGACTACCAGGCGGGTTTTAGACAAAACAGATCAACAATAGATCAGATATTTATCTTACGACAAATAGTCGAGAAAAATTGGGAATATAAAAGAGATCTCCATAACATTTATGTGGATTTAAAAAAGGCTTATAATACTAATAGTGTCCATAGGAATAGTCTATGGAATGCTATGCAGGAATTTGGAATACCAAGGAAGTTAATCAACATGACCAGACTGTGCATGGAAGATACTTATAATATAGTAACATATAAAGGCAGGAAATAAGACCCTTTTCAAATAACATCAGGCTTGAAACAGGATGATGCACTATCGCCGCTACTCTTCAATCTGGCTCTAAAGAAAGTTGTAAGGAAGGTAAAGGAGGAATGTGATATTGGAGGAACATCCAAGCTGCTTGGTTATGCAGATGATATAGATATTATAGGGGAAATGAACAAAAGACATTGGAAATATTGACTCACTTAAAGGAAAAAGCCCGACAGATGGGGCTGGTTATAAACCAATATAAGACAGAATATATGGTTTCAATAATTTCAAGAGAAGGAATGTCTAAAAACGCTGGCCACATACAAATAGATAATATGACCATTAAAAGAACGGAAACATACAAATACCTGGGTACAATCTTCAACTGCTCCAACATCATAAGGGAAGAAATACAAACTAGAATCAATTTTGGAAATAAGTTATACTATGCACTACAACATCTACTAAAATCAAAGGCGCTATCTCGTAACACCAAAATCACAATATACAAAACACTGATCAGACCAGTTGTGCTGTATGGCTCTGAAACGTGGAGTACAACGAAAGGAGACGAAGCCTTGTTACAAACCTTTGAGAACAAAATTTTAAGACGCATCTTTGGACCCATTGGGGATACACAAAGTGGAGAGTGGAAAAGAAGAAGTAACAAAGACATTTATGATCTGTTTAAGTCCCCGCTAATCACTGGTATCATGAAGGCTAACAGACTTCAATGGAAGATAATAGGGAAACAAAACTCACACTCAGGAAATAAGTGATCCTAGACCCCGAGGTAGACCAAGAAGACGGTAGAGAGATAATATATATACAGACCTACAAGCACTTGGAATGGAAGTCAAGGGGAAGTCAGAGAAGTAAATACCTGGATGGCTTGACCACGTGGCATGGTTGAGACAAGAACATAGAGCCGATCCACGGCTCTGGTGATACATGACAACCCAAGTTAATACGCATGACACATGATGATGATGAACGCCCTTCACAAATATTTATCAAGGGATATAACTCCAAGAATTGTTTCACAAACAAATTAGAGGTTATATTTTTATCTCCCTTGCCAATGCTGCAGATTTGAATAGTCAAAATTGACCTGGGTCCAAAGGTCGACCCAACCTGACATGAAGTAAAGGCGACCGGCCTGACACTGACCACGTGACCCGCCGAGCACCGATTGTTGTTATATGTCCGGTATAGGAGGTTGGCGTCAACCCCAGGATGAGTTTTTTGATACTTTTACGTTCAGTAGTTTGCCACCATAACAGCTGAAGTGATTATGAAATGTTAAAATAATTGAAGTTATTGACAAGAAATGTTTAACCTCCTTTGAATGTTATCTGTGACAAGCTGGGTTGATTGAATGTTATCTATGACAGATTGGGAAATAACCCTAACATAATCTAGAAAAATTCTAAAATGATGGCAAGAATACTGCAGCCGACTGTATGATATGAATGACTGGGAGGAAATGAATGAGATACAAGAACCAATGCCAGCAGGAACAGAACCAGAACCCTTATTAGATGAAATTGTATGGACAATACATGAAGAATCATAAATCACCAGGATGTGAGAGATATAAGCTGAACTAATTAAAGAAAAACGAGAAAGCATACACATCTATCATGCACTATGTACAAGGATATGAAAATATGGTATATCGCCAAAAGATTGGAAAAGATTGGAATCTTCATTCCAATACCAAAACAAAAGGGCAACCTGAAATTATGCACCAACTATAGAACTGCTGCCCTGATCAGTCATGAAAGTAAGATTCTATCATAATGGGAAGACTTCGTAAGAAAATGAAGAAGAGATTAACGTGGTTCAAGCTGAATTTAGACAAGGAAGAGGGAGAAGAGATCACATACTCCATTTGCGTTTAATAATAGAGAAGTGTACATAATTTAATGATAATGTGAACCTGTTCTCATGTTTTGTGGCTTATTCAAAGGCATTTGACTGTGTATAGCATCAGAAACTGTGGGAAATCATGAGGACAATGGGCTTTCCATAATAACATTTAGTACAACTGAAAAAAAAGCTTTCTAGACCAACAAGCATCGGTTAGTCATTCATTCATTATGTGCCATGCCGATAAGCGTGGGCGGTCATGTTTTGCCAACTCACTCGATCACCAGAGCCGTGGATCAGCTCCATGTTCCTGTCTCGACCATGCCACGTGGCCAAGCCATCCAGGTATTTAATTCTTGGTCTTCCCTTTGGTCTGTTCATTTCGATCATGCCAGTTGTCATCAAGTTCTCTAATTCATTTCTTTTTATAACATATCCAAATTTTTTTTTAACTGTCTACATCTAATGTCTCTAATCAATTTACGATCTTCATTTGTTTCTTGAAGGACTTGTTAATTGATTTTTCTATCTATCCATGGTATTCTTTGCATTTTCCTCAGAAACCACATTTCCACAGCCATCAGATGTTTTTCAGCTTCTCTGCACATTGTCCACGCCTCACATCCATATAAAAGTACAGGTTCTATGTAGCACTTCAACACTCTTTTTCTCGTTTCAGTTAATATCTTTTTATTGGTCAGTATGTTTTTCATCTTGCAAAAGGCTACTTTCGCCATGGCAATTCTTGTTCTAATCTCTTCAAGGCATCTCCCATCAGATGTTATGACTGTTCCGAGATAGTTGTACCGATTCACTTGTTTAAGAATATGCTCATTTACTTGTATATTACATTGTGGTATGTCTTCCTTCCTAGTGACGACCAAAATATCTGTCTTCTTACAATTTAATTCTAACCCCAGTTATTCACTGTGTGCAACAACCGCATCTACTACATGTTGCAGGTCCTGTTCATTGTCTGCAATCAAGACTGTATCATCTGCGTATCTAATGTTATTGATGTATCGTCCCCCAGTGTTGATTCCTTCCATATCTTCTATATTTCTGAAAATACTTTCACTGTACAGGGAAAACAGATCTGGAGACATCACACATCCCTGTCTCACACCTCTCTTAATAGGCTGATATTGGCTTACTTCACTAGCGGTTAGTACAGATGGCGAAACATCAGATTGGTTTGACATCAATCAAGGAGTCCGACATGGTTATGGGTTGTCCCCTAATTTGTTTACCCTATATAATTAGAAATATCAGAGATGTTATAACCAAGGAGCTCTAAATATAGGTGGTCGTGAAATACCAGAAATTCGATATGCTGGTGATACAGTATTACTATCCACATCACAGAATGGCATAGAAAAACTAATAACCTTAACCCAAAAAGATAGTGAAAACCACAACTTATATCTTAACATAGCAAAAACAAAGATAATACATATAGATAAAACTAATGTGGAGAAAGAAGTATATGTTATTGAGGAACAATTGGAGGTGGTGGAAAATTTCGAATATCTTGCGTCATTAATTACCAACAATGGTGACATTATGAAAGAAATTAAAAGACGAATATCTATTGCTCTTCAAAAACTAAAACAACTGAACAAAATTGGGGAGTGCGACAGACATAACTAATAAAATTAGATTGTTAAGAGCATGCATCTTTCAAATTGCATCATACGCCTGTGAGACCTGGACACTTACTAAATAGGCTGAGCAGAGCATACATGCCTTTGAATATAAATGTTATAGACGGGTTCTAAGACTATCTTGGATAAAGAAAGGAACAAATGCACCCATATGACAAGATCTGAAAATTGAAGAACGTTGGCTACTAAAGACGATAAAACAAATAATACTGAAATATTTTAGTGACTTGAAAACCATCATGAATCCATACTTCAGGAGCTAACTGTTGAAGAGGGTTGGCTATTAAAGACGATGAAACAGAGAACATTGAAATATTTTGGTCACTTAAAATGTCATGAAAGTTTGGAGAGAACAATAATGGAGGGGTATATGCTTGGGGAGAGAGGAAGAGGAAGGCCATAGAGACGATGGGTGCAGGATGCGGCGGGTGATCTCCAGATGGGTATATGGGACGCGGGACTTCTTGCTTGTGATAGAGAAGTTTTCCGAAAGGTTGTTATGGGAGCTAGGTTCTGCAAAGGATATGCTACTGAATGAATGAATGATTGATTGAATGAATGAATGAATGAATGAATGAATGAATGAATGAATGAAACGTCACGAAAGTTTGGAGAGAATGATATTGGAGTGGTAGCCTATATGCCTGGGAAGAGAGGAAGAGGACGGCCAAAGAGAAGATGAGTGCAGGATGTGAATGAATGAATGCATGAATGAATGAATGGTTGGATGAGTTTGCTATTGCTTTCTGAACGAGCAGTCAACATTTAAGTCAAACTGGGCGGTATATGGGAAAACCCACTACCCCGTAATCCTTAGAAGAACTGTTAACTTACGTGTCCTAGTGGTGATACCAACCTACATGTCCTAGTGGTGATATCAACCTACATGTCCTAGTGGCAATAGTAACCTACATGTCCTAGTAGTGATATCAACCTACATTTCCTAGTGGTGATATCAGCCTACATGTCCTAGTGGTGTTATGAATCTACATGTCCTAGTGGTAATATCAACCTACATGTCCTAGTGGTAATATCAACCTACATGTCCTAGTGGTAATATCAACCTACATGTCCTAGTGGTAATATCAACCTACATGTCCTAGTGGTAATATCAACCTACATGTCCTAGTGGTAATATCAATCTACATGTCCTAGTGGTAATATCAACCTACATGTCCTAGTGGTAATATCAACCTACATGTCCTAGTGGTAATATCAACCTACATGTCCTAGTGGCGATAGTAACCTACATGTCCTAGTAGTGATATCAACCTACATTTCCTAGTGGTGATATCAGCCTACATGTCCTAGTGGTGTTATCAATCTACATGTCCTAGTGGTGATATCAACCTGCATGTCCTAGTGATGATATCAACCTACATGTCCTAGTAGTGATACCAACCTACATGTCCTAGTGGTGATATCAACCTACATGTCCTAGTGGTAATATCAACCTACATGTCCTAGTGGTAATATCAACCTACATGTCCTAGTGGTAATATCAACCTACATGTCCTAGTGGCGATAGTAACCTACATGTCCTAGTAGTGATATCAACCTACATTTCCTAGTGGTGATATCTGCCTATATGTCCTAGTGGTGTTATCAATCTACATGTCCTAGTGGTGATATCAACCTGCATGTCCTAGTGATGATATCAACCTACATGTCCTAGTAGTGATATCAACCTACATTTCCTAGTGGTGATATCAACATAATGTCCTAGTGGTGTTATCAATCTACATGTCCTAGTGGCGATAGTAACCTACATGTCCAAAAGGTGATATCAAACTACATTTCCTAGTGGTGATATTGACCTACATGTCCTAGTGGTGATATCGACGTATATGTCCTAGTGGTGATATCGACCTACATGTCCTAGTGGCGATAGTAACCTGCATGTCCTAGTGGTGATATCAACCTGCATGTCCTAGTGATGATATCAACCTGCATGTCCTAGTGGTAATATCAACCTGCATGTTCTAGTGGTAATATCAACCTACATGTCCTAGTGGTGATACCAACCTACATGTCCCAGTGGTAATATCAACCTGCATGTCCTAGTGGTAATATCAATCTACATGTCCTAGTGGTGATATCAACCTACATGTCCTAGTTTTAATATCGACCTACATGTCCTAGTGATGATATCGACCTACATGTCCTAGTGATGATATCAACCTGCATGTCCTAGTGATGATATCAACCTACATGTCCTAGTGGCGATAGTAACCTACATGTCCTAGTGGTGATATCAACCTGCATGTCCTAGTGGTAATATCAACCTACATGTCCTAGTGGTGATACCAACCTACATGTCCCAGTGGTAATATCAACCTGCATGTCCTAGTGGTAATATCAATCTACATGTCCTAGTGGTGATATCAACCTACATGTCCTAGTTTTAATATCGACCTACATGTCCTAGTGATGATATCGACCTACATGTCCTAGTGATGATATCAACCTGCATGTCCTAGTGATGATATCAACCTACATGTCCTAGTGGCGATAGTAACCTGCATGTCCTAGTGGTGATATCAACCTGAATGTCCTAGTGGTGATATCAACCTGCATGTCCTAGTGATGATATCAACCTGCATGTCCTAGTGGTGATATCAACCTGCATGTCCTAGTGGTGATATCAACCTACATGTCCTAGTGATGATATCAACCTGCATGTCCTAGTGGTGATATCAACCTACATGTCCTAGTGGTGATATCAATCAACATGTCCTTGTAGTGATATCAACCTACATGTCCTAGTGGTGATATCAACCTGCATGTCCTAGTGATGATATCAACCTGTATGTCCTAGTGGTGATATCAACCTACATGTCCTTGTGGTGATATCAATCAACATGTCCTTGTGGTGATATCAACCTACATGTCCTAGTGGTGATATCAAATAAACATGTCCTTGTGGTGATATCAACCTGCATGTCCTAGTGGTGATATCAACCTACATGTCCTTGTGGTGATATCAACCTGCATGTCCTAGTGGTTATATCAACCTACATGTCCTAGTGATGATATCAACCTACATGTCCCAGTGGTGATATCAATCAACATGTCCTAGTGATGATATCAACCTGCATGTCCTAGTGGTGATATCAACCTACATGTCCTTATGGTGATATCAATCAACATGTCCTTGTGGTGATATCAACCTACATGTCCTAGTGGTGATATCAATCAACATTTCCTTGTGGTGATATCAACCTGCATGTCCTAGTGGTGATATCAACCTACATGTCCTAGTGGGGATATCAACCTACATGTCCTGGTGATGATATCAACCTACATGTCCTAGTGGTGATATCAACCTACATGTCCTAGTGGTGATATCAACCTACATGTCCTATTGGTGATATCAACCTGCATTTCCTGGTGATGATATCAACCTGCATGTCCTAGTGATGATATCAACCTACATGTCCTAGTGGTGATATCAACCTGCAAGTCCTAGTGGTGATATCAACCTAATACCCTAGTGGTGATATCAACCTGCATGTCCTAGTGATGATATCAACCTAATACCCTAGTGGTGATATCAACCTGCATGTCCTAGTGATGATATCAACCTGCATGTCCTAGTGATGATATCAACCTGCATGTCCTAGTGATGATATCAACCTGCATGTCCTAGTGATGATATCAACCTGCATGTCCTAGTGGTGATATCAACCTACATGTCCTAGTGGTGATATTGACCTACATGTCCTAGTGGTGATATCGACCTATATGTCCTAGTGGTGATATCGACCTACATGTCCTAGTGGCGATAGTAACCTGCATGTCCTAGTGGTGATATCAACCTGCATGTCCTAGTGATGATATCAACCTGCATGTCCTAGTGGTAATATCAACCTGCATATCCTAGTGGTAATATCAACCTACATGTCCTAGTGGTGATACCAACCTACATGTCCCAGTGGTAATATCAACCTGCATGTCCTAGTGGTAATATCAATCTACATGTCCTAGTTTTAATATCGACCTACATGTCCTAGTGATGATATCAACCTACATGTCCTAGTGGTGATATCAACCTGCAAGTCCTAGTGGTGATATCAACCTAATACCCTAGTGGTGATATCAACCTGCATGTCCTAGTGATGATATCAACCTAATACCCTAGTGGTGATATCAACCTGCATGTCCTAGTGATGATATCAACCTGCATGTCCTAGTGATGATATCAACCTGCATGTCCTAGTGATGATATCAACCTGCATGTCCTAGTGATGATATCAACCTGCATGTCCTAGTGGTGATATCAACCTACATGTCCTAGTGGTGATATTGACCTACATGTCCTAGTGGTGATATCGACCTATATGTCCTAGTGGTGATATCGACCTACATGTCCTAGTGGCGATAGTAACCTGCATGTCCTAGTGGTGATATCAACCTGCATGTCCTAGTGATGATATCAACCTGCATGTCCTAGTGGTAATATCAACCTGCATATCCTAGTGGTAATATCAACCTACATGTCCTAGTGGTGATACCAACCTACATGTCCCAGTGGTAATATCAACCTGCATGTCCTAGTGGTAATATCAACCTACATGTCCTAGTTTTAATATCGACCTACATGTCCTAGTGATGATATCGACCTACATGTCCTAGTGATGATATCAACCTGCATGTCCTAGTGATGATATCAACCTACATGTCCTAGTGGCGATAGTAACCTACATGTCCTAGTGGTGATATCAACCTGCATGTCCTAGTGGTAATATCAACCTACATGTCCTAGTGGTGATACCAACCTACATGTCCCAGTGGTAATATCAACCTGCATGTCCTAGTGGTAATATCAATCTACATGTCCTAGTGGTGATATCAACCTACATGTCCTAGTTTTAATATCGACCTACATGTCCTAGTGATGATATCGACCTACATGTCCTAGTGATGATATCAACCTGCATGTCCTAGTGATGATATCAACCTACATGTCCTAGTGGCGATAGTAACCTGCATGTCCTAGTGGTGATATCAACCTGAATGTCCTAGTGGTGATATCAACCTGCATGTCCTAGTGATGATATCAACCTGCATGTCCTAGTGGTGATATCAACCTGCATGTCCTAGTGGTGATATCAACCTACATGTCCTAGTGATGATATCAACCTGCATGTCCTAGTGGTGATATCAACCTACATGTCCTAGTGGTGATATCAATCAACATGTCCTTGTGGTGATATCAACCTACATGTCCTAGTGGTGATATCAACCTGCATGTCCTAGTGATGATATCAACCTGTATGTCCTAGTGGTGATATCAACCTACATGTCCTTGTGGTGATATCAATCAACATGTCCTTGTGGTGATATCAACCTACATGTCCTAGTGGTGATATCAAATAAACATGTCCTTGTGGTGATATCAACCTGCATGTCCTAGTGGTGATATCAACCTACATGTCCTTGTGGTGATATCAATCAACATGTCCTTGTGGTGATATCAACCTACATGTCCTAGTGGTGATATCAATCAACATGTCCTTGTGGTGATATCAACCTGCATGTCCTAGTGGTTATATCAACCTACATGTCCTAGTGATGATATCAACCTACATGTCCCAGTGGTGATATCAATCAACATGTCCTAGTGATGATATCAACCTGCATGTCCTAGTGGTGATATCAACCTACATGTCCTTATGGTGATATCAATCAACATGTCCTTGTGGTGATATCAACCTACATGTCCTAGTGGTGATATCAATCAACATTTCCTTGTGGTGATATCAACCTGCATGTCCTAGTGGTGATATCAACCTACATGTCCTAGTGGGGATATCAACCTACATGTCCTGGTGATGATATCAACCTACATGTCCTAGTGGTGATATCAACCTACATGTCCCAGTGGTGATATCAACCTACATGTCCTATTGGTGATATCAACCTGCATTTCCTGGTGATGATATCAACCTGCATGTCCTAGTGATGATATCAACCTACATGTCCTAGTGGTGATATCAACCTGCAAGTCCTAGTGGTGATATCAACCTAATACCCTAGTGGTGATATCAACCTGCATGTCCTAGTGATGATATCAACCTAATACCCTAGTGGTGATATCAACCTGCATGTCCTAGTGATGATATCAACCTGCATGTCCTAGTGATGATATCAACCTGCATGTCCTAGTGATGATATCAACCTGCATGTCCTAGTGATGATATCAACCTGCATATCCTAGTGGTGATATCAACCTACATGTCCTAGTGGTGATATCAACCTACATGTCCTAGTGGTGATATCAACCTACATGTCTTAGTGGTGATATCAACCTACATGTCCTAGTGATAATATTAACCTGCATGTCCTAGTGGTGATATCAACCTGCATGTCCTAGTGGTGATATCAACCTGCATGTCCTAGTGACGATATCAACCTACATGTTCTAGTGGTGATATCAACCTGCATGTCGCAGTGGTGATATCAATCAACATGTCCTTGTGGCGATATCAACCTACATGTCCTAGTGGTGATATCAACCTGCATGTCCTAGTGGTGATATAAACCTACATGTCCTAGTGGTGATATCAACCTGCATGTCCTAGTGGTGATATCAACCTACATGTCCTAGTGGTGATATCAACCTACATGTCCTAGTGGTGATATCAACCTACATGTCCTAGTGCAAATATTAACCTACATGTCCTAGTGGCGATATTAACCTACATGTCCTAGTGGTGATATCAACCTGCATGTCCTTGTGGTGATATCAACCTACATGTCATAGTGGTGATATCAACCTACATGTCCTAGTGGTGATATCAACCTACATGTCCTAGTGGTGATATCAACCTACATGTCCTAGTGGTGATATCAACCTACATGTCCTAGTGGTGATATGAACCTACATGTCCTAGTGGTGATATCAATCAACATGTCCTAGTGGTAATATTAACCTACATGTCCTAGTGGTGATATCAATCAACATGTCCTAGTGGTAATATTAACCTACATGTCCTAGTGGCAATATTACCTACATGTCCTAGTGGTGATATCAATCTACATGTCCTAGTGGTAATATTAACCTACATGTCCTAGTGGCAATTTTACATACATGTCCTAGTGGTAATATCAATCTACATGTCCTAGTGGTAATATTAACCTACATGTCCTTGTGATGATATCAACCTAAGTGTCATAGTGGTGATATCAACGTACATGTCCTAGTGGTGATATCAACCTACATGTCCTAGTGGTGATATCAACCTACATGTCCTAGTGGTGATATCAACCTACATGTCCTAGTGGTGATATCAACCTGCATGTCCTAGTGGTGATATCAACCTACATGTCCTAGTGGCAATATTAACCTGCATGTCCTAGTGGTGATATCAATCAACATGTCCTAGTGGTAATATTAACCTACATGTCCTAGTGGTGATATCAACCTACATGTCCTAGTAGTGATATAAACATACATGTCCTAGTGGTGATATCAACCTACATGTCCTAGTGGTGATATCAACCTACATGTCCTAGTGGTGATATCAACCTACATGTCGTAGTGGTAATATCAACCTACATGTCCTAGTGGTGATATCAACCTACATGTGCTAGTGGTGATATCAACCTACATGTCCTAGTGGTAATATTAACCTACATGTCCTAGTGGTGATATCAATCAATATATCCTAGTGGCGATATTAACCTGCATTTCCTAGTGACAATATTAACCTACATGTCCTAGTGGCAATACTAACCTGCATGTCCTATTGGTGATATCAATCAACATGTCCTAGTGGTAATATTAATCTACATGTTCTAGTGGTGATATCAATCAACATGTCCTAGTGGTAATATTAACCTACATGTCCTAGTGGCAATATTACCTACATGTCCTAGTGGTGATATTAATCTACTAGTCCTAGTGGTAATATTAACCTACATGTCCTAGTGGCAATTTTACATACATTTCCTAGTGGTGATATCAACCTACATGTCCTTGTGGTGATATCAACCTACATGTCCTAGTGGTGATATCAATCAACATGTCCTAGTGGTAATATTAACCTACATGTCCTAGTGGTGATATCAACCTACATGTCCTAGTGGTGATATTGACCTACATGTCCTAGTGGTGATATCGACCTATATGTCCTAGTGGTGATATCGACCTACATGTCCTAGTGGCGATAGTAACCTGCATGTCCTAGTGGTGATATCAACCTGCATGTCCTAGTGATGATATCAACCTGCATGTCCTAGTGGTAATATCAACCTGCATGTCCTAGTGGTAATATCAACCTACATGTCCTAGTGGTGATACCAACCTACATGTCCCAGTGGTAATATCAACCTGCATGTCCTAGTGGTAATATCAATCTACATGTCCTAGTGGTGATATCAACCTACATGTTCTAGTTTTAATATCGACCTACATGTCCTAGTGATGATATCAACCTACATGTCCTAGTGATGATATCAACCTGCATGTCCTAGTGATGATATCAACCTACATGTCCTAGTGGCGATAGTAACCTACATGTCCTAGTGGTGATATCAACCTGCATGTCCTAGTGGTAATATCAACCTACATGTCCTAGTGGTGATACCAACCTACATGTCCCAGTGGTAATATCAACCTGCATGTCCTAGTGGTAATATCAATCTACATGTCCTAGTGGTGATATCAACCTACATGTCCTAGTTTTAATATCGACCTACATGTCCTAGTGATGATATCGACCTACATGTCCTAGTGATGATATCAACCTGCATGTCCTAGTGATGATATCAACCTACATGTCCTAGTGGCGATAGTAACCTGCATGTCCTAGTGGTGATATCAACCTGAATGTCCTAGTGGTGATATCAACCTGCATGTCCTAGTGATGATATCAACCTGCATGTCCTAGTGGTGATATCAACCTGCATGTCCTAGTGGTGATATCAACCTACATGTCCTAGTGATGATATCAACCTGCATGTCCTAGTGGTGATATCAACCTACATGTCCTAGTGGTGATATCAATCAACATGTCCTTGTGGTGATATCAACCTACATGTCCTAGTGGTGATATCAACCTGCATGTCCTAGTGGTTATATCAACCTACATGTCCTAGTGATGATATCAACCTACATGTCCCAGTGGTGATATCAATCAACATGTCCTAGTGATGATATCAACCTGCATGTCCTAGTGGTGATATCAACCTACATGTCCTTATGGTGATATCAATCAACATGTCCTTGTGGTGATATCAACCTACATGTCCTAGTGGTGATATCAATCAACATTTCCTTGTGGTGATATCAACCTGCATGTCCTAGTGGTGATATCAACCTACATGTCCTAGTGGGGATATCAACCTACATGTCCTGGTGATGATATCAACCTACATGTCCTAGTGGTGATATCAACCTACATGTCCCAGTGGTGATATCAACCTACATGTCCTATTGGTGATATCAACCTGCATTTCCTGGTGATGATATCAACCTGCATGTCCTAGTGATGATATCAACCTACATGTCCTAGTGGTGATATCAACCTGCAAGTCCTAGTGGTGATATCAACCTAATACCCTAGTGGTGATATCAACCTGCATGTCCTAGTGATGATATCAACCTAATACCCTAGTGGTGATATCAACCTGCATGTCCTAGTGATGATATCAACCTGCATGTCCTAGTGATGATATCAACCTGCATGTCCTAGTGATGATATCAACCTGCATGTCCTAGTGATGATATCAACCTGCATATCCTAGTGGTGATATCAACCTACATGTCCTAGTGGTGATATCAACCTACATGTCCTAGTGGTGATATCAACCTACATGTCTTAGTGGTGATATCAACCTACATGTCCTAGTGATAATATTAACCTGCATGTCCTAGTGGTGATATCAACCTGCATGTCCTAGTGGTGATATCAACCTGCATGTCCTAGTGACGATATCAACCTACATGTTCTAGTGGTGATATCAACCTGCATGTCGCAGTGGTGATATCAATCAACATGTCCTTGTGGCGATATCAACCTACATGTCCTAGTGGTGATATCAACCTGCATGTCCTAGTGGTGATATAAACCTACATGTCCTAGTGGTGATATCAACCTGCATGTCCTAGTGGTGATATCAACCTACATGTCCTAGTGGTGATATCAACCTACATGTCCTAGTGGTGATATCAACCTACATGTCCTAGTGCAAATATTAACCTACATGTCCTAGTGGCGATATTAACCTACATGTCCTAGTGGTGATATCAACCTGCATGTCCTTGTGGTGATATCAACCTACATGTCATAGTGGTGATATCAACCTACATGTCCTAGTGGTGATATCAACCTACATGTCCTAGTGGTGATATCAACCTACATGTCCTAGTGGTGATATCAACCTAAATGTCCTAGTGGTGATATGAACCTACATGTCCTAGTGGTGATATCAATCAACATGTCCTAGTGGTAATATTAACCTACATGTCCTAGTGGTGATATCAATCAACATGTCCTAGTGGTAATATTAACCTACATGTCCTAGTGGCAATATTACCTACATGTCCTAGTGGTGATATCAATCTACATGTCCTAGTGGTAATATTAACCTACATGTCCTAGTGGCAATTTTACATACATGTCCTAGTGGTAATATCAATCTACATGTCCTAGTGGTAATATTAACCTACATGTCCTTGTGATGATATCAACCTAAGTGTCATAGTGGTGATATCAACGTACATGTCCTAGTGGTGATATCAACCTACATGTCCTAGTGGTGATATCAACCTACATGTCCTAGTGGTGATATCAACCTACATGTCCTAGTGGTGATATCAACCTGCATGTCCTAGTGGTGATATCAACCTACATGTCCTAGTGGCAATATTAACCTGCATGTCCTAGTGGTGATATCAATCAACATGTCCTAGTGGTAATATTAACCTACATGTCCTAGTGGTGATATCAACCTACATGTCCTAGTAGTGATATAAACATACATGTCCTAGTGGTGATATCAACCTACATGTCCTAGTGGTGATATCAACCTACATGTCCTAGTGGTGATATCAACCTACATGTCGTAGTGGTAATATCAACCTACATGTCCTAGTGGTGATATCAACCTACATGTGCTAGTGGTGATATCAACCTACATGTCCTAGTGGTAATATTAACCTACATGTCCTAGTGGTGATATCAATCAATATATCCTAGTGGCGATATTAACCTGCATTTCCTAGTGACAATATTAACCTACATGTCCTAGTGGCAATACTAACCTGCATGTCCTATTGGTGATATCAATCAACATGTCCTAGTGGTAATATTAATCTACATGTTCTAGTGGTGATATCAATCAACATGTCCTAGTGGTAATATTAACCTACATGTCCTAGTGGCAATATTACCTACATGTCCTAGTGGTGATATTAATCTACTAGTCCTAGTGGTAATATTAACCTACATGTCCTAGTGGCAATTTTACATACATTTCCTAGTGGTGATATCAACCTACATGTCCTTGTGGTGATATCAACCTACATGTCCTAGTGGTGATATCAATCAACATGTCCTAGTGGTAATATTAACCTACATGTCCTAGTGGTGATATCAACCTACATGTCCTAGTGGTGATATTGACCTACATGTCCTAGTGGTGATATCGACCTATATGTCCTAGTGGTGATATCGACCTACATGTCCTAGTGGCGATAGTAACCTGCATGTCCTAGTGGTGATATCAACCTGCATGTCCTAGTGATGATATCAACCTGCATGTCCTAGTGGTAATATCAACCTGCATGTCCTAGTGGTAATATCAACCTACATGTCCTAGTGGTGATACCAACCTACATGTCCCAGTGGTAATATCAACCTGCATGTCCTAGTGGTAATATCAATCTACATGTCCTAGTGGTGATATCAACCTACATGTTCTAGTTTTAATATCGACCTACATGTCCTAGTGATGATATCAACCTACATGTCCTAGTGATGATATCAACCTGCATGTCCTAGTGATGATATCAACCTACATGTCCTAGTGGCGATAGTAACCTACATGTCCTAGTGGTGATATCAACCTGCATGTCCTAGTGGTAATATCAACCTACATGTCCTAGTGGTGATACCAACCTACATGTCCCAGTGGTAATATCAACCTGCATGTCCTAGTGGTAATATCAATCTACATGTCCTAGTGGTGATATCAACCTACATGTCCTAGTTTTAATATCGACCTACATGTCCTAGTGATGATATCGACCTACATGTCCTAGTGATGATATCAACCTGCATGTCCTAGTGATGATATCAACCTACATGTCCTAGTGGCGATAGTAACCTGCATGTCCTAGTGGTGATATCAACCTGAATGTCCTAGTGGTGATATCAACCTGCATGTCCTAGTGATGATATCAACCTGCATGTCCTAGTGGTGATATCAACCTGCATGTCCTAGTGGTGATATCAACCTACATGTCCTAGTGATGATATCAACCTGCATGTCCTAGTGGTGATATCAACCTACATGTCCTAGTGGTGATATCAATCAACATGTCCTTGTGGTGATATCAGCCTACATGTCCTAGTGGTGATATCAACCTGCATGTCCTAGTGATGATATCAACATGTATGTCCTAGTGGTGATATCAACCTACATGTCCTTGTGGTGATATCAATCAACATGTCCTTGTGGTGATATCAACCTACATGTCCTAGTGGTGATATCAAATAAACATGTCCTTGTGGTGATATCAACCTGCATGTCCTAGTGGTGATATCAACCTACATGTCCTTGTGGTGATATCAATCAACATGTCCTTGTGGTGATATCAACCTACATGTCCTAGTGGTGATATCAATCAACATGTCCTTGTGGTGATATCAACCTGCATGTCCTAGTGGTTATATCAACCTGCATGTCCTAGTGATGATATCAACCTACATGTCCCAGTGGTGATATCAATCAACATGTCCTAGTGATAATATCAACCTGCATGTCCTAGTGGTGATATCAACCTACATGTCCTTATGGTGATATCAATCCACATGTCCTTGTGGTGATATCAACCTACATGTCCTAGTGGTGATATCAATCAACATTTCCTTGTGGTGATATCAACCTGCATGTCCTAGTGGTGATATCAACCTACATGTCCTAGTGGGGATATCAACCTACATGTCCTGGTGATGATATCAACCTACATGTCCTAGTGGTGATATCAACCTACATGTCCTAGTGGTGATATCAACCTACATGTCTTATTGGTGATATCAACCTGCATTTCCTGGTGATGATATCAACCTGCATGTCCTAGTGATGATATCAACCTACATGTCCTAGTGGTGATATCAACCTGCAAGTCCTAGTGGTGATATCAACCTAATACCCTAGTGGTGATATCAACCTGCATGTCCTAGTGATGATATCAACCTAATACCCTAGTGGTGATATCAACCTGCATGTCCTAGTGATGATATCAACCTGCATGTCCTAGTGATGATATCAACCTGCATGTCCTAGTGATGATATCAACCTGCATGTCCTAGTGATGATATCAACCTGCATGTCCTAGTGGTGATATCAACCTACATGTCCTAGTGGTGATATCAACCTACATGTCCTAGTCGTGATATCAACCTACATGTCTTAGTGGTGATATCAACCTACATGTCCTAGTGATAATATTAACCTGCATGTCCTAGTGGTGATATCAACCTGCATGTCCTAGTGGTGATATCAACCTGCATGTCCTAGTGACGATATCAACCTGCATGTTCTAGTGGTGATATCAACCTGCATGTCCCAGTGGTGATATCAATCAACATGTCCTTGTGGCGATATCAACCTACATGTCCTAGTGGTGATATCAACCTGCATGTCCTAGTGGTGATATCAACCTACATGTCCTAGTGGTGATATCAACCTGCATGTCCTAGTGGTGATATCAACCTACATGTCCTAGTGGTGATATCAACCTACATGTCCTAGTGGTGATATCAACCTACATGTCCTAGTGCAAATATTAACCTACATGTCCTAGTGGCGATATTAACCTACATGTCCTAGTGGTGATATCAACCTACATGTCCTTGTGGTGATATCAACCTACATGTCATGGTGGTGATATCAACCTACATGTCCTAGTGGTGATATCAACCTACATGTCCTAGTGGTGATATCAACCTACATGTCCTAGTGGTGATATCAACCTACATGTCCTAGTGGTGATATGAACCTACATGTCCTTGTGGTGATATCAATCAACATGTCCTAGTGGTAATATTAACCTACATGTCCTAGTGGTGATATCAATCAACATGTCCTAGTGGTAATATTAACCTACATGTCCTAGTGGCAATATTACCTACATGTCCTAGTGGTGATATCAATCTACATGTCCTAGTGGTAATATTAACCTACATGTCCTAGTGGCAATTTTACATACATGTCCTAGTGGTGATATCAATCTACATGTCCTAGTGGTAATATTAACCTACATGTCCTTGTGATGATATCAACCTAAGTGTCATAGTGGTGATATCAACGTACATGTCCTAGTGGTGATATCAACCTACATGTCCTAGTGGTGATATCAACCTACATGTCCTAGTGGTGATATCAACCTGCATGTCCTAGTGGTGATATCAACCTACATGTCCTAGTGGCAATATTAACCTGCATGTCCTAGTGGTGATATCAATCAACATGTCCTAGTGGTAATATTAACCTACATGTCCTAGTGGTGATATCAACCTACATGTCCTAGTAGTGATATAAACATACATGTCCTAGTGGTGATATCAACCTACATATCCTAGTGGTGATATCAACCTACATGTCCTAGTGGTGATATCAACCTACATGTCCTAGTGGTAATATCAACCTACATGTCCTAGTGGTGATATCAACCTACATGTGCTAGTGGTGATATCAACCTACATGTCCTAGTGGTAATATTAACCTACATGTCCTAGTGGTGATATCAATCAATATATCCTAGTGGCGATATTAACCTACATGTCCTAGTGACAATATTAACCTACATGTCCTAGTGGCAATACTAACCTGCATGTCCTATTGGTGATATCAATCAACATGTCCTAGTGGTAATATTAATCTACATGTTCTAGTGGTGATATCAATCAACATGTCCTAGTGGTAATATTAACCTACATGTCCTAGTGGCAATATTACCTACATGTCCTAGTGGTGATATCAATCTACTAGTCCTAGTGGTAATATTAACCTACATGTCCTAGTGGCAATTTTACATACATTTCCTAGTGGTGATATCAACCTACATGTCCTTGTGGTGATATCAACCTACATGTCCTAGTGGTGATATCAATCAACATGTCCTAGTGGTAATATTAACCTACATGTCCTAGTGGTGATATCAACCTACATGTCCTAGTGGTGATATCAATCAACAGGTCCTAGTGGCAATATTACCTACATGTCCAAGTAGTGATATCAACCTACATGTCCTAGTGGTGATATCAACCTACATGTCCTAGTGGTGATATCAACCTACATGTCCTAGTGGTGATATCAACCTACATGTCCTAGTGCAAATATTAACCTACATGTTCTAGTGGCGATATTAACCTACATGTCCTTGTGGTGATATCAACCTACATGTCATATAGGTGATATCAACCTACATGTCCTAGTGGTGATATCAACCTACATGTCCTAGTGGTGATATCAACCTACATGTCCTAGTGGTGATATCAACCTACATGTCCTAGTGGTGATATCAACCTACATGTCCTAGTGGTGATATTAACCTACATGTCCTAGTGGTGATATCAACCTACATGTCCTAGTGGTGATATCAACCTACATGTCCTTGTGATGATATCAACCTACATGTCATAGTGGTGATATCAACCTACATGTCCTAGTGGTGATATCAACCTACATGTCCTAGTGGTGATATCAACCTACATGTCCTAGTGGTGATATCAACCTACATGTCCTAGTGCAGATATTAACCTACATGTCCTAGTGGCGATATTAACCTACATATCCTAGTGGTGATATCAACCTACATATCCTAGTGGTGATATCAACCTACATGTCCTAGTGGTGATATCAACCTACATGTCCTAGTGGTGATATCAACCTACATGTCCTAGTGGTGATATCAACCTACATGTCCTAGTGGTGATATCAACCTACATGTCCTAGTGGTGATATCAACCTACATGTCCTAGTGGTGATATTAACCTACATGTCCTAGTGGCGATATTAACCTACATGTCCTAGTGGTGATATCAACCTACATGTCCTAGTGGTGATATCAACCTACATGTCCTTGTGATGATATCAACCTACATGTCATAGTGGTGATATCAACCTACATGTCCTAGTGGTGATATCAACCTACATGTCCTAGTGGTGATATCAACCTACATGTCCTAGTGGTGATATAACCTACATGTCCTAGTGGTGATATCAACCTACATGTCCTAGTGCAAATATTAACCTACATGTCCTTGTGGCGATATTAACCTACATGTCCTAGTGGTGATATCAACCTACATGTCCTAGTGGTGATATCAACCTACATGTCCTAGTGGTGACATCAACCTACATGTCCTAGTGGTGATATCAACATAGATGTCCTTGTGATGATATCAACCTACGTGTCATAGTGGTGATATCAACCAATATGTCCTAGTGGTGATATCAACCTACATGTCCTAGTGGTGATATCAACCTACATGTCCTAGTGGTGATATCAACCTACATGTCCTAGTGGTGATATCAACCTACATGTCCTAGTGCAAATATTAACCTACATGTCATAGTGGCGATATTAACCTACATGTCCTAGTGGTGATATCAACCTACATGTCCTAGTGGTGATATCAATCTACATGTCCTAGTGTTGATATCAACCTTCATGTCCTAGTGGTGATAGCAACCTACATGTCCTAGTGGTGATATCAACCTACATGTCCTAGTGGTGATATCAACCTACATGTCCTAGTGGTGATATCAACCTACATGTCCTAGTGGTGATATCAACTTACATGTCCTAGTGGTGATATCAACCTACATGTCCTAGTGGTGATATCAACCTACATGTCCTAGTGGTGATATCAACCTACATGTCCTAATGGTGATATCAACCTACATGTCCTAATGGTGATATCAACCTACATGTCCTAGTGGTGATATCAACCTACATGTCCTAGTGCAAATATTAACCTACATGTCCTAGTGGCGATATTAACCTACATGTCCTAGTGGTGATATCAACCTACATGTCCTTGTGGTGATACCAACCTACATGTCCTAGTGGTGATATCAACCTACATGTCCTAGTGGTGATATCAACCTACATGTCCTAGTGGTGATATCAACCTACATTTCCTAGTGGTGATATCAACCTACATTTCCTAGTGGTGATATCAACCTACATGTCCTAGTGGCGATATCAACCTACATGTCCTAGTGGTGATATCAACCTACATGTCCTAGTGGTGATATCAACCTACATGTCCTAGTGGTGATATCAACCTACATGTCCTAGTGGTGATATCAACCTATATGTCCTTGTGATGATATCAACCTACATGTCATAGTGGTGATATCAACCTGTATGTCCTAGTGGTGATATCAACCTACATGTCCTAGTGGTGATATCAACCTACATGTCCTAGTGGTGATATCAACCTACATGTCCTAGTGGTGATATCAACCTACATGTCCTAGTGGTGATATGAACCTACATGTACTAGTGGTGATATCAACCTACATGTCCTAGTGGTGATATCAACCTACATGTCCTAGTTGTGATATCAACCTACATGTCCTAGTGGTGATATCAACCTACATGTCCTAGTGGTGATATCAACATACATGTCCTAGTGGTGATAGCAACCTACATGTCCTAGTGGTGATATCAACCTACATGTCCTAGTGGTGATATCAACCTACATGTCCTAGTGGTGATATCAACCTACATGTCCTAGTGGTGATATCAACGTACATGTCCTAGTGGTGATATCAACCTACATGTCCTAGTGGTGATATCAACCTACATGTCCTAGTGGTGATATCAACCTACATGTCCTAGTGCAAATATTAACCTGCATGTCCTAGTGCAAATATTAACCTACATGTCCTAGTGGTGACATCAACCTACATGTCCTAGTGGTGATATCAACCTACATGTCCTAGTGGTGATATCAACCTACATGTCCTAGTGGTGATATCAACCTACATGTCCTAGTGGTGATATCAACCTACATGTCCTAGTGGTGATATCAACCTACATGTCCTAGTGGTGATATCAACCTACATGTCCTAGTGGTGATATCAACCTACATGTCCTAGTGGTGATATCAACCTACATGTCCTAGTGGTGATATCAACCTACATTTTCTAGTGGTGATATCAACCTAGATGTCCTAGTGGTGATATCAACCTACATGTCCTAGTGGTGATATCAACCTACATGTCCTAGTGGTGATATCAACCTACATGTCCTAGTGGTGATATCAACCTACATGTCATAGTGGTGATATCAACCTACATGTCCTAGTGGTGATATCAACCTACATGTCCTAGTGGTGATATCAACCTACATGTCCTAGTGGTGATATCAACCTACATGTCCTAGTGGTGATATCAACCTACATGTCCTAGTGCAAATATTAACCTACATGTCCTAGTGGCGATATTAACCTACATGTCCTAGTGGTGATATCAACCTACATGTCCTTGTGGTGATATCAACCTACATGTCATAGTGGTGATATCAACCTACATGTCCTAGTGGTGATATCAACCTACATGTCCTAGTGGTGATATCAACCTACATGTCCTAGTGGTGATATCAACCTACATGTCCTAGTGGTGATATAAACCTACATGTCCTAGTGGTGATATCAATCAACATGTCCTAGTGGCAATATTAACCTACATGTCCTAGTGGTGATATCAATCAACATGTCCTAGTGGTAATATTAACCTACATGTCCTAGTGGCAATATTACCTACATGTCCTAGTGGTGATATCAATCTACATGTCCTAGTGGTAATATTAACCTACATGTCCTAGTGGCAATTTTACATACATGTCCTAGTGGCGATATTAACCTACATGTCCTAGTGGTGATATCAACCTACATGTCCTTGTGGTGATACCAACCTACATGTCCTAGTGTTTATATCAACCTACATGTCCTCGTGGTGATATCAACCTACATGTCCTAGTGGTGATATCAACCTACATTTCCTAGTGGTGATATCAACCTACATTTCCTAGTGGTGATATCAACCTACATGTCCTAGTGGTGATATCAACCTACATGTCCTAGTGGTGATATCAACCTACATGTCCTAGTGGTGATATCAACCTACATGTCCTAGTGGTGATATCAACCTACATGTCCTAGTGGTGATATCAACCTACATGTCCTTGTGATGATATCAACCTACATGTCATAGTGGTGATATCAACCTATATGTCCTAGTGGTGATATCAACCTACATGTCCTAGTGGTGATATCAACCTACATGTCCTAGTGGTGATATCAACCTACATGTCCTAGTGGTGATATCAACCTACATGTCCTAGTGGTGATATGAACCTACATGTCCTAGTGGTGATATCAACCTACATGTCCTAGTGGTGATATGAACCTACATGTCCTAGTGGTGATATCAACCTACATGTCCTAGTGGTGATATCAACCTACATGTCCTAGTGGTGATAGCAACCTACATGTCCTAGTGGTGATATCAACCTACATGTCCTAGTGGTGATATCAACCTACATGTCCTAGTGGTGATATCAACCTACATGTCCTAGTGGTGATATCAACCTACATGTCCTAGTGGTGATATCAACCTACATGTCCTAGTGGTGATATCAACCTACATGCCCTAGTGCAAATATTAACCTGCATGTCCTAGTGCAAATATTAACCTACATGTCCTAGTGGTGACATCAACCTACATGTCCTAGTGGTGATATCAACCTACATGTCCTAGTGGTGATATCAACCTACATGTCCTAGTGGTGATATCAACCTACATGTCCTAGTGGTGATATCAACCTACATGTCCTAGTGGTGATATCAACCTACATGTCCTAGTGGTGATATCAACCTACATGTCCTAGTGGTGATATCAACCTACATGTCCTAGTGGTGATATCAACCTACATTTTCTAGTGGTGATATCAACCTAGATGTCCTAGTGGTGATATCAACCTACATGTCCTAGTGGTGATATCAACCTACATGTCCTAGTGGTGATATCAACCTACATGTCCTAGTGGTGATATCAACCTACATGTCATAGTGGTGATATCAACCTACATGTCCTAGTGGTGATATCAACCTACATGTCCTAGTGGTGATATCAACCTACATGTCCTAGTGGTGATATCAACCTACATGTCCTAGTGGTGATATCAACCTACATGTCCTAGTGGGTATATCAACCTACATGTTCTAGTGGTGATATCAACCTACATGTCATAGTGGTGATATTAACCTACATGTCCTAGTGCAAATATTAACCTACATGTCCTAGTGGTGATATTAACCTACATGTCCAATAGGTGATATCAATCTACATGTCTTAGTGGCACTATTAAATTACATGTCCTACTAGGACTATTAATTGACATGTCCTACTAGAACTACTGGAGGACTCCGTGACGAAGGAGTTACGGACGTGGTTCGTAATCCCGTATACCCGCATTCGAATTACAGTTGCACGCTGTTTGGCAGCAGACCATTCAGAAAGTAATGGCAAACTACTGAACGTAAACTTGCCAAGACATCAACAACAGCAAAAAATGCTGGTGCTGACTGCAAATTCCTGTAAAGGATATGCAACTAACTTTAAAAAAAAATATAACTATTAATTTATATGTCCTACTAGAACTATTATTTTACATGTCCTAGTGGCACTATTAACCTACATGTGCTAGTAAAACTATTAATTCACATGTCCTAGTGGAACTATTAAATGCCCTACTAAAACTATTACAAGTCCTACTAGAATTATTACATGTCCTACTAGAACTATCACATGTAATATTAGAAATGTTGCACGTCCTACTAGAATTATTACATGTCCTACTAGAACTATGATATATCCTACTAGAACTATTACATGTCCTACTTAAACTATTACATGTCCTACTAGAATTATTAACTGACATGCCAAATGTCTTATGAAATAGCTGCACATGTGTTAAACTCTGTTTTTGTTAATTATTGGGTCGGTTACAATATAGTTATGTAATGTCTGGCTCAATAAATCAGAGAGAGGGAGAGAGGGGAGAGCGATGGAGAGAGGGGGAGAGATAGGAGAGAGGGCAAGGGAGAAAGAGAGATGGAGAGAGTGTTGTAGATAGGGAGAGAAAGGGAGAGAGTGAGAGAGGTTGAGGAGTGAGAGGGGGAGAGAGGGGAGAGAAGGAGAGACGCAGAGAGACGGGAAGAGAGAGTGAAAGAGGAAGGGGGGAAAGAGAGGAGGGAGAGAGAGGGGGAGAGAGACGGAGAGAGATTCAGAGAGATACCGAGACAGCTGTGTCCATAAGAAAGAGTTAAAGCTATATATGGGACGATAAACAATTTTTTTCCGCGTTTCCATCATGTTTTCCATCATGTATCCATCATGGATATTGCGGTCAACACCAGCATCTTTCAGCTGTATGTTGATTCCTAGGCTAGATTACGCTCATCAGCACGCCACGACTTTCTGAGCGACCGGCTCCATACTCTCATAAGTCACTGGCGCGACTCGAACCACTTCTAATTCAAGCAATGGCAAACTACTGAACATAAACTTGCCAAGACATCAACAACAGCAAAAAATGCTGGTGCTGACTGCAAATTCCTGTAAAGGATATGCAACTAACTTTAAAAAAAATAGAACTACTAATTTATATGTCCTACTAGAACTATTATTTTACATGTCCTAGTGGCACTATTAACCTACATGTGCTAGTAAAACTATTAATTCACATGTCCTAGTGGAACTATTAAATGCCCTACTAAAACTATTACAAGTCCTACTAGAATTATTACATGTCCTACTAGAACTATCACATGTAATATTAGAAATGGTATACGTCCTACTAGAATTATTACATGTCCTACTAGAACTATTAACTTAATTGTCCTACTAGAACTATTACATGTCCTACTAAAACTATTGCATGTCCTACTAGAACAATTTCATGTCCTACTAGAACTATTACATGTCCTACTAGAACTATTAACTAACATGTCATACAAGAACTATTACATGCCCTACTTAAACTATTACATGTCCTACTAGAACTATTATATATCTTACTAGAATTATTAACGTACATGTCCTACTAGAACTATTACATGTCCTACTAAAACTATTACATGTCCTACTAGAATTATTAACTGACATGCCCAATGTCTTATGAAATAGCTGCACCTGTGTTAAACTCTGTTTTTGTTAATTATTGGGTCGGTTACAATATAGTTATGTAATGTCTGGCTCAATAAATCAGAGAGAGGGAGAGAGGGGAGAGCGATGGAGAGAGGGAGAGAGATAGGAGAGAGGGCAAGGGAGAAAGAGAGATGGAGAGAGTGTTGTAGATAGGGAGATAAAGGGAGAGAGTGAGAGAGGTTGAGGAGTGAGAGGGGGAGAGAGAGGGAGAGAGGGGAGAGAAGGAGAGACGCAGAGAGATGGGGAGAGAGTGAAAGAGGAAGGGGGGAAAGAGAGGAGGGAGAGAGAGGGGGAGAGAGACGGAGAGAGATTCAGAGAGATACCGAGACAGCTGTGTCCATAAGAAAGAGTTAAAGCTATATATGGGACGATAAACAATTTTTTTCCGCGTTTCCATCATGTTTTCCATCATGTATCCATCGTGGATATTGCGGTCAACACCAGCATCTTTCAGCTGTGTGTTGATTCCTAGGCTAGATTACGCTCATCAGCACGCCACAACTTTCTGAGCGACCGGCTCCATACTCTCATAAGTCACTGGCGCGACTCGAACCACTTCTAATTCTCGTCCGCTCACGTTGACCACGAGAGTATTCGGGGTTAACGGAGAAAGCTGCTAACTCTCGGCTGGGACGATAAAAATAGTTTAAGTAATAGATGTATCCATAGGACGTTTTTTAAATAACAGATGTGTCCATAAGACGTTGTTTAAATAATAGATGTGTCCATAAGACGTTGTTTAAATAATAGATGTGTCCATAAGACGTTGTTTAAATAATAGATGTGTCCATAAGACATTTTTTAAATAATAGATGGGTCCATAAGACGTTTTGTAAATAACAGATGTGTCCATAAGACGTTGTTTAAATAATAGATGTGTCCATAAGACGTTGTTTAAATAATAGATGGGTCCATAAGACGTTGTTTAAATAATAGATGTGTCCATAAGACGTTGTTTAAATAATAGATGTGTCCATACGACGTTGTTTAAATAATAGATGGGTCCATACGACGTTGTTTAAATAATAGATGAGTCTATAAGACGTTGTTTAAATAATAGATGTGTCCATAAGACGTTGTTTAAATAATAGATGTGTCCATAAGACGTTGTTTAAATAATAGATGTGTCCATAAGACGTTGTTTAAATAATAGATGTGTCCATAAGACGTTGTTTAAATAATAGATGTGTCCATAAGACGTTGTTTAAATAATAGATGTGTCCATAAGACGTTGTTTAAATAATAGATGTGTCCATAAGAAATAGTTAAATTGATACTTGTGTCAACCATAGTTTTGTCAATAGGCAACGTTGAAGTTGCAATTGTGTCGGTAAAAAAAAACCGACAAAGTAATAATTATGTTTATAAGAGAGAGTTAAAGTAATAATTGTGTTAACGAGAGAGAGAGAGAGAGAGAGAGAGAGAGAGAGAGAGAGAGAGAGAGAGAGAGAGAGAGAGAGAGAGAGAGAGAGAGAGAGACAGACAGACAGACAGACAGACAGACAGACAGACAGACAGACAGACAGACAGACAGAGAGACAGAGACACAGAGAGAGAGACAGAGAGAGACAGAGAGAGAGGGAGAGAGAGAAAGAGAGAGAGAGAGAGAGAGAGAGCCAGTCAATGGTCAATTTATAGTTTAGTGTGGATGTTTGTCTTTATGACCCATCTTCACATTGGCCTTCCTCTTCCCCTATTCCCGGGCATATACCGCCCTCCATGATTGTTTTCTCCAAATTTACATGGTGTTACAAGTGACAAAAATATTTCAGTTGTCTTTATTTTATCGACTTTAGTAGCCAACCTTCTTCAGTATACAGCTCTTTATCGTATGGATTCATTTGTTCGTTTCTATAACCAAGATATTCTTAAAACACTTTTATAACATTCATATTCAAAGACATTTATATTCAAAGACATTTATATTCAAAGACATTTATATATGGGACGATACGAAATAGTTTAAGTAATAGATATGTCCGCAAGACATGGTCAGTCTCCGTGTATGATATCTCGATTTGAAAGGGTTCGTTGTATGTCGGCGTGAAAGGAAGGTGGTATGTCTGCGTGAAAGGGTTCGTGGTATGTCGGTGTGATAGGAAGGTTTCATGTCGGTGTGAAAGGGTTCGTGGTATGTCGATGTGAAAGGGATCGTGGTATGTCGGTGTGAAAGGGTTCGTGGTATGTCGATGTGAAATGGTTCGTGTTATGTCGATGTGAAAGGGTTCGTGTTATGTCGATGTGAAAGGGTTTGTGTTATGTCGATGTGAAAGGGTTCGTGGTATGTCGATGTGAAAGGGTTCGTGGTATGTCGATGTGAAATGGTTCGTGGTATGTCGATGTGAAATGGTTCGTGTTATGTCGATGTGAAAGGGTTCGTGTTATGTCAATGTTAAATGGTTCGTGTTATGTCGATGTGAAAGGGTTCGTGGTATGTCGATGTGAAAGGGTTCGTGGTATGTCGATGTGAAAGGGTTCGTGGTATTTCGATGTGAAAGGGTTCGTGGTATGTTGATGTGAAAGGGTTCGTGGTATGTCGATGTGAAAGGGTTCGTGGTATGTCGATGTGAAAGGGTTCGTGTTATGTCGATGTGAAAGGGTTCGTGGTAAGTCAATGTGAAAGGGTTCGTGGTATGTCGATGTGAAAGGGTTCGTGGTATGTCGGTGTGAAAGGGTTCGTGGTATGTCGATGTGAAATTGTTCGTGTTATGTCGATGTGAAAGGGTTCGTGTTATGTCGATGTGAAAGGGTTCGTGGTATGTCGGTGTGTAAGGGTTCGTGGTATGTCAATGTGAAAGGGTTCGTGGTATGTCGATGTGAAAGTGTTCGTGGTATGTCAGTGTGAAAGGGTTCGTGGTATGTCGATGTGAAAGGGTTCGTGGTATGTCGGTGTGAAATGGTTCGTGGTATGTCGATGTGAAAGGGTTCGTGGTATGTCGATGTGAAATGGTTCGTGTTATGTCGATGTGAAAGGGTTCGTGTTATGTCGATGTGAAATGGTTCGTGTTATGTTGATGGGAAAGGGTTCGTGGTATGTCAATGTGAAAGGTTTCGTGGTATGTTGATGTGAAAGGGTGCATGGTATGTCGATGTGAAAGGGTTCATGGTATGTCGGCGTGAAAGGAAGGTGTCATGTCGGTGTGAAAGGAAGGTGTCATGTCGGTGTGAAAGGAAGGTGTCATGTCGGCGTGAAAGGAAGGTGTCATGTCGGTGTGAAAGGGAACACGGTATGTTGGTGTGAAAAGGGTGCATGGCATGTAGGTTTGAAAGGGCACAATTTTGAGAGATACAAAACAGTGTATTTCTTTAGTGAATTGAAACACATTACCATCATCATCATCATCTTCCACTTTTGCCGTCAAGCGTCGTCGAGAGGAACAGTTGACGTTCAGCTATCCGTCTACGAGGAACTATTGTGGCTTGCCCTGTGGGCTGAGAACCGCTCTATAAAACATAACCTGTCCTGATAATGTACATTGTAATCAGGGTCAACCAAGCACATCGGCAAACAATGGCCTAATTGCGCCGAGGAGGAGGTAGATAACAGAGAACACAGGCCCCACTCTGTTAGTCACCCGACACTCATAAACGTCTAATTACATGTTACCTGTTAGGTAAACTTGGGCGGCTGAAGGTGCGGAGGTCACAAACAGCTTTGAACAATTGAAGTCCGTGTTTTTATTTCTCCCGTCCACCGGTTCAGTCAGCGTAGTCTTGTTTATCACAACGGTGTTTTCGTCATCACAACGGTGTTTTCGTCATCACAACGGTGTTTTCGTCATCACAACGGTGTTTTCGTCATCACAACGGTGTTTTCGTCATCACAATGGTGTTATATGTCACCACAACGGTGTTATACGTCATCACAATGGTGTTATACGTCATCACAACGGTGTTATACGTCTTCACAACGGTGTTATACGTCTTCACAACGGTGTTTACCTCATCACAATGGAGTTGTATGTCATCACAAACGGTGTTGTACGTCATCACAAACTCGGCGATCTGAAGCTATTGGTAGACTTCATAACTGGTAAAGGTATGTAGTAGGTACTGAAGTTGGGGCGTGAAGTGTTGGCCCTTCACATATTCCATGTCACGAATAATGAGGTGGGGGGATAAATGTCTTTCCTTGTCAAATTTCCTTCTGAAAACTGCCTGCTATCATTGTGTGAGACTGGGGGAACCCACAGCTGCACTGGTGGGATAAAATAGTTTTGCCTCTGTTGAGGATTGAACCCGACTCCCTGTCTTGGTAGCCCAGCAGAGGTAGGTGAGGGAGAAATATAGACTTGATCGTAAGGTACCTTACACTTATGGAACGGGGATCTAAATTTGACCGTAAGGTATCTTACACTCATGCAATGGAGATTTAAACTTGATCGTAAGGTATCGTACACTCATGGAATGGGGATCTAAACTTGATTGTAAGGTATCTTACACTCATATAATGGGGATCTAAACTGGATCCTAAATAACTTACACTCGTGGAATGGGATCTAAACTTGATCGTAAGGTACCTTATACTCATGGAAGGTGAATATAAACTTCATCCTGGCGGGGTAGGGGTATCCCCTATCACAGGAGAAGTAAGGTTCCCCCTTCTCTCCGGTAACGTACGGGAAAACCTTAGGCAAGGTGGAGTACCCGTTTATTACCCACCCCCTCACCCCCTCCCCGAATCAGGGTTACGTGAAGCCATGGGTGTCGGTGCTGGATGAAGTTGAAGAGCAGCCGATAGATAACTATCTGTAGGTTATCGTCTCCTAAGTCATGCTTCGTGTAATAGAGAATCAGAGAAACGTGGTAATGTTTAGTGCTCCATAGGAGCAGCCTCGCCCGGTAGGTGTAGTCATGTGCACCAGGAGACTCCAGACCACCAGCAAGCGACTAAGTAACTCCAGACCACCAGCAAGCGACTAAGTGCCAAAGATTAACAACATTTAAAATGGGCACGTGGAACGTTCGAGCTATGAGTGGGGATGGCAAACTGGGTAATACCGTGCAAGAAATGAGAATATTGAATATTACTATTTTAGGTATAGTTGAGACCAGATGGAAAGGAATGGGCATGCTAACTTCAAAGGAACACAATCCATTTTTGTGGAGAGAAAAAGAAAAACATCGACGAGTAGCACTTATAATGGATATGCCGATATACAAGTCTATCAAAGGATATTGGAATGTGTCAGACAGAATATTACTATAAAGTTAAGTGGCAGATCTTTTGATCTAAACATCATACAAGTTTATGCACTAACAACAGGCAGCAGTGATGACAGCATCGATGCATTTTCTAATGATTTGGATAATGCCTTTAAGAAATGCAAGTATCCAGAATTAAATTAATTGGTGACTTTAATGCTAAAGTTGGAAATCAACAAGCCGAATGCATACTAGGCAAGCATGGACTAGGGGAACAGAATGCAAGAGGTTGCAGACTTGTACAATGAGCAAAAGAACATGATATGATTATTGGAAACACCTTGTATCAGCAACATCCAAAGAGATTATGGACATGGAGGAGTTCTGGCCATAAGATCAGAAACTAGATTGATTACATTCTCGTCAACAGAAGTTTTCGAAATGCCTTAAAAGTCGCAAAAACTATAACAAGCACAGACTGCTAGAGTGAGGCCCCCCCCCCACCCCCTTCCACACACACACACACACACACACACACACACACACACACACACACCAACCCTCACTGCCACATCGGTGCGTGGATACACAGTTGTGACGTGTCGATTCTATATTGTCAACGGACACAGAGAATTGATTGAGGCGGGGCTATCTGTCCAAGTGGGTGGAGCTCCAGGGTGGAGAATTTGTGAGCGTCACAGATGTGACCAATCTTGCAAGTCTGCGTAGGCTACGAATTTTTCGATGCTAATCGAAACGCCGTTCTCTCCGTGAATCCCCCACCCTCTCCCAGTCTCCAGCCTCCACATCGCCCGACAAAGCCCGACGTTGTATTCAGTCACCATTGTGTGAATCACGGAAGCAACAGAAGTCTCACGAAAGAAATACTATTGTGATATCACGGAAGAAATACTTTTGTGATATCCCGAAAGAAATACCCTTGTCATATCACAAAAGAAATACAATTGTGATATCACAAAAGAAATACTATTGTGACATCACAAAAGAAATACTATTGTGATATCACAAAAGAAATACTATTGTGATATCCCGAAAGAAATACTATTGTGATATCACGAAAGAAATACTATTGTGATATCATGAAAGAAATAGTATTGTGATATCACGAAAGAAATACTATTGTGATATCACGAAATAAATACTATTGTGATATAAATGAAGAAATACTATTGTGATATCACGAAAGTAATACTATTGTGATATCACGAAATAAATACTATTGTGATATCAGAAAAGAAATACTATTGTGATATCATGAAATAAATTCTATTGTGATATCATGGAAGACATACTATTGTGATATCACGAAAGTAATACTATCATGATGTCACGAAAGTAACACTATTATGATATCAAATCAAATCAAATCAAATCAACTTTATTAGGGTCACAAATTGGGCGCGCAGGCCCGTCTTACATTCGGCCCTTCCAATCACTCGTCTTTCGTTCATCAAGAGCATTATACATTTACATAGGAAGATAAAATAAACATTGTGAAATGAATGTTGTAAACATAAACAAGGCTAATTACCATGTTATGAAGCCCATCTCCCACCTATCCATACATCACCCCACCCACACAACACCCCCACCTACCCACACACACGCGCACCAAGGGACACATACACACCCCCACCTACCGACACACACGCACACCAAGGGACACATACATACCCCACCAACCGATCCATCCCCCTCCCGCACATCCCCCACCCACACACACTGCCCTCGCCTGATCCCCCAACCAAAACACACTCGCCACCCACAAACATTCCCCCACCAACCCACACATCCCACGCCCATCCACATACACATACTACCCCACACATCCTCTCCCCACCCACACCTCAAACCACCCATCCCCCAGCCACATCTCCATCGACAACATATTCCCCACCCATGCACACAATCCCCACCAACCCACACATCGCACATCCACTCACACATTCCCAAACCATACACACACATCCCCACCAACTGACATGTCCCTACCCCCACCCCACACACACACATCTCTCTAACCACCCATACATCCCCAATCCACTAACACACACCCCACCACCCACACATACAACTTCCACCCACCCACACATGCCTTAACCTAATCCCCCACCCGCACATCACATACACCTCCTATCATGCACTATTCCCAACCCACGCACCACACACACACATATCCCTCACCAACACATCCCCACTTACACACCACACACATATCCCCCACCCAGATACCACACAATATTCCCACCCACACCCACACCCACACAGATACCCTTACCCATCCACCCCACATACCCCCACTCACACAACACAAAAACAAAACAAAACACAAAAATCCCCCACCCACACACACATACCTCACCCACACAATATCCCCAACCAACACACCACACACCTCTCCCCACCCACACACGCATTCCCTACCCGTCCACCAACACACTCACTCACGCATACATTCTCCACTACGCACCCACACCCCCCCCCCCCCAACCAAACATCTCTCGATCACAATACCCCTACCCCACACACATCCTCCACCCACTCACACATCCCACCCCGACACATACAACTCCCTCACCCACTTACACATCCCTAAGCCACTCACTCACACACCCCCACCCACACATTCCCCATCCAAACACACACATCTCCCACCAACACTCCCCCACATACTTCCCCCAACCACCACAATCCCCTACTCACCCATACATATACCCCATTCATACGCACATTCCCCGCACCCATCACACACATCCCCCACACCACACACTATCCTCCACCCATACCTCCACAAACATACCCTCCACCCACACATCATTCACACATCCCCCACCAACACACCGCACAAATATCTCAAACCCACACACCATACACTTCTCCCCACCCACCCTTGCATCCCCAATCCACCCAACACAATCCCCTACCCACACAACCCCGCCTCCTACACATACTTCCTCAAACCGTCCACACATCTCCACCCACATAAACACACATCCCCTGCATCCGTCCCATACACATATCCTCCACCCATACACACATCCCCCACACCCATTCCAACACCCCTACTTTCACCCCCACACATCCATCCACACATCCCACCAACACCCACAAATACCACTACCCACCAAAACCAACACACCCCAACCCATCCAAACGCATACCCCCACCCACACACCCCCACCCACACACCCACTACCCACACATATCCCCACACTCACACATATCCTCCACATACACTCACACTTCCTCACATCTAGACACATACAAAATGTCTCACGATAGTATTGAAACTAGTATGAAGAAACTCTCACACTTTACTCACACATATACACTGACACTTGTCATGAGCAGTCTCATAAAAATGTTAAACATGGAGAAAAATGTGTACATAAAATGTATGTGACGTAAAAATAGTGATGCTCTCTCTCTCTCTCTCTCTCTCTCTTTCTCTCTCTCTCTCTCTCTCTCTCTCTCTCTCTCTCTCTCTCTCTCACACACACACACACTCACTCACTCTCACACATTCACTCTTCCGCTCATTCATTCACTCTCCCGCTCATTCACTCTCCCGCTCACTCATTCACTTTCCCGCTCACTCATTCACTTTCCCGTTCACTCATTCACTCTCCCGCTCACTCATTCACTCTCCCGCTCACTCATTCACTCTCACGCTCACTCGTTCTGTCTCTCATTCACACTCACTGACTCTCTCACTCAAACTACAGTAATGAACATTAGTTTATATTATGCATGATAAAATCAAATGGTATTTAACTGATAATATGACAGATGAGAATACACAAACATATGGATTCGCGTGTTACATAACATGCGTGTTACATGACATGCATCTGCTCAGCTCTCTCTCTCTCTCTCTCTCTCTCTCTCTCTCTCTCTCTCTCTCTCTCTCTCTCTCTCTGTATTCTTTCATATACACACACTCACACGCATGCACGCGCTCACACACATACACTAACACATCAACTCTCCCACTGTCTAACTCTCTAACACACAATCCTTCACACACACACACACACACACACACACACACACACACACACTCACTCTCTCAATCACACTCTCTCACACATACACATACACATGAACGCATGCACATGAACGCACGCACGCCTACATTCCCTCACTCACTCTCACACATACACGTACGAATGCATGATGTCAAGTAATACTATCATGATATCACGAAAGTAGCAGTATTGTGATATCACGAAAGAAATACTATCATGATATCCTGAAAGAAATACTATTGTGATATCCCGAAAGAAATACTATCATGATATCCCGAAAGAAATAATATCATGATATCCCAAAAGAAATACTATTGTGATATTCTGAAAGAAATACTATTGTGATATCCCGAAAGAAATACTATTGTGATATCCCCAAAGATATACTATCATGATATCCCGAAATAAATACTATCATGATATCCCAAAAGAAATACTATTGTGATATCCCGAAAGAAACACTATTGTGATATCCCAAAAGAAATACTATTGTGATATCATGAAAGAAACACTATTGTGACATCCCAAAAGAAATACTATTGTGATATCTTGAAAGAAATACTATTGTGATATCACGACATAAATAATAATGTGATATCTCGAAAGAAATACTATTGTGATTTCACGAAAGAAATAATATTATGCTATTACGAAAGAAATACAATTTTTATATCACGAAAGAAATAATAATGTGGTATTACGAAAGAAATTCTATTGTGATATCACAAAAGAATTACTATTGTGATTTTCTTCTTTATGTTGCATATCCCTTACAGGACGTTGCAGTTAACACCAGCGTTTTTCAGCTGCTGTTGATGTACTAGGCAAGATTACGCACAGTAGTTTGCCATTGCTTTATGAGCGACCGACTCACATACCCTGTAAATTACCGATGCGGGTGAGAACCGCTACCAATTCTCGCCTCACATCACGTCGCTCACGAGAGTATACGCGATTACGGAGAAAAACGCTAACTTCTAGGTCAGGGAGACCGGCACTATTGTGATATCATCAAATAATGACTATTGTGATACCAACTAGCAGCCGCTATGGCGCAGTGGTTAGTATGATTGCATGTGAAGAAAACGTCTCGCGTTCAATCCTTGTCCTTCGGATGGTCAGTGTCGTCTGGCGCTGGTGATCATGTCTGTCCGCGGCCTTCTGTCTCGTCTACTGACTATCATTTCAGATAGTGATGTTCCTCCATAGCGTGATGTCAGACTCTTGGTCTCCACCTGGTTCTCTTTCCCTCCAAGCTTCCCGTTGTGACTACATACCCCAGCCTCCCACTCCAACTTTCCAGTTCTTTAGTTTAGTTTAGTTTAGTCGACGGATCAACATCAAGGCACACGGGTGTAACCCATAAATGCTCCGTTCTACTCCTAACTCAAACCTAAGTCTGTAGAATCTCAGCGCAGTGCACGAACTCCGTAGTACCGGCGAGGATCCTGAAATACTTTGGGTAGATTGTAAACTCAAAATTTTGCACGGGCAGCTCCATTAGGCTATTCTTTTTTCCATTTCCAACTGCCAAGGGATGTTTTTGCGCCCGCAAACATACACACAGACGTCCGATCTCACTACCCAGAGACCAGAGGAAATTTTGTTACTACGTTCACTCCCTGTCAGAGTCTTACTTGGACATACTTCTGGCTCGCATTTCAAGATATAGGTGAAACAATTACATGCGTTCAATAACAACACTCTCACGCACGGCAACGATAGTTTTAGTCCGTTTATTCACAAACGATTCACAAGGGCAAACTCACATAAGTTGCGCTCTTGGCAACGCGCACCTTGTACAATCATCATTATCACAGAATAGTAATCATTCATGAGAAACAATACAATATAATAGCATAACCCAGCTCTCACACTGTCTCCGCTCAAATACAACTCGCTTCACAACTCAATCACGCCATCAATAATACAATCATATCACAACGCTCACGAAACACAACTACTGCCCTATGTCTGTCCGTCCCGCAGTCCTGAACCCGTCTGACCAACACAGGTACGTTTGGCCAGTTTACGGCTGCTCACAGTTCGTGAGACCCGTGCGGTGTGGCGCGGTGACCACGGGCCTTAGCCTGGTTGTAAGTTGACTCGCAATCGGTGACAGTGCTGCAGGAAGCCAGGCTATCTGCCCTGTTCTCCTGCCGTGACCTATTTCCTGTTTATCCCTGTCATACAGGGTATTGGGTCCCTGACACAGTCAACGTGAAAAAATCCTGGCCCTCACCGGGGCTTGAACCCGGGACCTCCAGCACTTGAGACGGACACCATACCTTGAGACCACTCAGCCCTCCCCCTCTCCCTCCTCTATGCTTCCCGTTGTAACGACACACTCCAGCCTTCCCCTCCAAGTCCCCCGTTATGATGACATAATCCAGCCTTCCCCTCCAACCTTTCCCTCCAAGCTTCCCGTTGTGACGACATATTCCAACCTTCTCCTCCAAGTCTCCCCTTGTGACGACATACTCCAGCCTTCCCCTCCAACCTTCCCCTCCAAGCTTCCCGTTGTGACGACATATTCCAACCTTCCCCTCCAAGTCTCCCCTCGTGACGACATACTTCAGCCTTCCCCTCCAAGTCTCCCCTTGTGACGACATATTCCAACCTTCCCCTCCAAGTCTCCCCTTGTGACGACATATTCCAACCTTCCCCTCCAAGCTTCCCGTTGTGACGACATATTCAAACCGTCCCCTCCAATTCTCCCGTTGTGATGACATACTCCAGCCTTCCCCTCCTAGTCTCCCCTTGTGACGACATATTCCAACCTTCCCCTCCAAGTCTCCCCTTGTGACGACATATTCCAACTTTCCCCTCCAAGTCACCCCTTGTGACGACATATTCCAACCTTCCCCTCCAAGTCTGCCCTTGTGACGACATATTCCAACCTTCCCCTCCAAGTCTCCCCTTGTGATGACATATTCCAACCTTCCCCTCCAAGTCTGCCCTTGTGACGACATATTCCAGCCTTCCCCTCCAAGTCTGCCTTTGTGACGACATATTCCAGTCTTCCCCTCCTAGTCTCCCCTTGTGACGACATATTCCAATTTTCCCCTCCAAGTCTCCCCTTGTGACGACATATTCCAACCTTCCCCTCCAAGTCACCCCTTGTGACGACATATTCCAACCTTCCCCTCCAAGTCTCCCCTTGTGACGACATATTCCAACCTTCCCCTCCAAGTCTCCCCTTGTGACGACATATTCCAACCTTCCCCTCCAAGTCTCCCCTTGTGACGACATATTCCAGCCTTCCCCTCCAAGCTTCCCGTTGTGACGACATATTCCAACCTTCCCCTCCAATTCTCGCGTTGTTACGACATACTCCAACCTTCCCCTTCAAGTCTCCTGTTGTGATGACATACTCCAACCTTCCCCTTTAAGTAAATACTCCAACCTTCCCCTTTAAGTCCCCCGTTGTGACGACATATTCCAGCCTTCCCCTCCAAGTCTCCCCTTGTGACGACATATTCCAGCCTTCCCCTCCAAGTCTCCCCTTGTGACGACATACTCCAACCTTCCCCTCCAAGTCTCCCCTTGTGATTTCATATTCCAGCCTTTCCTATCTCATGACATGGCCACTGAATGCGGACTGACATCTTCTGATACCAGCAAGCATTTCTCTTGTCGAGTTAGCTTCTTTCAAGATACGTTCATTTCTATCCGTCGACGGTGTTATAATCATTCTTCAATACAACCACATTTCCGCAGCCTGAGCATACCTCCTCACTTGTCTGCTAACTAGCATGATTTGCTTCCATGTGTCAGCAATGGCTCAATGTAGTTTTTAAGAAGTCATTTCTTCGCCTCGAATGACAAAGACTTATTTAAAAGAATATCCTTCAAATTGTGAAATACAACCGTTGTCTGGTTCAGTCTACAGTTAGCTTCTATAATACACATACTACAACATTTAATAAACACATAATTCAACAGTGAATACTAAACACATAATTCAACAGTTAATAAAGTGCAACAGAATAAAAGAAATTAAAAGGTATAATGGGAGAGACAGAAAGGGGCAGAGATCGAGAAACAGAAGGGCACAGAGAACGAACGAACGAACGAACGAACAAACTTTATTTTCAAAGGGTTAAGAATTGGGCACGCAGGCCCGTCTAACATTCTGCCCTTCTATCACTATCTTTCATACATTATTTCATTCACACATCATTCAAGGCTAACAGAGAACAGCAACAATATAAAAGATATGCATTATAAAGGCATGGGCAAAATGCGGACATCAAAACTACACGACACAGTAAAATTAGATAATGGTCTGACACTTGTTATTAGCCATGTGGAATATACTGGCCTACCAAAAGGGGACTGGCTGTTATACTAGAGTTTTGTTATTATTATTATTATCTCTATTATTAAGGGGGAAGATAATCCGTACTGAGATAGTGTTCGAGTAATTTGCGATTATATGAATAGGGATTGGTGATGTCTTTGATTTCTTGTGGAAGATTGTTCCACAGCTGAGCTGCAGAGTACGTTAAGCTTGTTTTGTATAAGTCAATCCTAGGCTTCGGAATGTGTAATATATTTAAACGTTTACTGTGTCTAGCATTATATTTAAACAATGGCCAAAGGTAATTTGGGGCATTCCGATGCAGGATTTTGTGTATTAGTTTAGCTTTATTGAAAAGCAGGCGTTTGCGGAGTGGTAGTAACTGAAGGCGTTTATACAGGCTAGGATTGTCAGATAAATGTTTGTTATAAATTAGACTCATGGCCCGTTTCTGGAGTGAGTAAAGTCGCTTGGTGTTTGAATTAGAACAACCGTCCCAGATTGTAGAGCAGTAGTCAAAGTGTGTCTGTATATGAGAAGTATAGAATAGTTTCCTTGTGTCCTCAACAAGGAAGTTTTTAATTTTGGCGAGTTGGTAGACTTTTTTCGCTGTTTGTTTAATAAGCGCTTGAACGTGGGAATTAAAGGTTAGGTTTCTATCAATGATTATGCCTAATGTTTTGTGCTCAATTACACTTTCTACTGGCATGTTATCGATGTGAAGTTGAAGTGATGTGTGTGAGCTTAGAGTCTAAAGTCTTTGTCTGGTTGTTAGTAACATTGATTTTGTTTTATAGATGTTAATTTGCATACGGTTTGAATAGCTCCACCTAACTACATTATTTAATTCTTGTTGTAAAGATGACTCCAATAAAATACAGTTTTCAGCATTTGTGTACACTGTACAGTCGTCTGCAAATAGATCGCAAAGGTAGATCGTTAATATATATGGCAAACAATAGAGGGCCAAGAATAGAGCCTTGCGGTACTCCAATATTGAAGGTAGTGGTATGAGACAGACATTTATTATGTGATACTACTTGCTTTCTGTTTGATAGAAAAGATGATATTAGAGTGACTACATTAGCGCCAATTTTCATTGTCTGAAGTTTTTTAATTAAAATAACATGGTCTATCATTGTCACGAATTGGCAGCCTTTACTTCCCAGAAAAATTTTCGGTTCACTTTTGATGGGCCATGTAGAGGATCAACAGACGAACAAAACTGTTTTCTCTATATCCAAGGCTATACTGTCTTGACGTAAGCTTGCAAAACCTGCAAGTAAACAAACCACCAGGAATGGCTTTCTATTTGGGAAGTTAATTTGACACCAGTACCGGTCACCCCCAGAGGTTATCAATCCAGCCAGACGGGAGGGCAGACTCAGGGGACTGAATAGTAATTAAAACCAACCAGGCATGACGCAAGCAAACCTGGTTTACCAACCAAGAGTTGTATACTGGCTGTTGACCATGAGAACCTAATTGTTCCCTTGACATGACACCTGATAAGAATAGCTAGGAAATCGCCCAACCGCGATGGCTGACCCCATCTGGTAGAGACTAGAGGCGCAAGGTGTGAAATCACTGATAAGACTCAGTGGGCTAATAATTGTCAGACCCACAGGTGTGAAGGCTAGTGTGCATGCAGAAAGAATTTTTATGACTGGACAGACTTGGAGTTAATTGCAATTAACGTCAGGAGGAGATAAGAAGAATTTAGGAATGGAATTCCTGGGAGATAAGTGTCTACTGCTAGGCTAGGTATAAAAACCCACGATAGACATTTTCCTTTTAGATTAAGTCTGACTTCAGAACAGGTAGGAACTATCTCAATGTTCTGTAGTCATATGCATGATTATTATGTTAGATTTCACTACAAAAGTTATTTCTTAGTTAGTGATTTTCAGTCTATATCGGATCTAGGTTATTGCAAGAATTATCATTGTCATAGGTTACTTGAGTGTTCTTTCTGAGTTCTGTGTTCAATATCATTGTGCTGTAAGTGCTACTCTTCTGAGAAGTAGAAACTTATGGAAGGCAGGTCTTGTCTAGATATACTTGAGGTGTCGTAGCAGATGCTTGCCATCTCTTTCTAAACTAGACTAGTCCTTTTTGGTGTGTGCATTTGTTGTACAGAATATAGTCAACTGACTATTTATTTAATTCTTACAACAGCAGGTGATTAAACCGGGCAGCTCAGCAACTATAGCTGGTCTGTGTGGTAACTTCAATTAGACTTGTTGTATATCTCTGTCAAAGACTGAAGTATAGGGATCTGAGATCTGCCTCAAGATAGAAGACCACCGGGAAGAGTGGTCAACCTCAAGTAGATTAGAGGTAACACAGTGCCCCGATATGAGGGCAGGGTAGGTGATAGGAAGGGGGACTATTAACTAGTTCTCTCATGGGACACAGAGGCGTCGACCAGATAGTTAGTACTATCACTGGTCACGGCAGAATCACGCCTACGTGATAGCCACAGAGAAGTGGAGTGCCACTCAATAGGAGAAGGCTGCTATAAGCGTGCTGAGTGTGACAGCACGCAAAAAGCCGAAGGACGCACAAGGTCCTTCCGCGTGCTGTGTAGTCACGCGTGTAGGAAAGTCAGACTGGGGACTGACTTCGTAGCGAGTGCACCGTTTAGTGTTGATAGGAGTTTTTCTGTAGCCAAGTAGATAGCGATTAGCAATAGGGTTAGGTAACTAGTGATAGGCAATTCTGTGGCTTTGTGTGTGAATTGATTTGATAGCGACTGTTTTGTAAAGAGCAACGGCAATAAAATGTATCATCAATTTCCTCTCACACGGCTTGCAAGTTCTTTGTGTGGTGTGAGAGAAGTAATCCTGTAATGCCTGAAACATTGGTTGTTGACAGGCTAGGATTAAAGTGGTGTCAGAAGTGCGGCTTGAACAAATGTTCAAGCTATAGCGCTTACCCACAGCTCTAGACTAAGGTTACTATTAAGAAATTACAAGGTTTAATTTGTGTCAGTGACTGATGACGTGTGCAGACTAGAACAAGTTGCAAGCTGAGCTGTGCCTATCGTGACAAAATAATGTTTATTTGTGGATATTGAAATATTGTTTATATATAAATATGTGTTCTTCAAAGTTGTAAGTATTGATATTATGATTTTCTTCCATTTATTTATGTATTTACTTATTTGTTTGTGAAGAATTACCAAATATGATTCACGGCGGAGCGATACACATGCGGCCGATATTATTGATTTTTGCAAGCTAAAAATAGCGCTGCGCCTCTGACGTAGTACGATTGACAAGCAGTTGTGTTACGCCATTCGCATTCAGCATTTGAATGTTTACAAATCGCCAAGCTGCTGCCCGCCTGAATCTGTGCTTTATATTAATTATTATTTGTTGATTTAAGTTAATGAATGAATATATTTATTTATTTAAACAGTATTAGTACATTTATATTTATTTCAAGGCATTTTTTGAATTTTTTTCGTACTTTTTCTATTTGTTTATCGTCGCGATGGCACTACTTTTGGCTATGCAAATTAGACTTGGTCTGCACAACACCTCCATAATTAAACTAGATTAGGAACGAAAGGCATAAAACGTTAGAACGAAGACAGGACATTGACATTTAATATTAATTAAACTACATCTTAGTTGTCCTGGTGCATGTCATTGTGATTGTACCAATTTGTCAAAAATAATATGTCGTTTGAAAGTTGTTAATTGTTGCTGCTCTGTTGAACCAGGGTGTACAACAGCTGATTACGAAATTAACTCGTGTGTATGCCGCAGTACCAAACGATTGCACCTGAGTGACCAAACGATTGTACCTGATTTTCTACAACGTGAAGATGAGTATAACCTACATATTTGGCATGCAATGTAATTGATAATGCATCTCTTTTTCAGCTTGTGATGCATTAGCATATTTTTGTACTCTGTTTTTCAGGATAAAACCTTCCAGTTTATAAACTAAGAGTACAATTTGTACTGCTCAGAGATTAAAGAGCATAACATATCTAAGATAAATAAGCCTTATCTAAGATAAAATAAGTGAATACATATTCTAGTGCCTGTCGAATCTATCTAATCTCCCAACAACATGGCAACGTTAGAAGACTTCATAAAGGCTGGTAAGCAATTACAATACACAGGGAAAGACTTAGAGCAATATGCTGATCGAAAATTTAAGGAAGCCAAAGATGCTGAGAGAGAGGAACGCGCACGTGAAAGAGAACATGATAAGGAAATTAAACAAAAACAGCTAGAACATGATAAAGAGATTAAAAATAAAGAATTAGATTTAAAGCAAAATCAATTAGATCAAGAGAAAGAATTAAAGCAAAAGCAGTTAGATCAGGAGAAAGAACTAAAGCAAAAAGAGATAGATGAAATGGCAAGAGTTAAGGAAAAACAAATACAGGTAGAATCAGAGACACAGTTAAAGATGAAAGGTATGGATGTAGACTCACACGCAGAGATCTCTGCTACTAAACTAAAAAGTCAACAAGAAGAAAATAAGTTTAATAAGTACAAAAATATTATTAAACCTTTCTGTAAAGAAGATTCCATATCAGCCTGGACAGAAAATGTCGAGTATCAATTTAAATACCACCAAGTTCCAATAGAGATGTGGGCTATGATTTATATGAAGAACCTGAGTGGTGAGCCCCTTAAAGTAATAGAATCCATACCAACGGATCTTAGATCTAACTATCAGTACATCCATGATAGGATAATGCAACACTTTTTACTTGATGCCCCTGGGTATCAGGTTCAGTTCTCAAATTTAAAACCAAAACCTAGTGAGACTTTCATTGATTACGTCTCACATGTCCAAAGTGTACTAAATAGGTGGCTAAACGCAGCTAACATAGGAAAAGACTTTGATAGACTTAAAAATCTAATAGCTATGGATAAAGTCATATCCACTATACCATCTCCTTTTGCTAAATTCTTGCAGCAGTCAGACATTGAAACCATAGAACAATTTGAAAAGAAAGGCTCTGCATATTTTTCTGCAAACAGAGATATTTTTAAGACTTCAGATAGCAACTCTGAAATAGTTTCTTTTGTAAAGGACCAACCTAAAAACTATCAGAGTAATAGAAAACCATTTCATAGAGTCGACAAGAAAGATAAGAAAGTGTCAAAATGTATCTACTGTCAACTTTTACATGACACTTATTCTATGTGTGACAAATCGCCTAACTATCCGGCACATCTTGAAAATGTCATTAAGAAGCAACAAAACAAAAGAACTGCATACAGGCGTGCAGTCAAATGCTTCTTCTGTTCCAGCTACGGCCATTATTCAAATAAGTGCCTGGGCCGCCAACGCATGAAAGCCAACAATGCTATTTTGATTGATACATCTTCTGATAGTGGTAGTGAGACTGAGTGTGAAGTTGAAAATGAATTACCTGTTAACCAATCTGAGGATGTGTGTTGTGTGAACGATATATTGAGTTTTGACAGTTGTGAACGATGTCACCAATTTCATGCTGACGGAAAATTAGAATGTGGACATACAGTACCATTCTCAACTGAGAGTGTAAATGCAGCATTAGCCTCCAGAGGCAATTTAGTGTTCCACAATGAAATGGTCAACGACAGACCATGCCAATGTTTGCTGGACAGCGGCAGCACCCTTATTGGTCTTAGAAAGGAACTGGTGAATCCAAATGATTATACAGGTGACTCAGTCAAATGCCGAACCTTTTCGGGTAACATTGAAATTTACCCTTTGGCCAAAGCCCGTATTAACACTCCTTTCCTTTCTGGTACCTTTACCTGTGCAATACTAGACAATCCTTGTACTGATTTAATTTTGGGATGCTTACCCCAATTGAAACAATGCACTAGCCGTGAAATAGCTGCATGGGAGAAATTAAATGCAGCTAATGCAACAACCAGAGCAGACACTATGAAACATCAAGACACACTACAAGATGAGAGACTACTGTTGCTATCATCAACTGGCACAGATGATACCACCAGACAAAAATTCATAGAACAGCAGAAAGCTGATCCTAGTGTGTCTCCATATTTAAAATTACTGAAAGAAAAAGCCAAAGTGACCAAGAACGCATCATGGTTTTTTAGACTGAATAATGGTATTCTTACTAGGTATTATACTACTGGTAACCATGAGATTCAGCAAACGGTGTTACCTGTACAACACCGCCTAACTGTGCTAAAGATTGCACATGAGTCACCGTTTGCTGGTCACCTTGCATACGACAAAACCAGGGCCAGAATTCAGGCTCATTTTTATTGGCCAGGTTTTTGCAATGATATAAAATTATTTTGTCGTTCTTGTAATGTCTGTCAACAACTAGTGCGTAAGGGTAAACATCCTACAGCTGAAGTACAACCTTCTACACTGGCTTCTAGGCCATTTGAAAGTGTGGCGGTAGATATTGTTGGACCCCTGAATCAGGTGTCCAGCAAAGGAAATCGCTTCATATTAACAATGGTCGACCTATGTTCAAGGTGGGTTGAGGCAGTAGCTTTGAAATACATCACCTCCAAAGACGTTGCCAATGTATTTCTACACCTGTTCTCACGATTCGGATTTCCACGTACCATCCTATCCGATCGTGGAACTCAATTCATATCGGCTGCAACGCAAGCCCTTACAAAAATTTTAGGGATTAAACAACATTTTACTACAGCATACCATCCAGCCAGCAATGGAATAGTAGAAAAAATTAACGGAGATCTTAAGCATATGCTGGCTAAGGTAACAGCAGAAAACCCAGCTGATTGGGATACACTGTTACCAACAGTGCTGTTCGCCTATCGGGAGATTCCCCATTCAAGCACGGGTTTCTCACCGTTTGAATTAGTATACGAGGCTAACCCACGTGGACCCCTAACCATTTACCATCAGGTAATAACTAATTCCATGGAAATTCCAATCCCAAAAACACCTTATGAAATGGTGACAGAAACACGAGATAAAATCATGAAATCGTGTATCATAGCTAAGGCAGCTTTGGAGAGGAAGGGTCAAATCTACCGCCAATATGCAAACAAAGGTGCGAGAACTATTGATCTTGAACCAGATCAAGACATACTTTTGTTACTTCCAGACAAACGAAATTTACTATTGACCTCATGACAAGGGCCATTCAAGGTGGTACGAAAAATTTCAAATGTTGACTATGAAATATCAATAAACGGACACTTAAAGATATTCCATGTCAACATGTTGAAACCTTACTTTTCACGACAAGAGACAGAAGTAGAGACAGACGAACAAATTGCACCCACACCTAGTGATGAGACGACAGACATACACAACGCAACTACACTAGTTAGCGAGACTGGCAAATCCGACGAGATGCATACACTTAATGAGAATACAGAATACGCACTTAGCACCACAACTGTACTGAATCAGGTAGACGACGACGGTATGGAACTACCTGTTCCAATTGTAGACAAGACTGCGACAGTAGATAGTATACGGATAGAACAGGGACTAACAGACGGTCAACGACGACAATTATTAGAATTAGTGACGGAATATAAAGACATATTTTCTGACATACCAGGTAGGACGGACATAATCGAACACTTCATTCTTCTTTCGGACTCTAAGCCTATCAAATGCAGGCCGTACTCTATCCCACTCAGCTATAGAGAAAGTCTAAATAAGGAAATTCTTAATTTAGAAGCTAGTGGGATCATTCATAAATCTACATCTGAGTACTCCTTTCCAATCGTCCTAGTTAAGAAAAAAGACTCCACAATTCGTTTGTGTGTGGACTATCGAAAGCTCAACAACGTCACTAAGATCGACGCAGAACCAATTCCTTCCTGCGAAGATCTTATTCTTGACATGTCCACCTCCAAAATCTTTTCTAAATTAGATCTTACTAAGGGATATTGGCAGGTCCCTATGCAGACTCAATCCATTCATCTTACTGCTTTTTCAACACCTTTAGGACTTTACGAGTGGCGTTTTCTTCCTTTTGAACTTCGAAATGCTCCTGCCACTTTCGTACGCTTAACTAGAGATCTACTTCATGGAGCGACGAATACAGTGACGTATATAGATGATATATGTGTCCATACAGATGACTGGACAACACACTTACTGAAACTAAGACATGTCTTCGATAGGTTGCGACACTTCGGTCTCACTGTCAAACCGAGCAAAGTCGAATTGGGCCTACAAGAAATAGATTTTTTAGGTAATGTCATTTCACAAGGTCAACGAAAAACTGACAATAGAATTATTACCAAAATTATGAACCTGACCATGCCTACAACAAAGAAGCAGGTCAGAAGTCTTTTGGGGTTAGTAAATTACTATAGCAAGTTCATACCAAACTTAGCTGAAATTACAAGTGTATTTTCGAATGTTTTAAAAGCATCTGTAAAATTAAATGTCAAAGATGCATTATTAATTTCTGCATTGTCAAAATTGAAAATCCTGTTTAGTAATGTACTAATCCTCCGCTTGCCTAATCCTAGGCTCGTTTATTATCTTAGGACAGATGCAAGCAGGATCTCCATCGCTGCAGTACTAGGCCAATTTTATGATGGCATCTTCCATCCGATTTGCTACGTGAGCCGCAAGATCACACCTGCTGAGTCCAGATATTCCATATCAGAGTTGGAAGCCCTAAGCGTCATCTATGCGGTGAGGAAGCTGCATCGATTTCTAGCGGGTGTTCACTTCGTTGTCCAGACTGACAACTCCCCAATCACGGTCATACAAAGTGGTGTACATCGGAATGACCGGATTTACAGGTGGTAGTTAATACTCCAAAATTATACCTTCAGTATAGAGCATATTAAGGGTAAGGACAACATCCTGGCTGATACCATTAGTCGACCATCTGAGGTAGAAATACCGGAAATTCCACATGATAATGTAGAGTAATATAGGTTATATTAGTACATTAGTATATTCTATGTGATGTATTTGACGAATACATAGACATTATGTTCTGAACCATATACTAAGAACAATGAACTACCATATGTCCGTAGACACCAAGATAAGAACTATGCTCCGAAATCAAGTATATCACCGTGTGAACTGAGACAGCTCGTTATATACTAAGCTTCATATGTGTACAGGTGAACCATCTGTGTAAGCATAGAAGAACAGTGTCAGAACAGTACATAAATAACAGACACAAGAAAAAATACTTGTCTACGACATCAGCGAACTCTACAGGTGCAATACCCATAGGACACAAGTATGACTGTGCAATGTATTTAATATACCCAGGCCAATTGTGTACATAGAATATGCCTTTGAAAGCAATTTCTAAACATTAAGGCAACAACTAACCTGAGGAAATTGAATACCATGTATATATAAACTTATTGTGATATGTATTATAACATTTTAATATAGTGATAAATTAGAGTTAGATTAGGTCACTCTAAGATACATTTAGATTTAGGAAATATAATAGTGTCATTTGTTTTATTAGTTTAGATAGATCATTAATTTATCCACTTACTTAGCTTAAAATTAGATTAGAATAAAAATTTAAAGGTAATAACAGCTAATTATAAACTAGGATTAAAGGTGGGACAGTAATAGTACCATTTAGTTTGTTACATTTCACTTAGTGTCATTTCACTTCAGTTCATTCCATCTTAATGAACCAGTCCATTTAACAAACTTATTCATTTAGTATTATGATTATTTTACATCGGATAGGATAAAAGGATTATACAAATAAACATACATCATTTACACCATTTAGAGTAAAAATATCAATCATATATTTCTTTTCATTTAAAAACAGTTATAAATTTTTTTTTTATATATATTTCACATTACCCATTTTAGAAAGATACATAATTTATTACATTTCACATTACCCATTTCAAAAAGATACATAACTCATCTCACATCATTTTCACATTTTAAATAGTTAGATTAATTCCCGTAAATTAGAATACAGTAGGTAGCACATTAAATACATATTTAGAGAACTACTATTAGTATTTCATTATTTAGAGTATTATTTCAGTAAAATGTAGTCATTAATAATACCAAGGGACAAATAATTAAACCCCTTGTCTTACATGTAAATATGTTGTAAATACATGACTCGTGCAGCAATCTACGCACAGTCATGAAGCTCAACTGTGTCAAACTGAGCCAAGCTTGTACAGTGTCACTCCAAGATTTTTAAATAATTGTGAGGGTAAAAGATGTGTGACAGAAGTGTGAAAGTCAGAGCATATGTAAATTATACAGGGGAGAGTGAAATCGGTCAGCGGATTCTTTCTGCCGCTCAACGCGACTTTTTATTTGTTGTCTGCGTCAAGTGTTTGCTTTCAATGTTGAAAATGTGCTGTGTTGAATGTGTTGTGTGTAGTTTAGTGTAGATCTTAGAGAAAGTATTTTAAGTCTCATAAGACGGAAACGTAGTCACGAATTAGTGTTATACACATGTTTGTGGCCACATTTAACCAGATTTAAGAAGAGGGTACACTTTAGCGATTTTGAGAGCTGATGGAAAGTGGCCTTTGGTGAGACACTGATTATATACATAGGTTAGTGATATACAGATCACTGGCGCAGCACAACGGAGAATCCGGTTGCTGATTCCATCTAACCCAGATGAGGTTGTGTTTTTTAGGTTACTGAGGTAAGTAAATACCTCAGTGATTGTCATTAGCGGTATGTCGGAAAGAATATCGCCGGAGCATCTATTCTCGCAAAACGATGACAGTAAAGATAAGTTGCAAGGAGAATTAGGTATTGAAGCCTTCAACTGGTCTATGTCAGTTTGAAAAAAAATTACTGAATTGGTCGCATGTAATATGATTTGATGGTAAAGAATTTCGGAAGTTATACTTGTTTGTCAAGGTGTTAATTGCCTTCCATATATCCTTACTATTTGTTTTATCCATTACTAAGTTCTTAAAGTAATTTTTCTTTTCCCGTCGTATGGTATATTGAACTTTGTTTCTAAGAGTACGGTATGCGCTGAGATCCCGCTTTTTATGTGCTTTATCTCTGTCTCTCATAATTTCAAGTATTTCCTGGGTGATCCAAGGTGGCTTGACGTGGTGTTTTGCTCGAACTTCCTTGATTGGCACATGTCTATCAAAAACATCAATAAATGATTTCATCCAGAATTCCAGAGCATCATCCGGGTCAGGAAGCTGATAAACATTGTCTAGAGGTGAACTGAGCAAGTCCTGTAAAAATGCGTTTTGGTTGAAATGTTTGAAACTTCTATATTTTACACTTATGTGTTTATGTTTAGGAGTTTTAATTCCTTTTTTAGACCACGTGCAGCATATTGGGTAGTGATCGCTCATTGCACAATTGGGTACAGCGGATTCTATGATGTTGTCTGAGCAAGTTACATAAATGTGATCTATGACTGTTGAAGATGACTTTGTTACTCTAGTAGCCTGTTGTACTATTTGTTGGAAATTGTATGATGCAATTATATTTCCCCATATTATGTTGGATTTGTTGGTGTCAATGTTAAAGTCTCCGAGTAGTATAATTTCCTTCCCGGAAGCGAAAACTACATCCATCATGGTAGTGAAGTTTTTGTACCAGACGTGTCCAGCACTGGGATTTCGATAGAGGTAGCCAATTATCAGGGGTGTGCGGTTTTGAAGTTTTAGCTCTAACCACATACATTCTATTTCGCAAGTTTTAAAGTCTAGAGCATTTAGTAAATTAGAAACATAGGTTACTATGCCTGTCTCTTGTTTCCTACAGGGATCCCTTCTAACAACTTTGTACCCTTTAATAGATATGTCCTCATCTGAAATGTTATCATTAAGTCTACTTTCACTAAGGCCGAATAAATGAAAATTTTGATTAAGAATAGAAGATAACTCTGGTAGCTTGTTAAATAAGCTGCAAATGTTTAAGTGTCCAAGGCGTATTCCTGACTTATTGAGCCAGTGTTGCCACTTCTCAGACATTTCATCCATGAAGAAAGTGTAAATTAGTCAAAGTTAAGCAAAAATACAAGATCATAAAAAAATCACAATTACGTTAACTTACAAAATATCAGTAATACAAATCGATATGTAAATGACAATATTATAACGATATAACTAATTAGACCAACGAATATAATGCAAACACGGAACAAAACGAATTAAAGAACATACAACAAATAATTAACCTGAAAAAAAAAACTACTTCACAAGATAAGTAACCAACTGTTATCCAAAAGAATTAATAAATGACCATACAAGTCAATGTCTCTGTTTAAAGCGGAGTATCCCACACGGGAAATAAAACGTTAAACAGTAAGCAGAAGGAAGAACAATGAAGACCATCTCACTCACAGTAAAAACACAATGAAAAGTATTATAAAAACTATACAACTAAGTACTATCAATTAATATAAAGTCAAAACAAGTCAATGTTTTTTGTTGCTTATAACCTAATACGTTACTAGATCAAGTAGTAACCAAATATGCAGATAAACGTTCTAGGAGAGGCTCTTTCTTGTACCGAGATCCGGTGTAGCTTTGTGCTAAGTTGCTAGTAAATACCAGTTTGTGTTGGTTGTTGGTATAGCGACATTATAAGTGCTTGACGAAGTGTAGCTGGGCTATACCGTGTGAGGTGCAACCATTCTGGGTTACAATGAAATGGGTACTGATGATGTCTCATGGGTATATAATGACTACCAACTAGAGCCTCTGGTTGGTGGCTAACAGGAGGTTGTGGTGGCACATCGCTGTTGCTGAGAGTTGGTTCCTTTCTGGGGAGAATAGGAAAAATATCTTCGTAATTATTACCCTCCTGTGTGAAAGTATTTAACGGACTTGGTGTAGTGGTAGTGTCCCGTCTGGCTTGGATTTCAGGTGCAGTGGTTATGAGTGGTCTGCACACTTCTGTCCTATTGGTACTTGATGTGACGGGAGTATGTCGTCTGGCTTGAGTTTCAGGAGTAGCTAAAAGTGTCCGGCGCGATCCCGTATTGGATGTATGGTATGTCCGTTCAGGGTATTTGATATTCTTGGCGAGAAAACTGGTGCCCAATGTAGACAAATGTATTTGATCCTTATAAAGACTCTTTTTTGGTGCACCAGCCTGTGAAGTGAATGATGCTGTGTTGTTGATGAATTGTATCATGTTTTGAGAACAGAACTTCCGCAAAATGTTGTTATTTATGTCAGCTAGACGGCGCTGCTGTCCATAACTTGGTGATATGATGGAGGAGAAGAAAATGGATGAGTTAGGAAAAGTGTGACGTAATCCGTTCAAGAGTGCCAGCAGTTGAGACCCTGTGATTTGTTGGTTGTTCATGGTGTCGGTGATACCAATATGTACGCTTGCCCTTCTAACTCTATGATTAACAGCCAACCTGCTAATCTTGTCTGTTAGCCGGTCTACACCAGCCCCGGGCAGTGGAATTATTGAAACAATGTCTTTGTCTGACGTGGCCATCCTGTCGCTGTATAAACCTTTTATTAAGGAATCGCCTAGAATAATATGTGTACAGTCAGGTCGTGATGTCTGTACATGTTGGTTTTCAGCACGTCTCGCCCGTTGTTTCATCCATTTCCGACTATCAGAGGGACACAGAGGCGGACATTGAGTGAGAGACACGTAGACAGATACATAGAGGTATAGAGAGAAACACAGAAAAACACATCAACGAAGAAAGACAAGAGGCGCAGTGAGGGACACAGAAGAACAGAAATACATAAAGAGAGAGAGAGAGAGAGAGAGAGAGAGAGAGAGAGAGAGAGAGAGAGGAGTGATTGGGAAAGGGGGGAGGGGAGATATGGAGAGAGTTGGTGAGAGAAAGGGGAGAGGTAGAGGGAGAGGATGTGAGATAGAGGGGTGAGAGAGAGGGGTGAGAGAGAGAGGAGAGGGAGGGTGTAGGTTAGAGAGAGGGGGAGAGATAGGGAGAAAGTTGGCGAGAGAGAGGAGAGAGGTAGAAGGAGAGAGTGTGAGAGAGAGGAGAGAGGGGGAGATAACGCGGAGAGAGATAAGGAGAGAGGGAGTGAGAGAGAGAGAGAGAGGGAGGGGAGAAGGAAAGGGAGAGTGTGAGAGGATGAGAGAGGAGAGAGGGGAAGAGAGAGGCGAGAGAGCTACTCAACACGAACGTTGCGAATTCCTTGGACTGCCAGATTAACTAACGGCGATTGACTGAAAAAGGATAGTGAAACTAGAACACTATATACAACAATAAGAAAGAAACAAACAGCTTTCTTTGGTCATGTGATGAGAAGTGAGGCATTGAAGAACATCTTGACAACTGAAAAGATCAAAGGGAAGAGAGACAGTGGCAGACCAAGAGAAATGATGTTGGCTGGACTGAGACGGTGATATGGAGGAATATCATCAGCAGAGTTGATCCGAAACACCATGAGCTGAGATCTGTGGAGAGCCATGAACACCTACGCCAACTGGCAGGGCACTAGATGATGATGATGATGTAGTCCGTTATATTGCTGATTTCATACTTGCAAGCTGTGACGCATTCTCACATAGTGATATACAAGAAATAACGAGTTTTCTGTCAGAGAACAACATTGTTGCTCAGTCAAACGTTCACTGTAACACAATTTACGGTTGTGGAGTTGTCAGTGCGGACTGAGACAACAAATGTAAAGTTAACCGCATAACGCAATAGCAATCCTGATGAAATGTGTCGAGATATTGCAAATAGACCCCGCCAAAGTGCAGATGTTAGCATGCATGCCTGCTGGCCCAGTGTTCATGTGTTCAAAACCCTCTCGAGGCGGGGACTAAACAAAAACTAAATTTGCTAAAGGTTTACTTTGTTCGCATCATCATCATGTGCCATGCTGATAAGTGTTTGCGGTCATAGTTCGCCATCGAACATGATCACCAGAGTCATAGATCAGATCTGTGTTCTTGTCTCGACCATACCACGTTGCCAAGCCATCCAGGTAATTCTCTGCCTTCCCTTTGTTCTTTTCCCCTCAATCTTGCCAGTTGCCACCATGTTCTCCAATTTATTTCTTCTCATAACGTGTCCAAAAATTTTGACTGTTTACATCAAATTTCTCTAATCAGTTTATGGTTTTTATTTGTTTCTTGTAGGACTTGGTCATTTGTGTTTTTTCCCAGCCTTTCCATGGTATTCTTTGCATTTTCCTCAGAAACCATATTTCTACAGCCCTCAGATGTTTTTCTGCTTGTCTGCTTATTGCCCACGCTTCACATCCATACACAAGTACAGGTTCTATGTAGCACCTCAGGCCTCTTTTCATCTTAGCCACTGACAATATTTTATTGGTCAGTATGTTTCCATCTTGCAAAAGGCTTCCTTTGCAATGGCGATTCTTGTTCTAATCTCTTCAAAGCATCTTCTATAAGATGTTATGACTGTTCCGAGGTAAATGTACAGATTCCCTTGTTTAAAAATATTTCCCATTTATTTGTATATTCATTCATTCATTGAGTAGCATGTCCTTTGCAGAACCTCGCTCCCATAACAACCTTCCGGAAAAATGCTCGGTCATAAGCAAGATGTCCCGCGTCCGTTGCACCCATCTGGAGATCATCCGCCACATCCTGCACCCATCTTCTCTTTGACTTTCCTCTTCTTCTCTTCCCGGGCATATACCCTGCATGGTTGTTCTCTCCAAACTTTCGTGACGCTTCAAGTGACCAAAATATTTGCATTTTATTTGTTTTATCATCTTTAGTAGCCAACATTCTTCAATATTCAGATTTATTCAGTTGCTTTAGTTTTTGAAGAGCAATAGATATTCGTCTTTTAATTTAATTCATAGTGAAACCATTGTTGATAATTAATTACCCACGGTATTAGAAATTTCCCACTACCTCCAATATTTCCTCATTAACATATATTTCTTTCTCCATAATAGTTTTATCTATATGCAATATGCCGGTCTCTCTGGCTGTGGGGTTACAACACTTTCTCTCTGTAATCCCGTTTATCACGCAGAGTCTCGTAGCGGAGCGAGAGCTGAGGCGGTTCGACCCCCGCTCGTGACTTGCGGGATACTGAGCCGGCCGCTCAGAAAGCAATGGCAAACTACTGAGCGTAATCTTGCCAAGAGATCAACATACAGCTGAAAGATGTTGGTGTTGACAGCTAAGTCCTGTAAAGGATATGCTAAAAAAAAAAAAAAAAAAAAAAAAAATATGCAATATCTTTGTTTTGGCTATGTTAGGATATAAGTTCTTTTTGGGTTGAGATTATTAGTTTTTCTAAACATTTCGTGATGTGGGTAGTAATACCAATACTGTACAAGGGGCTTCTCATAAGCCTGACCATGAAGGAGTAAGCGGAGAAAATTGAAATTTGGCACCGTGCTTATGTAGGTAGCCACCACCTGAATTTATGCATTTCTGCTATCTCTGCGTGACCTTGAAAAGACCTTCAGAATAAAACAACCTATTTTTCGAACTAAATCAGTTATCACAAACCAGTATGACATCTTCATCATTGTCAAGACGATTTCCTTTCAGCTGTTTTTTACGATTTGGTGAATCCAAGTCTCATCTACCGTCCCCATGTTTCACGACCGCCACATGTTGAGCAACTGGTCACAGCAATCAACCCGTGTTTGTTTCTGTTCACATGTCAGCAGGCGCGGGGCACACATTTTTCTCATGTTCAGTCTGTTGTGTAAAATTCTAAAAACTGTACTCTTACTCAGTTTTGCTGAACCCGATATCTCTGCAATTGTCATTTTCCTATCCTGGTCTATGATTTTCTTCACTTTTGCAGCATTTGCATCATTGCACTCTGAGGACGGTCGTCCTGGTCTTGGCAGATCAGCAACTTGGGAACAGCCACACTTAAACTGCAAACACCAATTTTTTTACAGAAGCATACGAAAGACAGACTTCCTCAAACACTGGTCCCCATCTCCCTGTGTATTTCTGTCTGTAACATCAAGAATTTTATCACAGTCCTGGCGATGATTTCTCCATTGTTCTGACAAACCGTTGGATGTGGAGATCTAGTCAATTGGGTGTGTTGTGCCATGCACCATATCGGAAAAACTAGTTGAGGTGGGAAACGCATAATTCATACGTCCATTACAAATTGAATGTGCTATACATCTGCCAAATTTCCATTTTCTCCGACTACTCCTTCATGGTCAGGCTAAAGACTTATGAGAAGCCCTTTGTAACAGCAGCAAATCGAATCTCTGGTATTTCATGACCACCGATTTATCGTCATCATCATCATCATCATCATCATCATCATCATCATCATCATCATCATCATCATCATCATCATCATCATCATCATCATCATCATCATCATCATCATCATCATCATCATCATCATCATCAAGTGCCCTGCCAGCTGGCGTAGACGTTCATGGCTCTCCACAGATCGCGGTCTTTGGTGTTTTGGATCACCTATGCTGATGATATTCCTCCATGCCACCGTCTCAATTCATCCAGCATCATTTCTCTTGGTCTGCCTCTGCCTCATTTCCCCTCGATCTTTACAGTTGTTACGATGTTCCAATGCCTCTCTTCTCATCACATGACTGAAGAAAGCTGTTTGTCTCTTTCTTATTGTTGTATGTTGTGTTGAGTTTAGTTGAGCTAAGCACTGAAATCACTGCACTCAAGACATTCCCATACGTGCTCCGTCCCCTCGTTCAATAGCCAGCGAAGAGTCACACTACTAATCGTTCCCACTGCCATCTGATAGAAAGTTCTCCTTGTCTTCCCTTTACGTTTTGAGATTCTACCAGAACCCCTGCCAATCCCCCGCAATCTCATCCTTTCCACATGTGAGTTCTCAATTTTTACCCCCACCTTCTCCACCTGGTCCCACAGGCGCACGACCACCTCTCCCTTGTCCATAAGTATCCAGGCGAAACATTCCCTTCTCCACCTTACTAAGCATACTCCGTGAGTCCGTGGTGAAGACAGTGTGTATTGCAGTGATCTACTCTAGCCACCGGAATGCCGCTATGACTGCCTCCATCTCCATTCTCATGCTGGAGGTCGTAGTCTCATATGTCAGACTCTCCCTTTTCAAGACTCGCCAATTAGCCTTCGCAATATAACCCCAACCACTACGTCTGTATCTCACCACTGACCCATCGGTGTAGATGACTATGTCATCTTGATGTGTATTACTTTGAATCAGCTGATGCACCTCAAACTCAATGCGGACCGCTGCCCATTCTCTGCACTCATGACCCAGTGTTACTATTACATTGTGCCAGTCCGTCATGTCTTCCGGTACATCAACCCACTCTTTTTCACGACTGATGGTCTCTAGATCACACAGCTGACGTATATATATTTCTACCTGTGCCATCCAGGACCTGCCTAGTCTTAGTCTATGCCCATTGACGATATCCATGGCTTCATGCAGCAACTCTCAGGTACCATTTGGCTTGATGGACCCTATGCCTATCCGCCATTGTTGGTAGCGACAGAATATTCCTCATGCACATAATTCGTGTGTTCTTTGTGCACCCAAGGATCACCCGCATGGCCGCATTCTGTATGCTCTCCTATCTTTCAAGCTGGCTCTTCGATACCGTCATAAGCCAAAATCCACACTCAATGACAGAAATTTGTGTATATAGTGTTCTAGTTTCATTAGCCTTTTTCAGACAGCCATTGTTAGTTACTCTGGCAGTCCAAGGAATTCGCAACATTCGTCTCAGGAACCACATCTCTGTTCCTTATAATTTCTTCTTAATTTGTTCATTTGCATTCCATAATTCACAGCCATACAGCAACACTGGTTCCCTACAGTCCTACAGTATAACATTTCAGCACTCTCTTTCTTGCATTCAGTGATAGTGACTTATTGCATAAGATACTCTTAATGTTCTGAAATGCGGCTTTTGCTTGCCCTATTCTGTTCTTAATCTCTGTTGTACATCTTCCATCTGATGTTATAAATGCCCTAGGTACTTAACATTATCCACTTGGTTAACAATTTTCCTTTCTATTTCTATTTCACATTTTGGTGACACCATTTTCTTTGATATCGCCTTTGTTACTGTTTTCTTGATATTCAAGGAGAGTTCTTTCTTTGGACTTTGTTACTACAATGTACAATAATTGTTGTAGGTCTGTTGAATTATCCACCACAAGTACTGTGTCATCTGCATAGAGCATATTATTTATGTTATAACCTCCTATTAGTATTCCTGGCGTCTCTTTGATCTCTATCATTATTACTTAGCTATATAGGGAGAAGAAATCTGGTGACAAGACACACCCCTGTCGTAATCCTAGCTTTATCTGTTTGTAACTGTACTCTTTATTTCCCATTGTTATTGCTGCTACTTGGGTCCAGTAAATATTCTTTATTATTCTTAAATCTTTCCCATCAAGGTTGATATTTTCCAACATTTTAATCAGTTCATCATGTTTTACTTTATCAAATGCCTTAATATATATCTATCTCATCATCTCATCTCATCTCATCATATTCCTCTTGTACCCTGCGGTGTCGAGGCGAGGTATAAACAGCGGGAGAGCTTGTGGGCTTCATGTATCGGTATTCCCTTAGACTCTGTTATTCCCTGCGTCCATGGTTTACTTGGTCGGCCTCTTCCTCTGCTTCCCTCTGGTCTGTACATCATTGCTTGTGGTGGTATACTGTTAGTTGTTAACCTACTTGCATGGCCAAATCATTTGATTTGCTGCCTTCTAATAAAATCTAGTGCTGCTTTAACCCCCACTTTAGTCCTGATTTCTTCTTTTATGATCTTATCTCTTCTTGATACATTGAGTATTCTTCTCAGTAATCTCATTTCTGTTGTTGTGATTTTTCTTTTCTCTTTTTCTGTCATAGCCCAGGTTTGGTATTGGTAACATAGAGTTGGTAGGAAGATTGTGTTGTAAAGTGCTTTCTTAGTAGTTACTGATACATGTTTGTTCTTTCGTATTGGTGACATTTGTCCAATGAGTTGGTATGCCTTATTACATCTATTTTCGTTCTTGTCTTCTGATTTGCCATTTGTTGATATTATACTTACTAGGTACTTGAAACTCTTTACTTGTTTCAAGGGATATTCATTTAGGTGAATCGATGTTGCTTTTTCTGATTTAGTTATAGTCAATACCTCTGTTTTACTTGTGCTAATTTTCATGTATTGTTCCCTACATATTTCGTTTAGACTATTCATGTGGTCTTGTAATTCAGCTTCTGAATTTGCTATTAGTGCTTGGTAGGCCAAAAACAGAAGTTCTCTAATGGTTAGTGTAAAAGAGCTGCATGAGAGGAGTAAAACTAAGGAAGAGGACTAAGACAGGATAGAGATAACATCCCTATCTAGGATATAGGAATAGAAGGGACAGAAACAGCAGGGAGAACTGTGAACAGTTCTCCGACTGGACACACACGTGTCCTAAAAGACGACATGGCAGGACATGATCAGGAGTTACCCAGAATAGAGTGGGGAAACCATAACCACGAGGAGTATCCATTAATAGTGGTAACTCTCGAAGAGTAAACTATTGACAAGTCACTAAACGCGTACTGGAGTACCGAGCACGCAAACACGCTGACGCACGACGGGTCACCGGCTCGTAGCTGGACACGCCATGAAAGTCAGACAGACGGGGACATGACAGCGTAGAGGACGGATCGGAGTATTCGCTTTGAATACTGTGTTGTTTAGAGGACAGTAGCAATAGTGGTGACTTAGACTTAGACTAATACAGTAGATATTACCATATATAACGTCACAACGTAATATTGTCAAAGCTAGGTTGCTGACAGGCAGGATTATATTTGGTGTCAGAAAGTGGGGCTTGAACCACGTTCAAGCACTTATTTTTTCAACCATTAACCCACAAAAATATTATATTTGAGATTAGAATTATATTTGATACATATTACGTATTAGAATTATATAAATACTATATTTGGTGTGAACATATAACATGGTGATTCACCCAAACCACGATCGTGCTATTATCGATTTTTGAGGTCCTGAAACTGACCTATTAAAATGACGCAGCGCGCTCACAGTGAAATGTGTTTAAAGCATCGGTAAAGAGCAGTGCGATCATTATTTTGTATACTTGTGTTTCATTATTTATGATTGACTCGATAAGAGTACCCACAGGAATTATGGTGGGATTATTTTGCTTATTATAATTATTTTGATATTTTGTTATTGATTTTGGAAGATCATACATTTTTGTTTCACTTATCCAGCAAACTTACCCACGAAAGATGACCATGTCAAAAGTACAGTTAGTACAAGCAATAGTAGGCTAGTGTCCAGATTACGAGCAGAAAGTATAACTCAGTCAGAAACATCAGAAAGCGAAGACAAGACGACATAGACCGACATTTGACGATTCATTAACGATTCATTCATTCAATCATATCATTTCATATCAATCATACCACATTTGTGTTTTTCATATCTGAAAGAATGGGAGACTAAAATTACTTGCTTTGTTGTATTTTGTAACACATGCAATGTATTAATTGTTGCTGCTCTACGGAACAGGAACATCGATCGTAGTAGCGGGCCGATCCATCTTGTGTACGAAGAAACCTCGATCGTATTAGCAAGCCGATCCATCTTGTGTGCGAGAAAGAAGGATGACATCCTAAGTGACCGATTTCTCAGAAAATCAGATGAGTATCTTTGCATATTTTGATGATATCAATTAATGAACGCATCTTCTTTTTTCAGTGCGATATTATAGATTTTCAAACTTATTGATTGCAAATCGTACCAATTGTGTGATATTTGGTGATATAAAGTTATTTGGAGTACCATTAGTGTGTGAACTTAAACTTATACAATGTCAACACTAGCAGAATTTATCCAGGCTGGGAAAGATCTAGGCCATAGCGGGGATAAATTAGAACAATGGGCAGAAGGGAAATACAAAGAAGTGAAAGACGCTGAAAGAGATGAACGTGCACGTGAGAGGAAACACCAAAAAGAAATGTTAGAGGTAGGAGAACCCACCAAACAAAAACAAATAGATTTAGAGCAAGCCACCAAACAAAAACAAATGGAATTAGACTCACAGACACAATTAAGAATGAAAGAAATGGACGTTGATTCACATATTCAGATAGCTACCACTAAGCAAAAGAGTCAAGAGGAGCAGAATAAATTCACTAAATATAAAGGGATTGTGAAGCCCTACTGCCAAGGAAATTCCATCTCAGCCTGGACCGAAAATATCGAGTTCCAGCTCAAATTTCAGAAAATTCCTTTGGAGGATTGGGCGATGATCTATATGAAGCATCTCTCTGGTGAGCCCTTGAAAGTAATTGCATCTATTCCAACAGAGTTAAGGACTAACTACCAATATATTCATGATAGAATTATGCAGCATTTTTTACTCGATGCTCCTGGATATCAGATCCAGTATTCTCAAATCAAACCAAAACCGAACGAAACGTTAATCGATTATGTATCCAACGTTCAAAGTGTCTTCAGTAAATGGCTTAAGGCAGCGAAAATAGGGAAAAGTTATGATAAGTTACAAGACTTAATGATCATGGTCAAAGTAATATCCACGGTCCCAACTCCCTTCGCTAAGTTCCTGCAACAAGCAGACATTGAGTCACTCGAACAATTAGAAAAACGAGGTTCAGCTTATTTTTCGTCGAACAGAGACATTTTTAAATCATCCATAAATGAATCTGAAATTGCGGCTTTTGCCAAAAACCAGCCTAGAAAATCTTTCAATCAGAAACCTTATCAGAGGAAAGATAGGCAAGACCAAAAGCCACCTTTATATATAGACTGTCATTTAAATCACCAACAATATTCTATGTATGACAAGAACCCGTCATACCCTGCACATCTTGAAATGATGATCAAAAAGCAAGAGAGCAAAAGGAGTCCATACAAACGTGTAGTTAAATGTGTTTTTTTTGTTTCTCGTACGGACATTATAGCAATAAATGTTTGGGTCGTCAGAGAATGAAAGCCAGCAATGCTGTACTGATTGACACATCGTCCGATAGTGGCAGTGAAACTGAGTGTGAGAATGAGAACGTATTACCTTTCAATGACTGTGAGAATGTGGCTGCTGTGACAGATATTTTAAACTTTGAAAGATGTGAAACTTGTCACCTATTCCATACGGATGGGAAACTCAAATGTGGGCACATTGTACCATTCTCTAGTGAGAATGCGAACGCAGCTATAGCCTCCAGAGGCAATCTAACGTTCCACGATGCACTGGTGAATGATTTTCCATGCCAATGTTTACTGGATAGTGGTAGTAGTTTAATCGGGTTAAGGAAAGAACTAGCTAATCCAGAGGATTATACGGGCGATTTTGTGAAATGCCGTACCTTTTCAGGTAATATTGAGAAGTACCCACTGGCAAAAGCCCGGATAAACACCCCGTTCCTTTCCGGCACATTTACGTGCGCGAGTTTACACAACCCGTGTACTGACCTAATTCTTGGCTGCCTTCCAGGGTTAAAACACTGCACTGCTGATGAAATATTAGCCTGGAAAGAAACTAACATGGCTAATGCAGTAACCAGGTCAGAGACACAGAGACATCAAGATGATCTGCAGGAAGAAATGTTACAACTACTAACACCTAGCGGTACAATTGATAATACCACCCGACAAAATTTTATAGAAGCGCAACGTGCCGACCCAACCATTTCACCTTATTTCAAATTATTAGGGGAAAAGGCCAAAGTAACTAAAAATGCCTCATGGTATTTCAAACTCAACAATGACATTCTCATGCGATATTATACCACCAATAACCATGAAATTCAGCAGACGGTGCTACCTTTAAAACACCGACAAACCGTGTTAAAGATTGCACACGACTCACCGTTTGCTGGACATCTGGCTTATGACAAAACCAGAGCCAGAATTCTTGCATACTTTTATTGGCCAACATTTTGTATTGATATCAAATCTTTTTGTCGTTCGTGTACCATTTGTCAACAGTTAGTGAGAAAGGGAAAGCATGTAACAGCTGATGTCCAACCTTCAACATTGGCCTCTAGACCGTTTGAAAGTGTAGCGGTGGATTTTGTTGGACCCCTAAATCAGGTGTCGAACAAAGGAAACCGATTTATATTAACTCTGGTGGACCTATGTTCAAGATGGGTTGAGGCGGTAGCCCTAAAATATATTACCTCCAAAGATGTAGCTAATGTATTTTTGCACCTGTTTTCCCGATTCGGATTCCCTCGAACCATTTGATCCGATTGTGAAACTCAGTTTATATCGGCTGCTACGCAAGCCCTTAAAAAAATGCTAGGGATTAAGCAACATTTCACGACCGCCTATCACCCTGCCGGCAATTGAATCATAGAGAAGATTAACGGGGACCTGAAACACATGCTGGCTAAGGTGACAGCAGAGAACCCATCTGATTGGGATATACTGTTACCAACAGTGCTGTTCGCCTATCGAGAGATTCCGCACTCAAGTACGGGTTTCTCTCCATTTGAATTAGTTTATGGGGCGAACCCACGTGGACCCCTAACGATTTACCATCAGTTAATCACGAATACATCAGATAGTCCAACCCCTGTAACACCTTACGAGATGGTAACATCAACACGCGACAAAATTATGAAGGCGTGTGTAATAGCCAAGTCATCTTTGGAGAGAAAAGGACAGATCTACCGCCATTATGCCAACAAAGGTGCAAAAACCATACACCTCGAACCAGAACAGGAAGTGCTACTTCTATTACCAGATAAACGTAACTTATTGTTAACTTCATGGCAAGGGCCATTCAAAGGGGTACGAAAGATATCAGATGTCGATTATGAAATATCGATAAACCAAAAATTAAAGATATTTCATATCAACATGCTGAAGCCGTACTTTTCACGACAAGAAGACCAGATGACAGACGAACAGAATGCATCTACACCAACCAACCAGACGACAGACGTACATAACGCAACTACACTAGTTAGTGTGACAGATGACGACGACATTGCAGATACACATAGTCAGCAAACAGAACACGCACTTAGTACCACCACAGTACTGAATCAGATAGAGGACGACGACATGGAACTACCAGTCCCGACAGTAGACAGGACTACGACTATTGATAGCATACGGATAGAACCAAAACTCACAGACGAGCAAAGACGACAGATCATAGCCTAAGTGACGGAATACAGAGACATTTTTTACGACATTCCAGGTAAGACTGACAGGATCGAACACTCCATTATTCTGTCTGATTAAACCCCTATCAAATGCCGACCTTATTCCATCCCTCTAAGTTATAGGGAAAAACTCGACAAGGAAATCCTCAGTCTTGAGTCGAGTGGAATAATCCAAAAGTCGCGGTCACAATATTCTTTTCCGATTGTCTTGGTGAGGAAAAAGGACTCAACAATTCGCCTCTTTGTCGATTATAGGAAATTAAATAATGTGACCAAGGTAGACGCAGAGCCAATTCCATCTTGCGAAGATCTAATTCTCAACATGTCAACTTCTAGAATCTTTTCTAAACTCGACCTAACGAAGGGATATTGGCAAGTCCCAATGCACAGTCTTTCTATTCATCTGACTGCATTCTCAACACCTTTAGGTCTTTATGAGTGGCGATTCCTTCCTTTTGGCCTTCGTAATGCTCCAGCCATTTTTGTTAGACTCACTAGGGATCTTCTTCATGGAGTAATGAATACGGAGACGTACATTGACGATATATGTGTTCATACGGCAGACTGGACAACACATCTACAGAAACTGCGACATGTCTTCGATAGATTGAGACTTTTCGGTCTTACTGTAAAACCAACAAAAGTTGAGTTGGGTCTGGAAGAAATTGACTTCCTTGGCCATACCATCACGAGAGGCCAACTTAAAACAGATGATAAGATCGTAACAAAAAGTTTGAATCTAACAATGCCAACGACCAAGAAGCAAGTTAGAAGCTTACTTGGTCTAGTAAATTACTACAACAAGTTCATAGCTAATTTAGCTGAGATTACCAGCGTGTTTTCTAATGTATTGAAATTACCTGTAAAATCGAATGTAAAAGATGCAGATTGAATTGATGCATTATCAAAATTGAAACAAATGTTTAGCGTTGTTCCAATATTGCGCTTACCTAATCCAAGCCTTACGTATTTTCTCCGTACAGACGCAAGTGCTATATCCATCGCTGGCGTACTAGGCCAGTTCCATGATGATATCTTCCACCCAATCATTTATGTAAGCCGGAAAATTACATCTGCTGAGTCGAGGTATGTAGTCTCTGAATTAGAAGCTTTAAGCGTCATCTATTGTGTCCGTAAACTCCATCGATTCTTAGCGGGTACCCATTATGTCATCGAAACTGATAATTCACCTCTTACAGTTATGGAGTCTGGAGTCCACAAGAATAACAGAATCTATAGATGGTCTTTGATTCTCCAGAACTACTCGTTTACGATTAAACATATAAAGGGAAAGATGAACTTACTGGCAGACACGCTTAGCAGACCTTCTCAGATAGAGATACCTGATGTACCTGAGAGGAGCGATTCTACATCACCCCATTATGTCAACGAAACTGATAATTCACCTCTTACAGTTATGGAGTCTGGAGTCCACAAGAATAACATAATCTATAGATGGTCTTTGATTCTCCAGAACTACTCGTTTACGATTAAACATATAAAGGGAAAGATGAACTTACTGGCAGACACGCTTAGCAGACCTTCTCAGATAGAGATACCTGATGTACCTGAGAGGAGCGATTCTACATCATCCCATTCATCGACACTTTAAGTAATCTGTGTCCAGAATGTGTAATTATAGACACTTTGGTGCTCTTACAATTGTGAATCGCCTTAAATTAACTAACACGAACTGTGTCAGTACGAGTAAGAAAGGACAGACACGTGGAGAGATGTCTACGCCATCATCATATTATATATGTAACCAGTGAGTAGGACTGTATTCTAACTTTACCCAGGACGAGCGCGTATATATCAGACATTGTCTATATGACTCTATTTCAACGAGATTCAACAGAGAACGCGACTCCAACAACACACCTGGAAGTAGTTAATATAATTAATGTATTGTTAGAAATGTATGTGATATGTATCATAACATGTTTTTATAACAGTTGCATTTAATATAATTTTCTTAGTTGTAATAGAACTTACAAAACCATCCCTATAATATTTTTGTTTAATAAGAAACTAGTAACATTTAAGATTTAAACTTCATCTACACTAAGTTAGAAATTCATATATACCATGTCATTAGATCATACTATTGAACTTAGTAAACACAGGTTTAATTCATCATCATTTAAACACATTCTCATATAGTTTAGTTAAATGAAACATTACTTAAAAAATTTATACCTTCATTTAAAATTTATAACATCATAGTTAGCAACACACATTAAGGTAACTAACACACTTTACCCCAATTTATTCATTTAGTTAGATTATTTCCCTTAGATAGCATAGCTCAGTACACCAACGTAGATTAGATTAATTATAGTAATCAGTACTCTCAGGATCGATAGTGAACGATCCTCCCAACCATGTAAATATTTGTACAGAAATGACCGGTGCAGAAAGACGGCACAGTCATTTGGCTTAAAACTTTTGTAAACCGAGCCAACCATTTATTGTAAATATATTTTTTCATTTATTTTCTTTTCTACAACAATATTTTAATGACATAACGCCTTTTTAAACCAGTGTGGAATGAAAGCGTGAATAAAAGAAGTGTGAAAGGGAATGAGTGAATGAAAGAAATACAGATGAGTGAGGCATTTTGCGGATTAATCGCCGCACGACATGAGTTTTTGTAGTTCGTCCGTGTCAATTTGTGTAACACAATGTGTTGTTCGTTTTTTATCTGTGTTGTTGCCATACTTTCAGTAGAGTGATAGGAAACATATTTTAAGCTTCCTAAACCGGTGAAGTAGTCATAAATCAGCCTTACACACTCGTTTGTGACTACAATAAACCGTTTTATGGCGCTTGAAAGATAACATACATGTAAATTATAGACATACACACATGTTGGTAATTTAAGCACACATTAGTTAAATACAAACACGCAACCAAACAGGAAAACTAACAAATAAAGATGCATACATCAGTACGTGCAAAGGGGCATAATAACTTTCAACAGGGGACACTACAAACTTTCGAAACCCTAGTTTAACACTGAAAGATTTCTTCACGAGCGGAAGCTAGATAGGTGAACATTAGCACACAAAGCATGTATACAAGTTGGAGTATATATTATATGGGAGCATGAATATTATTCATGTATTGTACCCTTAATAGGGACATCTTGTTTGGGTTGTCAGTTAAATTGACAATTTGAGGGGTAGGTCGATTAAGGCAACGGCTCCGGTTCACACAACTCCGAAGAAGTATAATGGTAGAATGAGCAAGGGCTCTAGCCAACTGTACTAGTGTGGTGTGATAATCAATAGCCAAGTGGAGTGATACAACAGTGTGACATTGGAAAGTAGAGGTTTTGAGCTATACCCAGAACAAGGTTAGCAAGCTCTTGCAGCCTTTGACAAAATTAGACAGACCTAATTTTTTTAGATAACCATTTGCGTTACACCCATAAGCTAAAAGCTTGTAACGCAACACAGACGGAGGGAGAGCCTGTCAAAGATCTGCATGGGAGCAGATAGAGAAGAGAGGAGTAAAACTAAGGAAGAGGACTAAGACAGGATAGAGATAACATCCCTATCTAGGAAATAGGAATAGAAGGGACAGAAACAGCAGGGAGAACTGTGAACAGTTCTCCGACTGGACACACACGTGTCCTAAAAGACGACATGGCAGGACATGATCAGGAGTTACCCAGAATAGAGTGGGGAAACCATTACCACGAGGAGTATCCATTAATAGTGGTAAATCTCGAAGAGTAAGCTATTGACAAGTCACTAAACGCGTGCTGGAGTACCGAGCACTCAAACCCGCTGACGCACGATGGGTCACCGGCTCGTGGCTGGACACGCCACGAAAGTCAGACAGACGGGGACATGACAGCGTAGAGGACGGATCGGAGTATTCGCTTTGAATACTGTGTTGTTTAGAGGACAGTAGCAAAAGTGGTGACTTAGACTTAGACTAATACAGTAGATATTACCATAGATAACGCCATAACGTAATATTGTCAAAGCTAGGTTGCTGACAGTTAGATTTGCAGATGGTTCTTCTTCTGAGTCCGTTTATACTTCTTAGTTTTTCTACGAGCAGTATGAAGATCCCCTGCCGGCTTGCTAGGCCAGTTGCAGGTTTAGGACAAAAATCTGACCAAAGGGAGTCCATCCCCTATGGCGAGCCATATCCCCGTTAGCCCATGACCTCACGGTCATGGTTTCCCAGTTTGCACACCGTGGATGTGGGGTTGACTGGTGTAGTCTGCGGGTCATCGGCAGGCTACTAATTTTCACTGTTAACCTCTCTTGGGAGAGGCTAGTCGATCCTAACCATGCAGGCTGCAGGGCCTGGCGCAGTCCACCCTTACAAACCGTATATATCTATGAAGCACAAATATATGTCTTTATGCGTCTCTATTGACCTTTCTATTAGTGCCCGTAATGTATATATTGCATTGTTTGTACCCTTTCCTTCCACAAATCCATACTTTTCTTCACTAATTATTTCCATTTTTATTTTCTTTCTTGTTCTTCTCATTATACTTCTGAGTAGAAGCTTAGTGACATGGTTTATGAGGTTAATTGTACTCAAATCTTCGCATTCAATTGCTCCTGCTTTTTTTTTTGGGGGGGGGGGGGTATAGCTATAAATACAGATCTCAGCATATCGCTCTGTAAATATCCATTGCTGTAAATATCATTCACCATTTTGGTTAATATATCTACTCCAAATTCTACCAATATTTCTAATTCTTCTATTGTGATTTCATCTGGCCCAGCTGTTTTTCCTTTCTTCATATGGTTTACATGGTCAGCGACTTCGTCTTTTAGAAAAGATGGACCTTCTAAGTTACTTTCTTCTATTAATTCTTCCCTTTCCCCATCATATTATTCTCTTATATACTCATTCCACCTCTTAATTATAGCACCTCCTCCAATAATATTTTTCCTGGTTTTTATTTCAAGCACCCGGTATTTATTCTTATTTTTCTTCCCGTGAGCTCCACTGAATTGTCTGTGCATATTTTTTGTCTCTTTAATGGAATTTTCTTCTAGTCAGGTCTTGGTCAATTATGACTGAGCTACTGTATGACGGTAGACGGTACTACCTGCTTTCTGTCAGCGCCGAATGTTGGGCGGCGCTTACCACACCTTACACCCCACATTGTGCAAACGGCTTCGGGCGGAAGAGCGCAATTGGGAGTGTACAAGCCTTATCCTGGTGCGAGGAAATGCAACCTAAAGACAAAATGCCATGGCAGGGCAGACCAGGCTTTAAGCCTTGGTTGGCAGCCGGTCTAGGATCGAAGCTCCGACAGGCAGACAGCTAGAGCATTGCTTTCCTGATCCGGCAGCTTCTGCAGCTTGTCTTGTTCCAGATGTATAAGTGTTACCTTTCCTCTGGAGTGAACTAGGCAGGCCGAGAGAGGGATCATGCTGCATGGGCAACACATGGTCTCTATATTTTAGCCCAGGCTGTGTGCTATGGAGAGGCAATAACTCCATCCCTGGTCTTAACCGGTCTCGGAATCAAAACGAGAGGTAATTTTTACGGGTTATAAGTCCTTGTCAATTGGCGTGGACATGGGGCGCCTTGCGTTACCTCTGACGATGGGAGACACCTACAAGTGTCACTGATCAGCTTTCGCCCGCCTCAAGCTGGTCAACCCCCCGGCCAATTGAGTGCTGATTAGCCACAGCCTGCTTGCCTCAATGGGTGCTTGGGGCTAGGACAAAATCTGAATCGCAGGCAATAAAACCAGTGCACCAGGTACTAATTAAAAGAAAGATAGAAACCTCAAGCTTCGGCTTGCAACCTGGAACGTAAGAACCCTGTGTCCAGGATTTTTCACTGACTTGACACATATTGCCAATGTGAGAAAAACGGCTGTGATTGATGCCGAACTCAATCGTCTTAACATTGATATTGCTGGCCTGCAGGAGACTGGCCTCGCTGAGGCAGGGTCACTCAGGGAAAACAATTACATCTTTTTTTGGAAGTGTAGAGGGCAGGCAGAAAAAAAGGCAACATGGTGTGGGCTTTGCAGTGAATAATTCGCTAATGGGAGTGATTGATATCCCAACTGGAGGTAATGAAAGACTATTATCCCTGTGCTTGGCAACTTCTTGTGGTTTAGCCACCATTATCACTGCATATGTACCGGCACTCGCTTCCTCTGGTGATGTGAAGGATTCGTATGGATCATAAAAGGCAGGACTGGTTTGCGGCAAACAGCCAGATACTGCAGCCATAGATTGATAAAAAGAAGATAGCTCCCTTACGAAACAAGGAAAGAACAACGTGTAACACTCTGAGTGAGCTGAAGCAAGCTAGGATGGATGTGCAAAAGGCTGCCAGGCAGTGCGCGAATGACTATTGAATCAAGTTATGTTAGTCCATTCAAATCGCAAGTGATAATGGAGTCATCAGAAGCATGTTTGAAGGGATAAAGAAAGCCTGTGGTCCAGTGATCAAAAGAAGTGCACCACTGAAAACTTTGACTGGAGAAATCATCACTGATAAGAAACAGCAGATGGATAGATTGGTAGAGGACTATTTAGAGTTTTACTCAAATGAGACCAAACTAGCGGATGATGCCCTCAACGCCATAGAGGCTCTACCAAGTCTTGACCACCTGGACACACTTCCCACCATAACAGAAGTTAAGTGTGCTATAAATGAACTTGCATCTGGCAAGGCTCCAGGTAAGGATGGGATTCCTATAGAGGTTTAGTTTAGTTTAGTTAATTTAGTCGATGGATCAACATCACGGCACACGGGTGCAACCCATAACTGCTTCGTCCTCTTCCTAACTCAAACCTGAGTCTGGAGAAACTCAGCTCAATGCACGAACTCCGTAGCACTGGCGAGGATCCTGAAATACTTTGGGTAGATTTTTAACTCGAAATTTTGCCCCTGCAGCGCCGTTAGGCTACTCTTTTTCGATTTCCACTGCCAAGGGATGTTTTACGTGCGCAACAATACACACGGGTGTCCGATCTGACTACCCAGAGACCAGGGGAGATTTATTACTAGAAGTCCACGAGAAAAATGCCGGCATCACCGGGGCTTGAACCGGGGACCTCCGGCACTCGAGGCGGACACCATACCTTCGAGACCACGCAGCCCCAATAGAGGTAACCAGGAGTGGGCAAGACACTCTCACTCTACAGATCCACCAGCTAATAGAGCTATGCTGGCGAGAAGGACAAGTCCCACAAGATTTCAAAGATTCAAGCTTCATAACGCTGTACAAGAACAAGGGCGTTCGGAGCCACTGTAACAACTATAGGGGTATCTCACTTCTGTGTATTGTTGGGAAAGTATTTGCAAGAATTTTACTACTCAGATTTCAAGTCCTGGGAGATCAAGTCTACCGCGAATCACAGTTCGGCTTCCGTCAGAACCGGTCTACCATCGATATGATATTCTCATTGCGACAAATGCAAGACAAATGCCTGGAACAAAATCAACCACTGTTTATTGCCTTTTCGACCTCACAAAGCCATTCGATTTGGTCAGTCGTGAGGGTCTGTTCAAAGCACTAAAGAAGATTGGCTGCCCACCAACTCTTCTGTCCATTGTGGAATCGTTCCACACAGGCATGAAGGGTATAATCAAGTTTGATAGTGCAACTTCAGAAGAGTTTGAAATTAAGAGTGGAGTTAAGCAAGGTTGTGTACTAGCTCCCACCTTCTTTGGAATATACTTTCCACTTCTACTGAAATATGCCTTTCGTGATCATGATGCCGGTATATACATTCACTCACGCTCAAATGGCGGCCTCTATAATGCTCAAAGATTGAAGGCCAAGACCAAAATTAGGAGCGTACTAATCAGAGAGTTGCTTTTTGCGGATAATGTTGCAGTTACGACCCACTCAGAGGAAGAATTACAACATCTACTATCTGCATTTTCCAATGCTTGTTCTGAATTTTCTTTAACAATTAACAAAAAGAATACACAAATTATGTCACAAAGTGCACATGGGGTATCAACAATCTTTATTGACGACGCCGATGTTATCACTTTGCATATCTAGGATCAGAGGTAAACATCAACTTATCCCTAGATCAGGAAATCAACATCAGGATTGGTAAGGCAGCAACAACAATGAACATTTAACAAAAAGAGTTTGGAAGAACAGGAAGCTTTCTGCCAAAACAAAAGTCCTCGTCTACCAAGTCTGTGTCCTTAGTACTCTTCTTTATGACAGTGAAACCTGGACAACTTACTCACACCAAGAGAAACGTTTAAACAGCTTTCATATGCGGTGTCTGCGAAGAATACTTGGTATTAAGTGGCAAGACAAAATCACAAATACTGAAGTATTGGAAAGATCAGGTTGTGTGACGGTGTATTCCATGCTCAATCTTCGTAGACTTAGATGGATAGGACATGTTAGGAGGATGGATGATGGTAGAATACCAAAGGACATCTTTTTCGGTGAACTACAGATGGGTAGGAGATCTCAGGGTCGGCCTCTACTACGATACAAAGATGTGTGTAAGCGGGACATGATTGATACAGGCATTGATAATGCACATTGGGAGCAAGTCGCCGCTGAACGTGTTGCATGGAGGGCAACTATCAGAAATGGAATAAAGACAAAGGAGGAAATGATTGCAGATAAAGCACACACAGAGCGTGAGAGACGTAAGGTGGTGCATCATGGTGGAAGTGACCATGTTTTCACATGCATCCACTGTGAACAAACATTTGCAGCACGAAATGGCCTTAGTAGCCACACTCGCCACCGCCATGGGTAAAAGTTATTATGCCTGTTTGAAGCACAATGTACCAAACTATCGGCTGTCAAGACGGAAAGGTGCCAATGTACATTAAATGTGAATATAACTGAGTTAGCACGGATAACATAAATAATCTCTACATTAGAGTGGGATATCAGTGAGTCAAAACTGAGCGTACAAACTAATCCGAAACATATGACTGAGCAAACTAGACTACACTGAATAGAAGAGACGAAGCGGGTGAGCAAAATGTTGACAGCGTCAAGAGATGGACAAGTCACCATATGTCAACAAAATAATATCAAACAGATGATCACACCGCCAACTCTTCGTAGGCATTGATTCAAGTGGAAAGCTAACACCATGAGATAGTTAAACAGCAGTTGCCAATATAACGGGTCTGAACAGTACCAACTCAAGTCAGATGGCAAACAGAACACCGAGGTGTTCATGGCTAACACTGATTGTGCTTATTGGATTGTTCCCTGCAGCCCTTCACAGATTCACGAGACGATATTCTGATTGGTGGATATCTGGGTGAAATAAACCACGCCCACAGAGAACATGACTGACATTCTGTTACATTCTAGAATCATCGTTAACTTGACGTCTGTTCAGTGAACAAATCAACGGACTACATACATATATTAAGAAAATCTCGTCTTAAGCCGTCAACATAGCGTCCGAACTAGACATCAATTCTGGTATATTGGGTCGTATACAGAAACCAATGTTGTAGTTTGTGTCTGTTCAGAACAGTATTGCTAACTGAGCTGTAATACAGATAAGTTACAGTCATGGATGGCTGCACTGCTGTAACCAGATTGTTGTAATGGCTGCGAGTCGGAGAAGGGGTCGAGATGTTAGGAAGGTTACGAGGCTGAGGTTGGGTCGGTCCCTGTCCGGGGTCCAGGGTCGTGTGGGTCCTCCCGAGATCGGCGATGTAGTCGAGGTGGGTGGTAGGGCTATGAGGATGTTGAATCAGATTGTGAGATTGATGAGGGATCAGATCCAATAATGGGTCTTTCTCCGGTCGAGGATGTGATGGGGTTAATAGTGTATTTGTTGTGTGAGCTGAAATAATGGTGCACGGTCGAGTGCAAGGATGGTCTCAGGGTCGGCTGTGTACGAACCTTGGGTGCGCGGACTGAGGTGGGGTCTGAGTTTGGGGTTCCATCCATCCATCATGTGCCATGCCGATAAGCGTGGGCAGTCATGTTTTGCCATCTCACTCGATCACCAGAGTCGTGTATCAGCTCCGTTGGGGTTCCAGTCTACGCAGATTCGAAGTGGGTTATTGGGGGCTGGGTTGGGTGTCTCGGTCCAGATTGGGGATGGTAATTATTCGTCGTGCTTAGTCGGTTTGGGGGTCGAGTGTAAAAAATGGGTGTTGGGTCGGGGTTGGTATTGAATCGGAGTGCGAAGTCAGAGATGGGACTGGGTATGATAATGGGTCCTGGGACAGTGCGGGTCAGTACCGGGGTGCGGTATGGAAGATGGGTCGGAAGTGACTAAGAGTCGTGTGTCATATGTTGTACTAATTTAGAGCACAAAGTCGGGGTGGGGGTCGGATGGGAAGATGGGTCCTGGCTCCATGTTGATAATGTTTAGAAGTGCGGTTTGGAATGTGGATCATGCATGAGGTAGGGTCCTGAGTCAGAGTTGGTATTTATTCCGTGTGCGAAATCGGAGGTGGGGTCGGATGTGATGATGGATCCTGGGTCAGTGCGGGTCAATAAGGAGTGCGGTATCGAAGATGGGTCGGAAGTGACTAAAAGTCGTTTGTTATATGTGGTACTAATTTGGAGTAAAAAGTCAGGGTGGGGATCGAGTGGGAAGATAGGTCCTGGCTCCATGTTGATAATGTTTATGAGTGCGGTTTGGAATGTGGGTCAAGTGTGAGAAAGGGTCCTGAGTCAGAGTTGTTGTTTATTCCGAGTGCGAAATCGGAGATAGGGTCGGATGTGATGATGGATCCTGGGTCAGTGATATTAATCATTCGGAGTGAGGTTCCGTATGTGGTATCGAGTGTGACGGAAGGTAGTTGGTCAGGATTGTTATTCTGTGTTATTCGAAGACTGAAGAAGTTGGTGGGGTCGGGTGTGAGGATGGATCCTGGGTCATTGATATTACTGATTCGAAGTGGGGTTCCGTAGGTGGGTAGGTAGACCTTTGTAAGTTAAAATTGTGTGGAATATATTATAGGGAAATGTGAGCACAAACTGAGAAGCATTGCCTTGATAAGCATTGTTGTGTTCATAATATGTTGACCGATTATGTGTCGAGGTAGAACAGTAACGTCAGTCGTAAATAGTTGGTAACCTTGCCATCTAGAATGTTCGTGTAGGCGACAAAACGCTATATAATTGCAGCGTGGAATTGGTAGATCACATCAGCTCCAACGTGAATTCTCGACAACATCAAATCCGTGAGTATAGTTGTGTTGTTGCTATTCGTACCCCAGCAGACTATCTTGTTTGTTGTAATCGTCTTCTTGGACAGCTTCCTTAGCTTGTACGGCTCTTTGTCTGAATCACAACCTGGTTTCATTGCTGTTTCAAGAACAGTTGTTATTTGTAGAAACAATCAGGGCATTCTTCCAGGCAGAATCACGTCGTTGATTGGTCGCCTGATTATAAGCTGTATGTTCTCATCATTTCATGTGTATCCGTGACAGCGCTCTTTCACAACTGTTTCCGAGAAGCTGTTTTATGACTTATCAGTATCATCATCATGTGACATTCCCATAAACGTTGGCAGTCCTAGTTTGCCTTCTAACACTGTCAGCGGTCAAGGATCAGGTTTGCCATCTCATGCTGTCAGAGGTCTAGGATCAGGTTTGCTATCTCACACTGTCAGAGGTCAAGAATCAGGTTTGCCATCTCACACTGTCAGAGGTCAAGAATCAGGTTTGCCATCTCACACTGTCAGTGGTCTAGGATCAGGTTTGCCATCTCACACTGTCAGAGGTCTAAGATCAGGTTTGTCTTCAAGTCTCTATAATGCCATGTAGAGAAACAAACCAATTCTTTATGTGTCTTTTTTCTTCCCTTTGTTCTTATCCCATCAATTTTGTTAGTTATCAATTTGTTTTCAAGTTTATTAATTTTCTTTTCTACAGAAGATATATTTTGTCTCTGTTCAGTGTTCGTTATACTGACCCTTTATGTCGGAGGCGTACTAGAGGTTCAAAATTGGGACGCTAGATATGCTTCCTCTGTTTCCTGTGGTTTCTCTGATTGATCTTGATTTCTGTATTTTTGCTGCTGATGTTTTCTTCCTGTTTGCCAGGTCTCGTGTAATTTGATGGCGTGAACTTAGTAGCTATTTTTAGCATCTGTAGTTTTTCTGTATGTGTCACTTTTGTCTTGTCTTTAAAGTCGACAGTCCTGAAAAGAATTAGCTCTGAGACAGACCAACCAGCGTTTTCTGCCCCGCCGACTTCGAATAGTATCTTTCTACCTGTTATGCTGACTTTCACGTATATCTCTGGTGTCTTCTTGTCTTGTTCTCAATGACTTGGAATCTACTCTCTGTCTGTTTTCTCTCTTGTCTTCTCCGTTGTCTTCTAGACCGTCTCATCTGTCTAACATGTCTTCTCAGTTGTCTTCCAGACTTTCACATCTATCTGTCGTGACTTTTCCGTTGTATTCCAGACTTTCACATCTATCTGTCGTGTCTTTTCAGTTGTATTCTAGACTTTCACATCTATCTGTCGTGTCTTTTCAGCTGTCTTCTAGACATTTACATATATCTGTCGTGTCTTCTCAGTCGTCTTCTTGACATTTACATATATCTGTCGAGTCTTCTAAGTTGTCTTCTAGACCTTCACATCTGTCTCTCGTGTCTTCTCAGTTATCTTCTAGACCTTCACATCTGCCTCTCTCGTTTCTTCTCAGTTGCCTTCTGGACTTCACATCTGTCTCATATGTCTTCTCCGTTGTCTTATGGATATTCACATCTGTCTCTTGTATCCTCTCCGTTGTCTTCTAGACTTTCTCAACTCTGTCTCTTGTCTTCTCGTCTTGTTCTCATTGACCTGGAACCGTATCCCCTCCATCTGTTTTCGCGGTGTCTTCTTCTGCGTCTTCCGACCTTTCATATCTGTCTTTGGTGTCTTATTGCCTGGTTCTCAGTCTCAGTTAGCTATAGATTGTGTATGATAGCTAGAGACTGTATCATTAACAGGGGATTCTATATTTTATTTAACCAGGGATTGTATGATGGTTAACTAGGGACTGCGTATCATAATTTACTAACAACTGAGTATCATAATTAACTTAGAACTATGTTTCATAGTCAACCAGCGGTTTTGTCATTATTAAATAGGAACTGCGTATCATATTTAATTAGGCAATGTGCAGTTTTGTTAATAAAGAATCATTCATACTGGGTAACTAGGGATCATACATGAGGGTAAATACGTAGTATATTTAATGTTTAGCTAAGAACTACACATGTTGGTTAGTTAGGGACTAAAGTTCAGCATAATTATTCAGGGAGTTAAACAATGGGCCGGACAAGTTAATCGTGGGTCTAGACAAGTTAATCTAAGCAATAGACAAGTTACTCTAAAGACTAGACAAGTACATTTAGACTAGTCAAGGTAAACTTGGGACTAGACAAGTTAATCTAAGGAGTAGACAAGATAATCTAGAGACTAGACAAGTTAATCTAAAGAATAAACAAGTTAATCAAGGAACAAAACATCCTATTCTATGGACTAGGCAAGGTAATATAATTACTACACAAGTTAATTTAGGGGCTAGACAAGGTAATGTAATTACTACACAAGTTAATTTAGGGGCTAGACAAGGTAATGTAATTACTAGACAAGTTAATTTAGGGACTAGACAAGGTAATGTAATTACTACACAAGTTAATTTAGGGGCTAGACAAGGTAATGTAATTACTACACAAGTTAATTTAGGGGCTAGACAAGGTAATGCAATTACTAGACAAGTTAATTTAGGGGCTAGACAGGTCAATCGAGGGATAAAACAGGTTGAACTTAGAAATAGACCACTTTATAATTTGACAACTTAATCTAGGAACTAGAGATGTAAAACCACCGACAAGAGAAATTAATATAGAGAATATAGAAGTTGACAATGAACAAGACAAATTAATCTAGGGACTAGACAAGTTAAGCTAGGTACTAGGCAAGTTAAACTAGGGACAATAACAGTTAAATTAAGAACTAGAGAAGTTAATCTACGGAATGGGCGAATTTATCTAAGTTCTAGTCGAATTAAATTAGAGACCAGATAAGTTAAACTAGGGAATGTAATGTGTTAATGTGTCTAAATGTATTCAAACTAGGGAATATAATGTGTTAATGTGTCTAAATGTATTCAAACTAGGGAATGTAATGTGTTAATGTGTCTAAATGTATACCAACATTAATTATTACAGAAACCAACAACAATGAAGATCGCTATTGTGCTTGCTTCTCTCGTTCTGCTGTCAGTTGTAGAAAATGCAGGTGAGTACATGTGCATGTCTTTCATTGAGTAATGTGTTAGTTCCTACAGCACGTAGCTAAATAGTCAATGGCACATGAGCCAACAGTGGTTAGAGCACTGTCTTACCAAGTGAGTAGTCTGAAGTTCCATATCTGGTAATGGTAAAAATTATCCCGACTAATTGGGCCCTGAAGTTATAGAAGACTTAATCAGAATGTTACCGTAGTTATTAGACTTGGCTGTACTACACGATTACTGGAAATAGGCTGATCATCCATACCGCATCATTGTCCTGACATTTTGTGTGATGTATATACGTTCAGTATACGTTTCATCTATTCTCCTCGATATATATATATATATATATATATATATATATATATATATATATATATATATATATATATATATATATATATATATATATATAATTCTGCACTGTGTATCTGACGAGGTACAGCGCAATATGTCAGGCAATAAGTCATGCAACCTATTTCTTGTGGATTCAGTGTCTACATTGTCCTCTCAGTCGGGAGTGTGACTGAGGATGAGCTACTTAGAGAGGAGAAGGACACCAGCATGCACAACTTTCTCCCAAAGAAAGGGTGTGATGGAAGGAAACTAACCAAATGGGATACCAGGTCTGTCAAATGTGATCTCTACAACAGTGTTGTAGGACAACCTTACTAGCGGAACTGTGGGGCCAGGTATAACCCTACATTGTCCTTCTCAATGACAATCTCCGGTGTGTACATGTTTAAATGGCGTTGTACACCGGGTGTAGCTTAGTTGTGCTTTGTGTTGATTTTGAACACTGATTAGTAGCTATGCTGTGCTGTGAGCATTATATGTGACGGAGGCGAATTCGGCTCTGCCTTTGTGATACATGGGTTGGTGTTGGCATCAAGGGACACTGGTTTATGATGGATGACCACTCAGGCTGTGACCAAATATCACTGACTCGATGTCAATACATGTCGCTGAAGGCGACGAGGATGATGATAAGGTCGGAAATACCCGATGATAATGCTCACATAGCGATGATAGTCAAGAGTTTCTTCTCGTTTAATTTTCACGTTGTCATCTGATTGATTACCTGGGTAAACGAGTGATGCGGAAATTTAGCAGTGATAGGCTGGGTGTACTTTCTGGTTAGATTCTCCTGATTGTACTGTTTCAACTATCTGGCAATACTGGTTTAGTCGCCTTTCTCTAGTGATGACATTTATTTGATTGTATTTTATTGATGTTAGTTGTCTGAAGGCATTTCCCTTATATTGATTGGAATTGTTTTCACACGATGCTTTTGTAATTTCTTTTGAGAAGCAAATAAACTCGATTTAGTGTTAGCTTATTCATTTGAGTTCCTGTACTAGTGTCAGTTAAGACAGTGCGTTGTACTTGTGACCTGTATTCCTGTATACTTGTGAACCCAGGAGTCGAAACACAGCTTTTTCACATATTAGTGATTACTTCTACACCGGAAAAACGAACCATCTTTATCCTTTCATCGTCTTTATTCTTTATACCTCTCTTCTCTCTTCCACTACTCATCTTTCTCTCATCTTTCTTCCTCTTATCACACACACACACACACACACACACACACACACACACACACACACACACACACACACACACACACATCTATATATATAAAACACGATGTATGTCCGTCCGTTCTTTATGCCTTCGAGAACGGTCCATACGATTGGGATGAAATTTTCTACACGTTTTCTTTTCATTTTTGTGCAACTTTCTGTCATAGTTTTGTAGTGTAAAATCGGCTACTTACTTACTAAAATGTAATATTTCATTATAATTTCTATATAGCAAGGGGACTTAACTCTAGAAAAGTTATTTCAATGGGCATAACTTTTAATAACAATTCTATATACATTATAGTCATATTGTTGCATCGTTTTCAAAGATTTATAAACTCTTTGTCTATAGTTATCTACAGGCATATGAGTTATAATAAATAATGATATAATCTTTAAGGCATTTTCAAAGTTTTCATAAAAATAATGCATAATGCATAACATTGTAACTCATCTTTTTATGCTTAAAGAAGTTATCTACAGTCATGTAGATAATTAAAAACAGTTTTCATTAAAAATAATGGATGGTGTGTGGAAGGACATTCTTTTAGGTTACTGTGTGCCAGGAGCTGGGCGAAGCCACGCCGAGTCAGATAGATAGACAGACAGACAGAGATATCGTCGGGAACGGGAGCTTATATGACTACGCATATGAATTAAATGAAATGCTCACCACCAGAGACTAAGTGGAGCCGGGCCGGGTCAGCCAGACAGACAGATAGACAGACAGACAGGCAGACAGACAGAAAGACAGAACGAACGAACGAACGAACAGACTTTATTTTCAAAGGTTAACAAATTGGGCACGCAGGCCCGTCTTACATTCGGCCCTTCTAATCACTCATCTTTCTTTCATCAACAGTGCATAGGAAAAAAACATTGTCACATGAATTTTGTAAACATAAACAATGCATATTACTATGTTATGAGACACATCAACCACCCACCCACACATCTCCCATTCACTCCAACTCCACCACCCAACCACACACATAACCCACACACACATACATGCCCCTACCCATCCACCACATCCCTACACCTAGACATCTCCACATCCACACAAACCTCTCACCCACCACACACCCCATCCACCCACACCCCAAGCACACATACATTCCCCAACCAACACGTACCCCACCACACACATCCACCCACCTACACACATATCCTCTACCCGTCCCATTACCCACCAACAATCACTCACCTACATATCCTCCCCCATCCACACACCTCCAATCACCCAGCCAAGCACACATTTCTCAGCCACACATTTCCCACACACACATACATCTCCCCGTCAACTCACATATTCCGCACCTACCCACACACAAATTCCGTACCTAGCCACATAATCTCCCATCTCTCCCAGCCCACTCACAGATCCCGAGCCCACCTCTACAAACATCCCCCACCATCTCCTAACCTACACACACTCAGTCACCCACATATCCTCTACCCACCCACACATCCTCTACCCACCCATCCCCCAACCAAACATGTCTTAACCACATACCCTTACTCATATACAATCACCCACCCACACATCCTCTACCCAACCACACATCTTCCACCCACCCATCCTCCAGCCACACATCCCTTAACCACACACCCCTACTCATATACACAAACATCCCCATCCACGCACAATCTTCCCTCCCATACACACATCCCTCACACACATCCCCACCCACCAACACATCCCCCATTCACAAACACACACCTCCCATCCACGCACACACAACCCACACACACATCAAGAACCCATACACTCATCCCCTCAAATATCCCTAGACACACGTACTTATCCCTCAACCACTAACACCCACACATCCCTCACTCACTCATCAAAACATACATCTCCTATCTACCCACCCACACTCAGACCCCCAACCACCAATCTAAACACACATCCCCCACCCTCACACACATCCTCCACCCACCCGCACACCCAATCACACCCTACCCACCCACAGATAACCCTTTATCCACACCCAGCTCCCCTCCCACGCAACATCACACCCACACACATCCCTCACCCACACACAAATCTATCCACACATCTCCTACCCATCCACACATCCCCCAACTACAATCACCCTCACTATCCACACATACATCCTCCATCCAGCCACACACACCCCTACTCAGCCAGACATATCCCCTACTCTCACACACATCCCCAAATCCATCACCCACACCCATCACGCACCCTCCCCCAACCCACACACATCCCCCACACACATTCACCCACACATCTTTCACCCACACACAAACTCCACACCCATCCACTCAAACATCCCACACCCACACACATCCCTCACCCACACACACATCCCCAAACCCACAACCACCCCACCTGCACACATCTCCCACCCACCACATATCCCCACACTCACATATATCCCCCACCCATCCCATAACCCACTATCAACCATCCATCAACATATACTCCTCCACCCACAACCACCTAGCCAAACGCGCATCCCCACCCACACACACATCTCCCCGCCAACCCATACATCCCACACATACCCACACACAAATCCCCCACCCACTCACACAATCCCACCTCGCCAAACCACACATCCTGAGCCCACCCACACATCATGAATCCACCCACACACACATCACCCCATCCCCCAACCTACTATTATGATCAAACTCCCACACATTACACACAAATACAGTGACGATTGTCGTGAGCATTGTCGCAATATTGTAAAGAAAATGGAGAAAAATTATACACATACATTTTGTAACTTAAAAAAAATTAGGGATGCAATTCAACTCTTTCTCTCTCTCTCTCTCTCTCTCTCTCTCTCTCTCTCTCTCTCTCTCTCTCTTCTTACACACACACACACACACACACACACACACACACACACACACACACACACACACACATATATATATATATATATATATAATATATATATATATATATATATATATTTTTTTTTTTTTTTTTTTTTTCCGCGTTTCCATCCTGTTTCAGGATATTGCGGTCAACACCAGCATCTTTCAGCTGTATGTTGATTCCTAGGCTAGATTACGCTCATCAGCACGCCACGACTTTCTGAGCGACCAGCTCCATACTCTCATAAGTCACTTTTGCGATTCGAACCACTGCTAATTCTCGTCGCGTCACGTGACGAAAGCATTCGGGTTTAGCGGAGAAAGCTGCTAACCCCTCGGCCATGGAGCCGGCTATATATATATATACACACACACACACACACACACGCACACACACTCACACTCCCTTACTCACTCACACTCACTAACTCTCTCAATCACTTTACAGTAATGTTCATGCAATTATATTATACATGATAAAATCAAATGGCATACATACAACATGATAATGTGAAAGATATGGAATGGCATGTTACAGGACATGCGTGCACTCAACTCTCTCTCTCTCTCTCTCCCTCTCTCTCTCTCTCTCTCTCTCTCTCTCTATTACACAGGCACACACATACTCACACTCATTAACTCTCTCTCTCTCTCTCTCTCTCTCTCTCTCTCTCTCTCTCTATTACACAGGCACACACATACTCACACTCATTAACTCTCTCTCTCTCTCTCTCTCTCTCTCTCTCTATTACACAGGCACACACATACTCACACTCATTAACTCTCTCTCTCTCTCTCTCTCTCTCTCTCTCTCTCTCTCTATTACACAGGCACACACATACTCACACTCATTAACTCTCTCTCTCTCTCTCTCTCTCTCTCTCTCTCTCTCTCTCTCTATTACACAGGCACACACATACTCACACTCATTAACTCTCTCTCTCTCTCTCTCTCTCTCTCTCTCTCTCTCTATTACACAGGCGCACACACATACTCACACTCATTAACTCTCTCTCTCTCTCTCTCTCTCTCTCTCTCTCTCTCTCTCTCTCTCTATTACACAGGCACACACATACTCACACTCATTAACTCTCTCTGTGTGTTCGTGTTCGTGTATGTGAGTGCATGATTGTGTGTATGTGTGCATGCATGCAGTGTATGCGAGGGAGTGTGTATTTATGTGTGTGTGTGTGTAAGTATGTGTATATGGGTGTGTATGTGTTCGCGGGGATATGTGTGTATTTGCGTGTGTATATTGTGTGTATGCTCATGTGTGTATGTGTATATGCTTTCTTGCGCACGCGAGGGAGTGTGTATTTGATAGCGAGAGGGTGTGTGTCTGTCTGTGTGTGAGTTAGAGTGAAAGAGAGTGTGATATTGAGTAAATGAAAGATGGAGAAAGTGACTTAATGGGTGAAATAGTGAGTGCGAGTGAGAGAGAGAGAGAGAGAGAGAGAGAGAGAGAGAGAGAGAGAGAGAGACAGAGAGAGAGGGGCGGGGAGTGAGCGAACGAGAGAAGACAGTGGAAGAATGGTATTGTTAATGTGTGTATGTGTGCGGCCATTGTTTGTGAGTGTCTATGGGTGTGTGTTAGTGAGAAGAGAGCGAGAAAGACAGAGAAAGAGAGAGAGAGAGAGAGAGAGAGAGAGAGAGAGAGAGAGAGAGAGAGAGATTTAAGCGCACGCATATCATGTAACATGCTATTCCATATATGTTGTGTATTCTCATGTTCATATTACCATTTTGAATGCC
>OY992881.1:129500055-129502555 GCA_963921405.1 Cepaea hortensis | reverse complement strand
ATTAATGGATAATACATGACTCACTAAATCTAATTGTTGATATGGCAATTATAATTAGCTAAGGCAGATTTAGGAGAATGCTAATTATGGTAGTTGTTCTTTGAAATTATTACTATTATTATTTGAATTGGACAGAGAAATTGACATCAGATGTCAAAAAGCTAGTGCACTTACATATCAACTATTACCCTTACTGAAACATCCAAACATACCCATGTCCGCAAAACGACAGATAATAAACAGCATATTCACACCAACCCTATGCTACCAATCTCAAACCTGGACTTTATCCAAATTACACCTTCGCAAAATCAACACCTGCGAAATGAGATGCCTGAGGAGAGCTTCCAACTTAACAATCCGAGACCGAGTAAGAAATGCTACTATCAGACAGACTGTGGGATCAACACCTTGTGCCACATTTATTGACAGACAGAAGATCAAGTGGTTTGGCCATGTCATTAGAATGAAACATCAACAACTACCATCACTGGCCTTACATCAAAGATCATCTGCGACGAGACCACGAGGACGTCCAAGAAGAAAATGGATTGACGACATCAGAGACATTGTACAACCTCACGGAATGACACTATCCAGTGCCGTCCACCGGGCGCTGGAACGCAAATTATTCCTCCCCACGACGCTTGACGGCAGAAGTGGAAGATGATGATGATGATGATGATGATTATTTGAATGCAGTAAAGGTTACGCATAGAAAGTCGTAGTAGTGCAATAGTTATCACCCTTGCCTGCCTGCCATCCGGTGGTCGTATATATATATCATTCATTGGCACCTTTCCGTCTTGACAGACGATAGTTTGGTACATTGTGCTTCGAAAAGGCTTAATAACTACGACCCTTGGCGGTGGCGAGTGTGGCTGGTAAGGCCAATTCTTGCTGCAAATGTTATCCCACCGTAGATGCATGTGAAAACATGGTCATTTCCAACATTGTGCCCCACCTTACGTCTCTCACGCTCTGTGTGCGCTTTATCTGCAATCAATTTCTTCTTTGTCTTTATTCCATTTCTGATATTTGCCCTCCATGCAACACGTTCAGCGGCGACTTGCTCCCAATGTGCATTATCAATGCCTGTATCAATCATGTCCCGCTTACACACATCTTTGTATCGTAGTAGAGGCCGACCCTGAGGTCTTCTACCCGTCTGTAATTCACCAAAAAAGATGTCCTTTGGTATTCTATCATCATCCATCCTCCTAATATGTCCTATCCATCTAAGTCTACGAAGACTGAGCATGGAATACACCGTCACACAACCTGATCTTTCCAATACTTCAGTATTTGTGGTTTTGTCTTGCCACTTAATACCAAGTATTCTTCGCAGACACCGCATATGAAAGCTGTTTAAACGTTTCTCTTGGCGTGAGTAAGTGTCCAGGTTTCACTGCCATAAAGAAGAGTACTAAGGACACAGGTTTGGTAGACGAGGACTTTTGTTTTGGCAGTAAGCTTCCTGTTCTCCCATACTCTTTTTGCTAACACGTTCATTGTTGTTGCTGCCTTTCCAATCCTGATGTTGATTTCCTGATCGAAGGATAATTTGCTATTTACCTCTGTTCCTAGATATGTAAAATGGTCTACTATCTCCAGTTCGGCGTCGTCAATAAAGTTTGATGGTACACCATGTGCACCTTGTGACATAATCTGTGTCTTCTTTTTGTTAATTGTTAAACCAAATTCAGAACAAGCATTGGAGAATGCAGATAGTAGATGTTGTAATTCTTCCTCAGAGTGGGTCGTAATCACAGCATCATCTGCAAAAAGCAAATCTCTGATTAGTACCCTCCTAATTTTGGTCTTGGCCTTCAATCTCTGAGCATTATAGAGGCCACCATGAATGGTAGAACGGTTCTGTCGAAAGCCACACTGTGATTCGGGGTAGACTTGATCTCCCAGGACTTGAAGTCCGCGCAGAACAATTCTGGCAAATACTTTCCCAACAATACACATAAGTGAGATACCCCTATAGTTGTTACAGTCGCTCCGATCGCCCTTGTTCTTGTACAGCGTTATGATGTTTGAATCTTTGAAATCCTTTGGGACTTGTCCTTCTCGCCAGTATAGCTCTATTTGCTGGTGGATCTGTAGAGTGAGTGTGTCTTGACCAATCCTGATTACCTATATTGGAATCCCATCATTACCTGGAGCCTTGCCAGACGCAAGTTCATTTATAGAACACTTAACTTCTGTTATGGTGGGAAGTGTGTCCAGGTGGTCAAGAGTTGGCAGGGCCTCTATGGCGTTGAGGGCATCATCTGCAAGCTCGCAGGTGAGGCTACTGTTGAGGGCGGACGCGCCATGGACCAGGCTGACATTCTGAATGCTCTACGAGAAGTGAGACTTTTGCAAGAACCAAGTGATGACTGTGAATCTACAACAATGGCCAGACTGCGAGAGCAGCAAATTAAAAGAGGGGTGGCCAAACAAGAACACTACGCAGGAAGCCAAAGAAGATTGATAAACCAACACAGAACTG
>OY992881.1:129427555-129495055 GCA_963921405.1 Cepaea hortensis | reverse complement strand
GTCATCTTCTGACAGCGAAACTACCTCGATCTACCCGCTACCAGGAGCTGACATTGACAGACTGACCTCTACACTGCGGAAATTCAAGGTGAATGATAGAATTAGAAGAACAACAGTCCATATCGGTGTCAACAATATTATGAACAATCACATCATAAGCACCTCACAACTCGCTACATTGGAGGTGTTGTTGCGCAAGAAATTTCCTAAAGCATCTATTTTCTTTTCATCAATCATACTGCCATGTTATGGATTCCAGCGCCGCACTGCCGATGCTGGCAATCTGACTCTACATAAATTTTGTCAAGAAACTAACAATGCTTTCATTAATAATACCCCGTATTTCACATCGCCGTCCGGGGCTCCCAAGAAAAAACTATATAAGGATCAATTACATTGTTCAAAACTAGGAACTAGCATACTAGCGAAGAACATAAAATATCCTGAACGTACACAACAATTAGAACCAGTTTCAGTTACAGGAGTAAACCGATCTTCACCTCCTGCTGTAGCTATCTCTCAGTGTTCAGAAAACACTCCTTCTCTTCCCACACCACCCTTGCCTGTACCCCAGGAACACAATGTTGTGAATAGCAACCCAAGCTCCAATCCAAATGTTGCTAAATATGATACTTTGTTTCCTACCTTGCCCGTAAAACAGTCTCCCTCTATGATGTCAAAGGGGACACCGTTAAACAATGGTGCTGTACCGTCGATGCCTGCTTCCAATGTAGGCACTTCCAGTGACACTCATAGCAATCCCTCGCTGGACGGTAATCTACAACCCTATGAGTGGAACCGTCAACTTCAGCAGCTAATGCGATACAATCCTGCAGCCCTGCACCAAGCATTCATGATATCACTCCAGCAAAGACATTTTCCTGCCCCCTCTAACAGCCTTAACTATTTCTAAATAAAGTTTCAAAATCCCTGCAATTTGTATACCACAAGCGACATCTTCCTTTTAGTTTGTAATATTCGCTAATCACGATCAGTGGCTCAACAAACATGGTCTATATATAGGCCATCTCAACATCTTTCATCTGCTCAACAAATTACCTGAGCTCTCGGTAATACTGTCCAAACAGTTCCATGTGTTTGGAATCACAGAAAGTCGTCTTAACGACAAAATAACCGACTCCGAAATCTCACTTAAGGGGTTTAAAGTAATTCGGAAAGATGCAAATCAAAAATTAGAGACAGGTATTGCTGTATACATTTCCAATTCTCTCAACTGGTCCCGTAGAAGTGATCTCGAGACAGTAGAGATAGAATGTGTTTGGTTAGAGGTGAAGCCAGCCAGCCAACAACCGTTTCTCATTGGATACCTATATAGGAATCCTTGTGCCGGGTACAGTTGGTATGACGGCTTCACTACAATGATGGATAGAGTGTTTACAGCAGGTAGAGAAGTTATGATACTAGGTGACTTCAACATAGATATTAGTAAATCCAACCAGACATGGGACGATATCATTCTTTCTTACAATTTCAAACAACTAATAAACCGTCCCACAAGGGTTACTGACACATCCTCAACTACAATTGATCATATATATGTTACTTGTCCAGATAATATTATTGAATGTTCTGTTCCTGTTTGTACAGTTAGTGACCACTACCCGGTATGTTGTACATGGTCAAGAATTGGGTTCAAACCTCTTAAACATAAACATGTAAGTATCAAATTTAGGAATTATAAAGCATTCAACCAAGATTTATTTTTGCAAGACTTAAGAAAAGCAGCCCTTGATCACGTTTACCAACTTCCTGACCCGGACGATGCATTAGCTTTCTGGACGAAGACAGTCTACAATGTGTTCGATAAACACGTGCCAATCAAAGAAGTTCGAGTCAAAAATCAACATAAATCCCCATGGGTCACTAGAGAAGTGCTGCAAATCATGAGAGAGCGAGATACAGCACACAAAAATAAAGACTTCATCAATTACCGCAGACTAAGGAATAAAGTTAAATATAAAATTCGTAGGATAAAAAAAGATCATTTAAAAAATTTGATTGTAGATAATTCAAACAGTACAACTATATGGAAGGCTATTAACTTGCTAACCAATAAGAAACGTCCTACAGAATCAGCAATACCAAATTCTATAACATGCGATGAATTCAGTTGTTTCTTTCAATTGGAAATAGAGAATCTAAAGTCTTCAATACCAGACTCATCGTGTAATTTAAGTTCACTGACATCATTCTGTGAGGAGAAGTGCAAAAGAAATATTCCCGCTGAGATTCCTTTAATGTCTGTTGCAGACGTTTATAAATATCTCTTGAACCTCAAATCAACAAACTCACACGGCCTAGATGGTATCAGTAATAGAATTCTTCGTTGTGCTGCACCAGTCATTAGCGAGTCCTTAACGTTCATATATAACCAGTGCCTGGCCAAAAACTACTTTCCATCTGCATTTAAAATTGCTAAAGTGTTTCCGCTAATTAAAAATGGCTCAATCGATAATAGTGTTTTCGGTAATTATAGACCTATTTCCTTACTATCGTCGCTATCAAAACCACTAGAAAAACACATTCATAAAATAACGTTACACCATTTAATTAACAATGATCTAATAATTAACAGTCAATCTGGGTTTCGACCTAAATATTCTTGCCATAGTGCTCTAACAAAAATGACCGATAACTGGCACTTAAACATCAACAACGGTAGAATTTGTGGAGCGGTGTTTGTAGACTTTAAAAAAGCTTTTGATATGGTAGATCACGATATTTTAATTAGAAAACTAAAGCAAATGAAGACAAGCACCAACATGGTGAACATAATTACGTCATTTCTATCCGACAGGCAACAAGTCGTGTCCTTCAACAACTGTCTATCAAGACCCACACAGCTTAATATTGGTGTGCCTCAGGGCTCAATACTAGGTCCGCTGCTTTTTGCAGTTTATATTAATGATCTTCCTTTATATATCAATACAACTTGTGATCTATTTGCAGACGACTGTACTATATATACTAGTCAAGAAAACCGTAGTGAATTAGAGAATTCTTTACAAAAGGAACTTGATAATCTTACTAGATGGAGCAATGAAAACCGCATGCAAATTAACATCGACAAAACCAAATCCATGCTAATAACGACCAGACAAAAACTACAGACACTAGCCATAACTGGATCACTGCTCGAACTCCGCATGGGCATGTTACCTATAGTTAATGTGATTGAACATAAAACACTAGGGCTTTTAATAGACAGCCATTTGAACTGGAGCTCTCATGTTCACGCTCTTACCAAGAAAATAGCACAAAAAGTTTACCAACTTGCTAAAATTCAGCACTTCCTGGACGAAAGCACACGAAAAATATTCTATACATGCTATATCCAATCACATCTCGATTACTGTTCCACAGTTTGGGATGGTTGCCCTAAATCTAATTTAAAACGACTATGTTCTCTACAAAACCGAGCTATTCGTCTGGTTTCTGGCATAAAGCACGTTGAAAGTAGTAATTTGTACAATCATCTAAGACTTCTACCACTACAAAAGCGCTTCCTTTTCAACAAAGCCAAATTAGTGAATAAAATTATATCTCAAAATACCCCAGAGTATCTTCTGCCGCTGATTCAATCTAATGCAATGAACAGCAAGCGCCTAAATTTGTTACATGTCTCAAAGCCTAGATTGGACCTATACAAAACATGTTTCGCCTATTCTGGTGCTCACTTATGGAATGATCTGCCTCCAGATCTGAAAACTCCAATGAGCCCCTTCACATTTAACCGAAAACTCTTTCAATACTTAATCCATACCGACTATATGCCACCATAATTCATTTACTGGTATAATTGTTCAGTATAATTGTTCATTATAATTGTTTAACTATAATTGTTCACTATATATGTGTGTGCGTGTGGGAGCGAGAGAGAGAGAGAGAGAGAGAGAGAGAGAGAGAGAGAGAGAGAGAGAGAGAGAGAGAGAGAGAGAAAGTGGGTGTTAGAGAGAGGGAGAGAGTGAATGCGTGTGTGCGCATGTGCATGCGTGTGTGTGGAGAGAGTGATTGAGCGAGAAATGGTGGGGGAATGTGTCAGTGCATGCATTCGTACGTGTATGTGTGAGAGTGAGTGAGGGAATGTAGGCGTGCGTGCGTTCATGTGCATGCGTTCATGTGTATGTGTATGTGTGAGAGAGTGTGATTGAGAGAGTGAGTGTGTGTGTATGTGTGAAGGATTGTGTGTTAGAGAGTGAGACAGTGGGAGAGTTGATGTGTTAGTGTATGTGTGTGAGCGCGTGCATGCGTGTGAGTGTGTGTATATGAAAGAATACAGAGAGAGAGAGAGAGAGAGAGAGAGAGAGAGAGAGAGAGAGAGAGAGAGAGAGAGAGAGAGCTGAGCAGATTCATGTCATGTAACACGCATGTTATGTAACACGCGAATCCATATGTTTGTGTATTCTCATCTGTCATATTATCAGTTAAATACCATTTGATTTTATCATGCATAATATAAACTAATGTTCATTACTGTAGTTTGAGTGAGAGAGTCAGTGAGTGTGAATGAGAGACAGAACGAGTGAGCGTGAGAATGAATGAGTGAGCGGGAGAGTGAATGAGTGAGCGGGAGAGTGAATGAGTGAACGGGAAAGTGAATGAGTGAGCGGGAAAGTGAATGAGTGAGCGGGAGAGAGAATGAGCGGGAGAGTGAATGAATGAGCGGAAGAGTGAATGTGTGAGCGTGAGAGTGAGTGAATGTGTGAGTGAGAGAGAGAGAGAGAGAGAGAGAGAGAGAGAGATAGAGAGAGAGAGAGAGAGAGAGAGAGAGAGAGAGAGCATCACTATTTTTACGTCACATACATTTTATGTACACATTTTTCTCCATGTTTAACATTTTTATGAGACTGCTCATGACAAGTGTCAGTGTATATGTGTGAGTAAAGTGTGGGAGTTTCTTCATACTAGTTTCAATACTAACGTGAGACATTTTGTATGTGTCTAGATGTGAGGAAGTGTGAGTGTATGTGGAAGATGTGTGTGAGTGTGGGGATATGTGTGGGTAGTGGGTGTGTGGGTGGGGGGTGTGTGGGTGGGGGTATGCGTTTGGATGGGTTGGGGTGTGTGGGTTTTGGTGGGTAGTGGTATTTGTGGGTGTTGGTAGGATGTGTGGATGGATGTGTGGGGGTGAAAGTAGGGGTGTTGGAATGGGTGTGGGGGATGTGTGTATGGGTGGAGGATATGTGTATGGGACGGATGCATGGGATGTGTGTTTATGTGGGTGGAGATGTGTGGACGGTTTGAGGAAGTATGTGTAGGAGGCGGGGTTGTGTGGGTAGGGGATTGTGTTGGGTGGATTGGGGATGCAAGGGCGGGTGGGGAGAAGTGTATGGTGTGTGGGTTTGAGATATGTGTGCGGTGTGTTGGTGGGGGATGTGTGAATGATGTGTGGGTGGAGGGTATGTTTGTGGTGGTATGGGTGGAGGATAGTGTGTGGTGTGGGGGATGTGTGTGATGGGTGCGGGGAAGGTGCGTATGGGTGGGGTATATGTATGGGTGAGTAGGGGATTGTGGTGGTTGGGGGAAGTATGTGGGGGAGTGTTGGTGGGAGATGTGTGTGTTGGATGGGGAATGTGTGGGTGGGGGTGTGTGAGTGGCTTAGGGATGTGTAAGTGGGTGAGGGAGTTGTATGTGTCGGGGTGGGATGTGTGAGTGGGTGGAGGATGTGTGTGGGGTAGGGGTATTGTGATCGAGAGATGTTTGGTTGGGGGGGGGGGTGTGGGTGCGTAGTGGAGGATGTATGCGTGAGTGAGTGTGTGTTGGTGGACGGGTAGGGAATGCGTGTGTGGGTGGGGAGAGGTGTGTGGTGTGTTGGTTGGGGATATTGTGTGGGTGAGGTATGTGTGTGTGGGTGGGGGATTTTTGTGGTGTGTGAGTGGGGGTATGTGGGGTGGATGGGTAAGGGTATCTGTGTGGGTCTGGGTGTGGGTGGGAATATTGTGTGGTATCTGGGTGGGGGATATGTGTGTGGTGTGTAAGTGGGGATGTGTTGGTGAGGGATATGTGTGTGTGTGGTGCGTGGGTTGGGAATAGTGCATGGTAGGAGGTGTATGTGATGTGCGGGTGGGGGATTGTGTGGTGGGGGATTAGGTTAAGGCATTTGTGGATGGGTGGAAGTTGTATGTGTGGGTGGTGGGGTGTGTGTTAGTGGATTGGGTATGTATGGGTGGTTAGAGAGATGTGTGTGTGTGTGTGTGTGTGTGTGTGGGGTGGGGGTAGGGACATGTCAGTTGGTGGGGATGTGTGTGTATGGTTTGAGAATGTGTGAGTGGATGTGCGATGTGTGGGTTGGTGGGGGATTGTGTGCATGGGTGGGGAATATGTTGTCGATGGAGATGTGGCTGGGGGATGGGTGGTTTGAGGTGTGGGTGGGGAGAGGATGTGTGTGGTAGTATGTGTATGTGGATGGGCGTAGGATGTGTGGGTTGGTGGGGGAATGTTTGTGGGTGGCGAGTGTGTTTTGGTTGGGGGATCAGGTGAGGGCAGTGTGTGTGGGTGGGGGATGTGCGGGAGGGGGATGGATCGGTTGGTGGGGTATGTATGTGTCCCTTGGTGTGCGTGTGTGTCGGTAGGTGGGGGTGTGTATGTGTCCCTTGGTGCGCGTGTGTGTGGGTAGGTGGGGGTGTTGTGTGGGTGGGGTGATGTATGGATAGGTTGGAGATGGGCTTCATAACATGGTAATTAGCCTTGTTTATGTTTACAACATTCATTTCACAATGTTTATTTTATCTTCCTATGTAAATGTATAATGCTCTTGATGAACGAAAGACGAGTGATTGGAAGGGCCGAATGTAAGACGGGCCTGCGCGCCCAATTTGTGACCCTAATAAAGTTGATTTGATTTCTATCTATCTATCTATCTATCTATCTATCTATCTGTCTGTCTGTCTGTCTGTCTGTCTGTCTGTCTGTCTGTCTGTCTGTCTGTCTGTCTGTCTGTCTGTCTGTCTGTCTGTCTGTCTGTCTGTCTGTCTGTCTGTCTGTCTGTCTGTCTGTCTGTCTGTCTGTCTGTCTGTCTGTCTGTCTGTCTGTCTGTCTGTCTGTCTGTCTGTCTGTCTGTCTGTCTGTCTGTCTGTCTGTCTGTCTGTCTGTCTGTCTGTCTGTCTGTCTGTCTGTCTGTCTGTCTGTCTGTCTGTCTGTCTGTCTGTCTGTCTGTCTGTCTGTCTGTCTGTCTGTCTGTCTGTCTGTCTGTCTGTCTGTCTGTCTGTCTGTCTGTCTGTCTGTCTGTCTGTCTGTCTGTCTGTCTGTCTGTCTGTCTGTCTGTCTGTCTGTCTGTCTGTCTGTCTGTCTGTCTGTCTGTCTGTCTGTCTGTCTGTCTGTCTGTCTGTCTGTCTGTCTGTCTGTCTGTCTGTCTGTCTGTCTGTCTGTCTGTCTGTCTGTCTGTCTGTCTGTCTGTCTGTCTGTCTGTCTGTCTGTCTGTCTGTCTGTCTGTCTGTCTGTCTGTCTGTCTGTCTGTCTGTCTGTCTGTCTGTCTGTCTGTCTGTCTGTCTGTCTGTCTGTCTGTCTGTCTGTCTGTCTGTCTGTCTGTCTGTCTGTCTGTCTGTCTGTCTGTCTGTCTGTCTGTCTGTCTGTCTGTCTGTCTGTCTGTCTGTCTGTCTGTCTGTCTGTCTGTCTGTCTGTCTGTCTGTCTGTCTGTCTGTCTGTCTGTCTGTCTGTCTGTCTGTCTGTCTGTCTGTCTGTCTGTCTGTCTGTCTGTCTGTCTGTCTGTCTGTCTGTCTGTCTGTCTGTCTGTCTGTCTGTCTGTCTGTCTGTCTGTCTGTCTGTCTGTCTGTCTGTCTGTCTGTCTGTCTGTCTGTCTGTCTGTCTATGTTCGGCCCGTTCCCGGTAAAAATATGGATATAATAGAAGAATAGATAGATTGATAGTAGAAAATATGATTGGAAGAGATCTATCTAAAGTAAACTTACCAAGATATCACGAACAGCCAATAAATGGTGTGCGGTGGGTTGACTGCAAACGATATGCAACACTTTCTATCACAAAAAATTACTTTTTTTTTTTTTTAAACGAACGAAAATCTTTCTCAGGCCCGTCCTACATTCTGCCCTTCTCCTCTATTTCGTCTCATACATTCTTTCATTCAACATCTCTTTTGAAGTAATTCTTTGACAACGGTCATCAGAAATACCAAACGTGGGAGTAACGCGCCATACATATTAGACTGTTAAAAAAAATTAATGTGCTGTTGAAGCAAAATAAAAAGATGAGTTAGAAAATTTTCACTTTTTAAAGAGATGCATTATTTATGTAAAAATTATGAAAATGCCATAAAGATTATATCACTGTTTATTATAACTCATGTGCCTGTAAATAACTATGGACAAAGAGTTTATAAATCTTTGAAAACGGTGCAACAATCTATATATAGAGTACTAGGAATGTTATTAAAAGTTATGCCTTTTGAAATAACTTTTCTTATGTTATGTCCCCTTGCTATATTGATATGATAATGTAAATTTTATTATTAAATTTTCAAAGCAAATACTATTTTAGTTAGTAAAATACTATGACAGTCGGTTGCACAGGAATGAAAAGAAGACGTGTAGAAAATTTCATCTCAATCGAATGGACCGTTATCGAACGCAGCCAATACATCTCCACATACCCACCCACAAACACACATAAATTCTGTTTTATATATATATATATATATATATATATATATATATATATATATATATATATATATATATATATAGATATATATATATATTCTAGGGAGATTCAGCGTAATATATGCACCAGAAAATATTCTGGAGAGTGAAGATGGCGACGGTGTTAGTGATAAGATCGCCAGTGGCATGGCGTGTAATCTATACAGTACGAAACTGTGACTATATACATCAAACGCTTCAGAGTGTGGAGAGGGGTATTTTGCTTGTAAAACTATACACAAATATCTATAGTATTATATATGGCATGGATCGTCTGTGATCAGAGAATATGTTTTGTTACTACTTTCAGCACTAAGTATAACAGGAACAGGAACTGGATGCAAGTTAAATCTTGTCGTTCATTGTTATCGCTTGTGTTGGTAGTGATATGATTTCAGAGTAATTGTGGGATGTGGATTTTAATTTATGAGAATATTTTGTTAAAAGTGTCTATGGGAGTTAATGATTCTCTTGTGAATTCTTCACTTTCATTGGCTTTCTTGTCTTGCATCTTTTTTAAATCCAGCCTTGTCTACATTTTTCACTGGACCTTCGGGTGTTTTTATTTTCTCTCTTTTTTCTAATTATTACCGAAAAATTGTGATAAGCAAAATAAAATATAAAACCCCCATTCGTTTTTTTTCTTTCAACGCCGTCTTCTTTCAAAGCTCGATTGATTGCCAAGCGTAGTTTTCTCTGAATAAATCTTTTGTTAATATATTTTGAAACTTTACGAATAAAGAAACAAAAGAGGTCCTTAAAAAGGTAACCCCAGGCAATGTAAACAGGTTTCAAGATGGCGACGGACGGTCGTGTTGTTTTGTGTTCGTTAACTTTTTCGCTTAGGGGATAGATTTATTCATCTCTTGCGTGTAATTGGTGTGCCAGGATGTAAAACCAGGAGTCTACTCAAGATCTGCGTGGGTGCTATGGAGTTCGTGCATCGAGCGAAGCCATCCTTGAGTGAATTTTCAGCAGCGTGTGTGGTTTTCTCAGTCTGTGTTTACGTTTTTTCAACATGGCGGAACAACGTGTGTTCTTCGTGCGGTCAGCAGTCAACATACCGAAGCGACGTGGTAGCCGCGCAGGGAGAAAGAAGCAAGGTGAGCGTGGTGGTTTGAGGCGTTTTAGACTCAAGTGTCACCGTCTAGGACTCAGGAATATCCGTATTCTATATTGGAACTGTGCTAGTGAAAAACAACGGGGCTCTATTTTAGAATCCCTAGTTTACAGGAACGACATTGTAGCACTCCAGGAGACGAGACTGGGCGATCAGCTACTCCAAATTGCCGGCTTCAAATGTTTCTACAACAGACGACATCTGGGAATGGCGATTCTCGTTCGCGACAGCATGGTGGCGTCAGAGCTAGACATGTCCAGTTGGGACAGTGACGATATACAAATACAGGCGTTGAGAGTTCATTCCAGTATACCATTCGTGTTGGTTAATGTTTATGCCCGCAATGCCAGTGTGGACGCCCAGAAGTGGCAGTGTTTAAGTGGCATATTAGGCCACGAGAGAAATGTTATTTTCTGTGGTGACTTCAACGCTAAAGGCAGATCATGGGGAAACACTTCCTCCAATACACAGGGGGAGGAGCTCGAGACTGCACTGAAAACCATCGACCTGGTTTGTATCAACAGTGGCTGTGTCACCAGGACAGCAAGCCGTCCGGGCGATGAGGACAGTGCTATTGATCTGGTGCTAGTTTCACCTTCACTAACTACAGTGTGTAGATGGGGTGTCCTAGGACACCATGGCAGCGACCACCACCCTTGCAGCATACTGGTGGAGAAAGGCAGAACCAGGCAGCACAAGCTAAAGGTAAAGACGTTCCAGTATGACAGTACAGGGCAAGATGTGGTGAGTAAAATAAGACGTGACAAGCGCAGAACGTTTCAGGACAGGAAAAAAAGCTGGGAGCAGCCACCGTGGTGGAGTTTCGAGGTGGAGAAGGCTTGGGTGGATAATCGTAGTGCTGTAAGGAGATGGAAAAATGCCAAGAAGAACAGAGCTGGTCATCCTAGTCCCTGCTTGCACTTAGAAAAACAGATGCACACAAAAGTAAGCTACTTCAAAAAACTGGTTAAGGTTGTTAAAAGCGAAATATGGGCTTGTTTCCTTAGCGACTCAATGAACATGATCAAGAGGATAGAGGAGGGGTCGATCCGAAGAGAATGGTTGCTGCCTCTGGAGCGGTCTCGACTGGCAAAGATTAGTTTCATCTTCGTGCCAGGGCATGCGGGAGTACAAGGAAATGAGCGGGCTGACAAGCTCGCAGGTGAGGCTACTGTGGAGGGCGGACGTGCCATGGACCAGGCCGACATTCTGAATGCTCTACGAGAAGTAAGACTTTTGCGAGAACCAAGTGATGACTGTGAATCTACAACAATGGCCAGACTGCGAGAGCAGCAAATTAAAAGAGGAGTGGCCAAACAAGAACACTACGCAGGAAGCCAAAGAAGATTGATAAACCAACACAGAACTGGCGTCGTTAGCCGCTACACGTTGCGGGATTTGCTGAGGAGGGGATCCGAGTACTTATGGACTGAATGGTTCGATGTGCAATGAGGATGATCTGTCGACTAACTAACTAACTAACTAATGTAAACAGGGATCTTACTGCTCTTACCACGCTACCCACATTTATCCGGCTTAATGACGCCATCTTGAAGTTATATCGTATTCGTTGTCAAGCACTGATGTTTTTTTCGGAAAGTTCAAGGTCATCGGTTGCGCAGGTTTACTGCGCGCCTGTAAGACCTATATACAAAATATACCCCTACCCGTGTTTCTACCGTTTACATATTGTCAACGTCTCACGTACACAGGTATTCTTAAATCCTTCACATGCACTCAAGAAAACATCAGTCGTACACGTGGTGTCGCTATTTATTCAGGAGAACCTGATTATCGTCACAACGCGCACACAAGGCAGTTAAATCATTAATACATAGTGCTTGCTAACAAACAATAGTAGCAATAGTAGCACTCGGGTAATCACACACACAGCACTGCATTCAGATAATCGCTATCTTTAGGATGACGTAATCAAGATGGGGCAAGATGGTTGCTTATTCTTTCCGCTTGTTAGGCGCAATGTTTAGTTTCATTGTGTTTCTTGTGGTCCGCTGGTTGTTATCGCTAGTTCTGTCGCGGAGTGCTGTATCAGAGCTCAGATCAAAAGGTAATGTTACCTAGTAAGCATAACTGAGAGATTCCCAGCTAGTTATCGCGAGCTACAGTTCTCAAGTCAAGCATTCCCATGGTAACAATCGCATATCGTTTTCAGTGATCAGTCAAGTAATTAAAACTACAATACATTCACGACGAGTTGCTAGACGCCCCACGAGCTCCTGGGTCTCCTCAATTACGTTTTGAACAATTATGTATCAATATTTGGTCACAACAACGCCACATCTGTGAGAAGTTTTCCCTTAAATCACTATCAGAAGCGGGACGCAGAGGTGTTTCCAAAGCACCAGGGCCGGGTTATATACTGGCCAAGACCTATTGACGCGTCCTCGTCGAGCGTCCTGGGCAACAGGTCCCTTCGGGGTCCTGGCTAAGGTCAGTAGGATCGCCGATTCCTCCGAAGTCGGAGAGTGTCTGCCTGTACGGCGTGGAACCACCAGTCTGCACACCAATAAGCCAGACATGGGACAACGGATACTCACGAAAACCTCGGGTCCTGTATGACATCACACTGATGTTGGACAACAGGATGTCTTCATCCGACATACAGGACTTCGCGTTGGAGCTCAAGCCAACAAACACAAGCAAGCAAGCAAGCAACTATCAGAAGCTCTCAAGCCGTCGCTAGGCGCATACCCACAACATGCCTCCCCCGAGACTCCCTAATCCAGACCCTGACGAGAGTAGTTACTCGAACTATCCTGGCACACGGATCTCGGCTCCAGAATCTTGAGGCAGCGTACATGTGGATTTACCGCCCTTAAGACACGCTACCCCAGAAAGTAGCTTGATATATGGGAACTTGAGTGGCACTGTACCGGCCAATGAAAACGCATACTCCTTGAACTTCTTCAGGCTCTGGACAAAAGTGGTGATGAACGATTTGTCTGTGATGAACAGCTACGCCCAGGGCAACAATCAATTCTAGGTTACTCAACTCTAGAAGATAAAGATCCTATGCTGTTTTCTTTGACGGTCAGAAAGTGTTTGGGCTGGACGATGATAACTTTCGTGCCTTTGTCAAATACGAGGATCTGGCAATGATTATGTTTTACGATCCACTCGATCCCCAAACTGACGCACCGAAAGCCAATTTCAAAAAAGCGGCAAGACATCAAGACAGCGATCAATTTGTGGCAGTGGACTGCCAGTGATATTCCGATCTATGTAAGTGCCTGGTTTTAATACAAATCCCGCCAATGTTCAGAATCCACTCTTTTGGGAAAGTCCTGGGCACCATCCGAGAGACGAGCATGTTCGATGACAAGTCCTTGATACAACATCTGGACATTCGGAATGAAACTCTGGTTACAACTTCCAAGCGAACCTCCAATGCACCCAAGCTGCCATTTACAGAATCTATATGCACTGTGGCTAGAATATGTGGCTTTAAAAAAAAAACACAAGGCTAATTCATAAATCCCACCTCATCTATTGACATACGGCAGAAGTCATGTGGATTATTTGATTGTCAGTGTGTATTTTGGTCACATGTCGTACTGCAGAGCTCAACGTATATAGTTTAGTGTACTGACTATCAGATTACTGTTGCTGGCACTGCTTCCTTTGGTGACGAGAGTTAGGTTTCCATGGTGTGGTGACTTTCACTATGTACTTACAATTTGATAGATGTTTTATTACATTGGTTTTGTTTCCTGTATACATGTATATACTGTGAATGAGGCGCTGGAATCTCTTGCCCCCGGGTAGATTGGGCCCGTTAGCTAATAAAGCGGCCAATCTAGGAGATGGAAAACTCCGATTATAAACCCCTAAGTTTAAGGTGGACCGACGTGCCGAGGACTGAATGGCCACGGGTGAGTTGGTCGTGAACGTGGAACGTCTGGTATGCGGGCGGGGCAGCGCCAGGCGTATGGACTCCTGAGGGACATCCCCTGCCCCTTCCCTAGTAAGCAGGCAATGCTAGGGTGACCGTTTATTTCCTGCAATATCCAAACTTTGCCCATGGATTTATTTAAACACAGGAATCGTCGCCGGAGCTACGGAGCACGTGCTCTGCGCTTGACACATCACTCAGAGGCTAGCGAAGAGAGAGTGAGGAGGAGAAGACGAGGAAATGGTGTAAGAAGACGGCATAGAAATAGGAGGGCAGGCGCCAGGAGAACAAGACGAATAGTGGAGAGACTAGGTTTCAACCATGTAATAGTGGGGTACTGGAACTGTCGTAGTGCCAGGCAGAGAGGTCCTGTATTGGAGAGGCTAATATATGATTTTGATGTCCTCATGCTCCAGGAGTTAAATACAGATAAATACTATTGCCCTGGGTACGTCAGTTATATAAACCCCACTGGGCAGAAGTGACATGGGCAAGGTCTGCTGGTGAAGAAAGGAGTAAAGCATGTGGCACTTGACTTGAGCCAGTGGAATCACAGTGCAAGAGAGGTCCAGGGTATACAAATGGAGATTGGTGGCTTAAGTTGGAACATCATAAATGTATATGCCACAGTGGACTGTTTTGTCAGAAAGGAACAATGGGACTGGCTTAAGGAATTAGAGGACTTACCAGGTGATAGGTTACTCATATGTGGAGACTTCAATGCGAGAAACAGAGATTGGGACAGTAGTGGAGAAAATCGACAAGGAATTGCACTTGCGGATGCCATGGTGGACTCCGATGTGGTCTGCATAAATGATGGTAGGCCGACTAGAATGGCAATGAAGACTGGTGATGCAGATACTGCTATTGATTTGGCACTTGTCTCCCAGTCATCAGTCCTTGATGTAAAGTTGACTGTTTTGAATGACCATGGGAGTGATCACATGCCATGCTCAATCCTGATCTCTAAAGCCAGGAAAGTTAAGGCTGGGAGAGCGCGCAAGACCTTCCGGTATGAGCGGAGCGACAGCCGTCTTGGACGCCTCAGACATGGGGCATGCAACAGGACTGTTAAAACTCCTTTTTTGCAGCCCCCATGGTGGACCCCAGAAGTAGACAATGCGTGGAAAGCAAATAGATCTGCAGTGAAGCAGCTAAGGAAATTGCGACAGACACCCCTAAGCTCACGAGAGGAAGTGGACATAGCGGAAAATGACAAGAAAGACAAGGTGGAGGCTTTCAAGCGATGTGCTGCAGAGGCCAAGAAAGTAAAATGGGAATGTTTTATGAAAGAGATTGGAGGTGATAAAACACTGCATAGATTCTGGAAACTGTACAGACAAATGCAAAGAAAAGATCGGCCTATGACAGTGAGAACAATTTATAAAGAGGATGGGGTACGCGTGACAACAGACAAGGAGAAAGGGGAGGCGTTTCTCCAGAGGTTTTTAGAGCAGACCAATCATAGTGATGCGGATACCAGGGATGCACTTAGAGTGGAATTATCTGGCACAATAGAGAATATGCCTTACGAAGACATCATACTGATTGAAGATGTTAAACATATTTTGCAAAAGGCAAAAGACACGGCACCAGGGCCTGATGGTGGCAGGTATGGCCACATGAAGGCTTTGAGCGATTTAGATCTGAAGGAGATGACCGGCCGCTTTAATCAGAGCATTAGGACAGGGTCAGTACAGCAGGATTGGCTGCATAGCTATCTCATCCCTCTCCCAAAACCATACAAGGATCATTCAAATCTTGGTGGCTTTAGGATCATCACCCTTCAAAATACATTTGGGAAGGTTTTAGAGAAGATAGTCGCTGCTAAGCTGCAGGATTTTTTGGAAAGGGGGAAGCTTCTTCCAAGAGGCCTGGGGAGCTACAGGCAGGAAAAGATACCTGGTCAAATGCAGCCACCTTTGCCTTTGACGTTTATGAGCGGTTCCAGAGTAGACAGGAAACTATGGCCGCAGCGCTTGATCTCGAAGATGCGTACAATAGAGTTCGCTATGATATTTTGATGACCGCACTGATGGAGAAGGGGGTCAATCCATAGGTTGGTGAACTGGATAGCAGCCATCCTGCATTCTCGTCAGGTTGCTCTCCGTCTGGGCGCATGGACCTCAGAGCCACATATTTTAACCCCGGGACTGCCACAGGGATCTGCAATCTCACCGGTGCTCTTTAATGTGTATACGAGCAAGATTGCATACCTAGAAGCACCAGGGGTTGGAAGAATACTAACATTTGCAGATGATATTCTTGCTTATAGGCCGGGGAGAAATAGGGATCAAACAGCCCAGGAGCTACAGGTGACAGTAGACAAAGTGATTGACTGGTGCACAGAAATGAGTCCTGTCATCCACCCGGAAAAGACGGCTGTTTTGTGGTGCTCTCTGGACAACAGGATTGTAAGAGCTGATGTCCCAAGCCTCGCGATAGATGGTAGAAATGTCAGTAGAGAGAACAAACTGAAGTATCTGGGGATCACATTTGACAGGAGCCTATACTTCAAGGACCATCTGGAGACGGTCGTGACAAGAACTCATAAGGGACTCAATGCACTTAAAACTATGGCAGCAATGGACATAGAGCAGAGAATGCTTTTCACACTATACCAGCACTTGATCCTCTCAATAATTGATTATGGATTAGGTCTGTTCACTATCTCAGAGAGTCAACTGGTGAAGTTAGAGCGCATACAGAACGAAGCTATACGGGTCATTCTGGGATGCACCAGAGACACCCCAGTGGTGTGTATGCGTTACATCCTTGGTCTGCCGACTGTTGCTGGTAGGCTCAAGGTGATGAAGGAGAAGGCATACCTCAGAGTAGCTGCAGACACAGACCACCCACTGCATGAGGCGCTGGACGCAGTTAAGGGTCAGCGACTGATAAGAGGGAAATCATGGATGGCTCAGGCGGAGGATACGATCAGGCAGGTGTGCCCCTTGGAGAACATTAGGCGTGGCGAGGAGTCTGTCTGTCTGTCTGTCTGTCTGTCTGTCTGTCTGTCAACCTACGGCGGTACCAAATGCTGACATACAATAGTCGTCATGTATTCTTGACGACAGAACTCACCTGTGGGGTGCCGCTGCTGGCTGTCGTTAATGGTCCTCTCTCATCGCTCATCGGACTTTTCATCGCTCAATTGATACTTATACAGACACGTCCACAAATGGTTCTGATGTTTGTGAAAACACACTTGAAGTATAAATACGGGGCGTGTAGTTGATACTGTCCCAGTGATGTAACATAGAAGTAAATATATCCATAACATGTCTCTCTCTCTCTTCCCTGACTCTCTCTCTCCCTCTCTCTCCCCCTCTCTCTCCCCCTATCTCCCTCCCTCCCCCTCTCTCTCTCCCTCTCTCTCTCCCTCTCTCTTCTCCTCTCTCTCCCTCCCCCACCCTGTCTCTCTCTCCCTATCTCTCTCTCTCCCTCTCTCTCTCCCCCTTCTCTCTTCTCCTCTCTCTCCCTCCCTCTCCCTCCCTCACTCTCTCTCCCTCACTCTCTCCCTCTCTCTCCCTCCCCTCTCTCTCCCTCTCTCCCTCCCTTCTCTCTCCCTCCCTTTCTCTCTCTACCTCCCTCCCTCCCTCTCTCTCCCTCCCTTTCTCCCTCCCTCCCTCTTCCTCCCTCTCCCTCACTCTCTCTCTATATCCCTCTCTCTCTCCCTCTCTCTCTCCCTCCCTCCCTCTCCCTCCCTCTCTCTCCCGCTCCCCCTCTCTTTCTCCCCCTCTCTCTCTCCCTCTCCTCCCCCCCTCTATCTATCTCTCTCTCTCTCTCTCTCTCTCTCTCTCTCTCTCTCTCTCTCTCTAACCTGTACGACTTCTGTAACTTGTATGACTGCTCGCTAAGCTGGATGGCTTGTCGCTAAGTTGCTTCTTTCCAGAATAAGGAGTCGTTTCTGCCCAATTTAACAACTCTGGTCGCAAACTTTTCTCGTGCTAACGCGAGTTTTTGTCACTAGACCTCACTGGCTTATCCGACTGACTGGCTTTCTGGGCATTTCACGTATTTCTGTCTCGCTACAGTCTGTTGTCATTTGAACTATTGTGTAACTATCTTTAACTGGCTAGGTCTCGTCTTTCAATCATAGTCTGGATACCTGACAACAAGCAACAGTATTAAGAGTCAATACCACCAACAAACAAATTGCAGTAAAATTGTCAGACTTTCAACGTAGACACACTGATATAAACAGCTGTGAGAAATCGCGTCAAAGTTTGTGCTGAAACAATTCTAGAGGAATTCTGAGAGCCTCCAAGTCAAAGTTTCAGCTGAGAGAATTAAACGTGCACAATACGAGTAGCTACGTTATGCTAAAGTGTCAACTGTGGACAATTGTAAGAGGGCACAGACAGATCACATCAGAAATTTAGGTCAGGGAATTTGACAGAGGACATTGTGCGTCATGCTAGAATTTCAGCTGACACAGTTTGACACTAAATCGTGTTGGCGTCCTAGGCAAGATGTGAATTGCGACAATTCGGAATGGACCACCGGGAACAAATAATGCAGTGTTCAGCTTTCTGAAGAAAGATGATCAAAAACAAAAACAACAAAACTAATGTAGACTTTGTCGTCGTGAATTGTCACTATAATGTTCGTCAGCATCCTCACTATCAATATTTTAACGGGATATTTTTCTTATCCTCGTCTTATTTGATTAATATGTGGTTGAATATTTATCAAATCTGATCAGATGTTACTGGACTATCATTAAGCCTTGTTCAGATATTGCGGTATATACAATGCGGTCAATATACGATATTGACAACAGTGCACAATCATAATTAAAACCAAACAAACAAAAACAGTGATAACAATGACAAGTGTCACACATTGTGACAATGAACACTGTCCCTATATTTTTAATATGTAATGACATGTGATGGCACAAGTGGGACAGAAATAACAAGCAGAAAGCAGATTAGTTTTAAAAGTGGTATGCAGGTCAGTATAATACTGCAGTGACCGTCAGAATGCATCAGTAAAAGTGGTATGCAGGTCAGTATAATACTGCAGTGACCGTCAGAATGCATCAGTAAAAGTGGTATGCAGGTCAGTATAATACTGCAGTGACCGTCAGAATGCATCAGATTCAGCAGCTTGTTTTAACTGATAACCTCTGGTTGGAATAGATGAGATAACCAAACTTGAAGATATAACACGTACCTGGGGTCAGCTGACCGGGTGGACCTAGCCTACATCGGACAGCATGTCATATCTTGGTAAGTGAAGGCCACCGGAGTGATACTTAACATATCACCCACAGAGTGCTGACTGGCCTATACAACATGGGTTTAGCACCATATACCCACTACGAGCACTAACAGGGAGATCAATAGAGACACAGACAGACATGCATTTGTACTTTATACCAGGGTAAGTTAATAAGTAAGTCACAAATGGCTGTAGAAAAATAACTATATATTATAACATCTTGAAACCTGTTTATTTGTATACATACATTGTCCCTTTATTTCTCAACATAATTTCCACCAAAATTGATGCACTTATCCCATCGTTTTATCAGTTTTCCCAAACGGGTTGCATAGAACTTCGTGCCCTGTTTTCATGTACCTGCCACAGAACTGTGTGACTTACTTACTGACTCGCCCTCGTAACTTTTTCTACCCAGCTATACACCTTCTTACGGGACAAACCTTTGTCTGCATACACAGGAAATTCACCTTGGCGGGAGACATTTCGCGAATGACGCTGAAGTTAAATGTGAAGTAAAAACGTGGTTTAGAAAATAGAGCTCGCAGTTCTATGTAGCCGGTTTGGCAGGACTGATAAAACGATGGGATAAGTACATCAATATTGGTGGAAATTGTGTTGAGAAATAAAGGGACAATATTTGTATAAAAATAAACTGGTTTCAAGTTGTTATCATCTTTAGTTATTTTCTACAGCCATTTGTGATTTAATTATTAACTTAACCTTGTAGATTATACCTCAGCATTTGATGGAGTGATAACATGTTGGAAGGTATCAAAAATGACGGCAACGATCTCAGAATAGTAAAGAATATTTACGAGACACAATTAGCCTTCATTAAAATAGGAAATAAAGAGAGAAAGCTAGAAGTACAAGAAGTATATGCTTTGTCGCGGGATTTTCTCTCTGTATTAAATTAAATGTTTGCATATCCTTTACAGGACATCGCTGTCAACATCAGCATCTTTCAGCTCATTATTGATTTCTTGGCAAGATTACGCTCAGTAGTGTGCCATTTCTTTCTGAGCGGCCGGCTCACATACCCCGTAAGTTGCCGACGCGATTCGAACCACTGCTGATTCTCACCGTCGTCACGTTACTTACGAGAGTATACGAGATAATGGAGAAAAGTCGCTAACCTTTAGGCCAGGAAGCCGGCATTCTCTCTGTATAGAGAATTAATAATGAGAGAGATCACAGCGAGGCCAGAATAAAGAATGGTTATAATGTAAACAATCTATGCTATTTTCTGTATCAACACATTGTACTTGTTGTCACTGATACAATTACAGGGTTTTATGCGATTGGCAAAATGTATATTTCTTTAAATCCCTAATGCAAGGCATAAGAGAAGGAGATATATTCTGAAATATGTAAATAACACAGTGTAAGGGATAGAGAAACACATACATGTCACTAGACTGAACTGGACATATATTTACTAAAATATTTTAGAATAAACTCAGATATATAAGAATATTCACAACTCTGCATCAGTGATACTTACAAATAAATAGGAACCTCCAACAGTGATATCAATGTGAACTGTTACATATTGTTTGGTCACGTTATGAGAAGAAATAAGTTGGAGAACTTAATGACAACTGGCAAGATTGAGGGGAAGAGAACAAGTGGAAGTAAATACCTGGATGGCTTGGCCTAGACAAGAACACAGAGCTAACCAACGACTCTTGTGATTGTGTGAGATGGCGAAACATAACAACCCACGTTACTCGGCATGGCGCATGATGATGATGCTGATGATGATGGCACAAGGGATAAATAAAAAAGAAGAGCTGAAATGTTTAATCTCTATGTGTTGCCGGGTCCATTCATGAAGCAAAGGATAGTTAAACTGTAACCCACTAGGCATGCACATGGAGTCGGCTAGGGATGATTGACAGCTGTAGCTGTAGAATCCGACCAATCATAATCATGTATACACTTGCCGTCAGTTGTTTAAGGCAGTGGTTCTCAACCGGTGGGGAATTCCCCCCTCCCCCGGGAGGGAGGGAGTTTGGTGTTTCCCCGGGGTGGATTAATATTATTTCAAGATCACGTTAATACAAGAACCGACTACTTGATATTGTTTTTCCCTCCATGCTTTCCTGTTCTGAAGGTCTCGCGCTTCTGAAATTCGTTCTATAACATAAGTAAACTCGCAAATCATGTTTTATGTAGACGTCTAGACTTGTTCTAGTATGTGTTATTAAATTTAGCTTTCATTTTCTACGTGTACTATGTAGAGCGGGGATGGGATGGGGGAATTATATAGAGGAAATATGAAAGGGGGGAGGGGAGGAATCCCATTCTGAACATATTGGTAAGTGGTGCATGGGCCAAAATATATTGAGAACCACTGGTTTAAGGGCCTATATTCCATTTGGAGACAACAGGCAGAAGATGAAGAAGGAAAAGGTTAAGATGTGGTAGGCTGGGCAGAATTACACCTCAGTGAACTTCAGAGTCATTTAGGCAGGTTGTGTTAATTGGAAGACGTCTCCGGTGTAGAACATTGCATAATTACACTTGCATGTGTAACCACACCACCATATATTTCACGATCTATAGGTTCAGTATTAGCACAGAGTTCTAGTAACCACACCCCCATATATTTCACGATCTATAGGTTCAGTATCAGCACAGAAACACTGTGAGATCTAGTGACCACACCCCCATATAATTCACGATCTATAGGTTCAGTATCAGCACAGAAACACTGTGAGATCTAGTGACCACACCCCCATATAATTCACGATCTATAGGTTCAGTATCAGCACAGAAACACTGTGAGATCTAGTGACCACACCCCCATATATTTCACGATCTATAGGTTCAGTATCAGCACTGAAACACTGTGAGATCTAGTAACCACACCACCATATATTCCACGATCTATAGGTTCAGTATCAGCACAGAAACACTGTGAGTTCTAGTTGTGACGAAACGCGTTTATCTGTCTTGGGTCGTCAAGTTCCCGCACTATTTTGGCGCGTCATCGGGGACTTTCCCAGCTAAAAATAGACTGAGGGAAGCCGATGGAGGACTTATTATCTAGAATCGTCTCGAAACACCGGAATTCGAGTAACCCGTGATGCTGGGTATCGCTCTAACTTCCCGTGCAGAGAGATCTAGAAACTCTAGGCGGGGAATGACGTTTTCCCGAGAAAGTATCTTTTCTCAAGAAGCACTCGCTTCTTGTGCGCATTGAGTTGGCACGAAGCGGGAAATTGGCTACAGCAGTCATTCACTTACTTTTGTTCGAAGAGAACAGACGCTGCCCTGAGTGTGAGCCAATTTTGTGTTGCGTCTCACCTCAACCATGATTCGGCTGACTGTTATGAAAAGGAAGCTGAGAAGCCCTTGAACAGTTCGGAAGCTGACTGGAGAGCTGGTTTCACCATCCAGGTAGATATTTGTTTAAATCATGTAACTTGGTACGTGTGGTCCACACGCCATTGTTCTAACCTCATTACCTATGCGGATGTCCTCGCATACTAATTAGCAAACCGATCGATAACGCCGGTGACAAGTAAGCGTGTGTTTGTTTACCGGGTGCTCGCGAATCAGCTGTTAGGAACGCCGTAATGTGATGTGGGCGATTTGGGTTCCAAATATATGTACCATATATTGCCAATCGTTGCATCTATTAGGTTGCTGTGTTAGAATAAAACCTAGTTACTTGTGCCGGATGGAAACTTAGATTATGTCAGTCAGTTGCTGAAGCCAGAAGAACGGTTAGAAAACCAGGTAAGTTGGTAGGTGGAGATTCAGACAAAATTGTGCTGAGTTACTAAGTAAAGGAAGAACTTAGTTCTGTGCCACCAGGAAGGATGTAACTATTGTGTAGTAACTTAATAGTGAATTCATTGTGTGGAACAGCGGATTTCTGTGGAAAGGTAAGTGGCTTTGGTGCTATATCTATATATATATATATGATGTGACATTGTGTATATATATTAGGTCATGGCATGTGATACTTCCTGGGGTAATTCCGAACGCCGAATAGATCGACGCGTGATAACACTGCGTGCCGTCGCGATGTAAATATGCGTTCTGAAATCTTGTCTAAGCTATCCTGTTTCTTTCATACTGGCGCTAGTGCGAGTGAATGCTAAGGTGCTGGAAGTATGGAAGGATGCAGGAGGCTGTATGAGACTGGGGAAATATAGAATATGGGGGATGTGAAAGCAAGTTATGAAAGTATGTGTTGGTAGACCAAACCAACGATGAAGTTCAGTCCAGGCCAAGGCTAAACCACTTGGGAGGACAGAACTGGAACAGTACCCTTGGAACATGGGGGGGGGGAACATGTATTCTCAAGAAGGCTTCTTGACTCTAAGGTAGAGTCTGATAAGAAGAGTTTGCTGTGGCGTGGGCAGGTGGTCCCACCAGCAAACAGGCTTGTGTACATATTGGATGTGATCATGTACTATTCCTATATCCCGAGGGATGGTATATTGATCAAGATTATGTTTCTTAATGTACATTGATGATGTTAGGAACGAGTCTAGGGACTCTTTACCTATTTGTTTAGTTCGATTAAATTAGAACAATAACAGCCTTGTATCATTACTGACGTTAGCGACGACTGATAGATGATTAGGGATAGGTGAGACCAATGATCAGACTCGTCATTCTGATTTCTTGCTCTGTTTGACGGGCTGTTCTGTGAGGCCAGCTGACATTGGTGAACACATGCTGTACTACTCTCCATATAGAGATAATGCTTTGGTTATATGAATAACTAACTAGCATGACTGAGAGTTGAGTAGTTATTGGTAGGATGCATGTGGACTAATGTTGGGGCCAGTATACTCTCACCGGTCGCTCTTCCTTTTCAGGAGTTTGCCTGTTGAGGAACCAGTCAACTATAATTGTTGTTGGCAGGAAACCACTTCGTGTGACAGAGCGAAGGGTTCAGTTCTTTACTTATCACGCCAGACTCCATCACACCAGGTACCCAATGTGATTCACCATGCGTGAAGTTTGCTTCAAGACATACAACTGCCCTGAAGGTGCACGTGTGGGAAGTGATGGTTTGTGATCGTTTAAAATAGAAGATACTCTGGTTTTGCCAGGAACATTTCAGCATGTTGAGTAATCATGCTCGACAGGGAACACCGGTCCGTCTGGTTTGACGGGGGTTCTGCCTAAACGCAGAAGTAACTAATCTTCAGACACTTGAATGGTTCTTTGGACAGCTCTAGTGGCAGGCCTTGAGAAGAACTACACCAGTATGGACGTGTGTCAAGTGTAACCCGGTGGAAGGGACTAGGGATTATAGTCCAACCTGAAGTGTTTCCGTAAAATAGATGTCTGATTCTATTCATGTACTGTTACCGTATCCAGATTATCAACTGTGTTCTAGAAGGACTCAGTAACTTTTCAGTAGCCATATCTGATCCTCCAAAGTGTGACTGTAAGAGACCATTGAATTGGTCAATGCCATATCGGTTCTGCAGTGGGACTGTGCTAGGAGTGACAGACCATTCGATTGGTCCGTGTCTATTTAGTTCATCGAAGTAACCAATACTTGGAGCCAAGTCCAGGAAGATTGTCTCCAACCCGGTAGTGTTCGAGAACTGTATTACCAGTGACTCCGTGGGAGAGTTATAGATGCAGTTGGTCCAGTGAAGTGTGGTCCAGCAGTGACTCTATTGTTGTGGTTCCACGTTCGGGAGACGGAGTGGTCTCCAAGGGTCTAGTCATCTCACTGGAAGGAAGCCGGGTGAGTGGCGGACCGACTGGACGGGACATCTGCATCCACTCTACTTCTCAACTCGATGAAGACACCTACATCTCTAAGTCTTTCTCTACTCTATCTTCTAGTGGTGTAAATAGATTCTTCTATCAGGATGTTCTTTTCAGTTCTATATTCTCAAGGGTAGAATAAACTTTATGTAAGTTGACTTGCGCTTTGTATAATGATTGAGTGTGGTCTCGGACGATGCCTAAGTGTTCATTGTTCAACAGGTGTAGGTAGTTAGTGGGGGTCTAGAATCTGGAGGGGTGTGTAGACGTCACTAAATAACCTGAGATCAACCACAGAGAAAAAAAGTGTATCTGCTCGTCCAACCCCTGGGGCTAGAATACACGGGAGTGCTAGAGACACCTCGGGTGTGGTTCACTCTCACTACCCAAGGTGAACCCGAAACACTCCGTTACAGAGTGGGGGCCCGTCCGGGATTATTCCAAGATCTTTGTGTGTTGTCGACCTCTCACATAGGGATAGGGACTTTGTCTTTATCCTCTACTACAGTCTACATAAGATTCTACTACTTCTACCTATCTCCTAACTGTCTGACGGACATATGTGTTGTGGTGATTAGTTAGTACTATTGATTATTGATTCATTGTATTGCTTCACCCACACATACTTGAGTACCCACCTATCATAGTCAACATGTCTACCCAAGAGATAGACTTGGACAAAGTTCAGGAAACTGGACGTAAGTCTGGTCTTGAAGGAGATGCTTTGAAATCCTATGTGCAAGAGGTGGAAAGAAGTTTTCGCCAAGAGGAAAGAGAGAGGAGGAGAGCAGAAAGAGAACTGGAAGCCAGTAAAGTGGCTCTTGAGGAAAAGAGGATAGCGGCTGATACTGAAATGAAACGGCTTGAGTTGGAAGCCGAGAAAGAAAAACGTGACCATGAGTATCGAATGAAGCTACTTGAGGCACAAGTGCCTGCTACAGGTGTAACTGATGGAGCTATGGGAGGAGGTGTACCTCCTGGCTCAGAGTCAACCAGTAGACGTGACTACCAGGCTATGAAATGGCCTTTACAGCCGTTCGAACCCGAGAAGGAACGGATAGACCAATACTTAGAGAAGTATGAAGCCATGTCTATTGCAATGGGTCTAGACAAACAGAAATGGTGTTTGAAACTCTCCCAGGGACTCCGTGCCGAAGGTTATGAGGTGTATGCACGCTTACCACCGGGTTTACAGAATGATTACCCGGCATTGAAAGCGGCTCTCTTGAAGAGATTCGAGATCACAGCGCACTCATACCGAAGGAAGTTTCGGACGGCGAAGCGAGAACCTGGTGAACTGTTTTCAGCATACAGTGTGAGATTGAACTCATACCTTCTTAAATGGATGGCCTTGGCCGGATTTAAGGAGGAGTATGAAAGTTTGCGTGAGTTGATGGTTGTAGATCAGATGCGAATGCAAATGTCTAAACCCTTGCGAAACTTCTTAGGTGAGAATGGGGCTGAGAGATTGGATATAGTCACCAAGTTAGCCGAAAGATACGTTGAAGTCTATGGCGAGACTGGGGACACCAGTCCAACAGATCCGAGATCGAAAGATCCGGATCAAGGTAAGTCAAAGAAGAAGTCAAAGAAGACCCAAGGTTCTGATGAACCCAAGAAACAGGTAGGCTCTTTAGAGAAGATCTCTAACGTCAACCAAGGTAAGAATAGCCCACCTAGTTCTCCAAAGAGGAAGTGGAGTGAACGATGGTGCAAATTCTGCAAGTCCAGCACTCACAATACGAGTGAGTGTAAGAGTAAGCCCAAGGACTTTCACTTTGCTTGTCTTGCAGAGGTTAGGGATAGATCTTGCAGGAAAGTGAAGTCGGTTGATGGGAATGGAGAAACTAGACGACCTCCAGTGGTTGAGAGAGTAGAAGTGAATGGGCGACAGGTGTTGTGCCTCTACGACACGGGATTGCAATTTTCAGCTGTAATTGCATCCCACCTGACAGGCCCAGAGCAACTCACCGGGGAGATGACGGAGATACAGCCAGCCAGTAGGAGTGCTGTGGCGTTACGTTGCCCGATTGCCAATGTGGAGATTCGGAGCAAGTACGTTACTGGACGCATTCAGGCGGCAGTCGTACCGGATCCTCTCTATCCCCTAATTCTGGGCCGGAAGTACGTGTTTCTGGGCGAACCAGAACACCCTAGCACCCCTAAGTCTAGGCAGGTCAGAGATACAGAGGAAGAGGGTCTTGAAAAGGTAAGTCTCCGAAATCCTCACCCGGATAGAATGAGTCATGCTCGGAGCAAGGATGCGACGGAGTGTCCTTGTTCGGAATGGTTGCCCAACAATGAAAACCCGTTAACTCAGGGTAAGTTCAACTCTGATAACCAGTCAGAGTTAATTCAGACTGGAACAGAGAAAAGGCAGAGGGGACGTAAGTTGGTTCCTGAGAGCTTCAGAGCTAATCTGCTGCGAACGGTACATGTCAGGTCCCTAACCCGACATCTGACTGTAGGGACAACCAGTAAATGTCTATCCCGGTACTATTGGTGGCCGGGAATGACAGGCGACGTGCGCAGGTATATTAGGTCTTGTCCGGAGTGCCGTAAATGCACACCTGAGAAACGGACGAAGACGAAGATATCCTTAGAGGTTGGAGACCGAGTTCTTGTACTCCTCCCAATCGAGGGGAACGAATTCGAAATCGGGTGGCAGGGCCCATTCCTAGTGGATAAAGTGGGGCTCCACAAGCACTATGGAGTGGTGATCCTGGGAAAGTCTACTACTTTCCATTCCAGTCTCCTCATGCGCTATGAGGGGAAGCCCGATGATAAGTCCACCAGCCCAAGGGCGCAGAGATTCGCTGAAATAACGGTTCGGGGTTCAGGTCAGGTAGCGGAAAGCCTGTCACACCATAGGAAGTCCTATATGTATGTGCAGGTACCTTCTTCGGTTCAGCCCGGTGCTCGGGGGAACATGACCGGCCAAAGGAACACCCGCAGTGCTAGCTACACTGAGAACCGTGGTCGGAAGAGGTGGGTTGTGTCGGAACGGACACATACCCTTGGTCCCTCAATCCGACCGACTGCAGTCCAGCTGGGTCCTCGAAAGGGGAAGCTGGAGTTGCAGAAGTCCAGTAAACTCTGGCAGGAACGATCGTTAAATCAGGTCGAGACGGGAGCTCTGGTCCGCAAGATACTGCGAGATGCCCGATCGCAGTAGCGGAGTAGGCGTTGATCACCCGTGATACTGAATAGCTTGTCACCCCACCGAATGTGGTAAAAGTATTCTATACAATATTGACGGGTTAGAATTCCTCACCCGCCATCCGGTCTCTTAGAAGGAAGAACGAACGACATAGACAGCTTCTGCGTAGAAGTGGAACGACGGGGTCGATCCTCTTAAAGTGGGGGCCTATGTGACGAAACGCGTTTATCTGTCTTGGGTCGTCAAGTTCCCGCACTATTTTGGCGCGTCATCGGGGACTTTCCCAGCTAAAAATAGACTGAGGGAAGCCGATGGAGGACTTATTATCTAGAATCGTCTCGAAACACCGGAATTCGAGTAACCCGTGATGCTGGGTATCGCTCTAACTTCCCGTGCAGAGAGATCTAGAAACTCTAGGCGGGGAATGACGTTTTCCCGAGAAAGTATCTTTTCTCAAGAAGCACTCGCTTCTTGTGCGCATTGAGTTGGCACGAAGCGGGAAATTGGCTACAGCAGTCATTCACTTACTTTTGTTCGAAGAGAACAGACGCTGCCCTGAGTGTGAGCCAATTTTGTGTTGCGTCTCACCTCAACCATGATTCGGCTGACTGTTATGAAAAGGAAGCTGAGAAGCCCTTGAACAGTTCGGAAGCTGACTGGAGAGCTGGTTTCACCATCCAGGTAGATATTTATTTAAATCATGTAACTTGGTACGTGTGGTCCACACGCCATTGTTCTAACCTCATTACCTATGCGGATGTCCTCGCATACTAATTAGCAAACCGATCGATAACGCCGGTGACAATTAAGCGTGTGTTTGTTTACCGTGTGCTCGCGAATCAGCTGTTAGGAACGCCGTAATGTGATGTGGGCGATTTGGGTTCCAAATATATGTACCATATATTGCCAATCGTTGCATCTATTAGGTTGCTGTGTTAGAATAAAACCTAGTTACTTGTGCCGGATGGAAACTTAGATTATGTCAGTCAGTTGCTGAAGCCAGAAGAACGGTTAGAAAACCAGGTAAGTTGGTAGGTGGAGATTCAGACAAAATTGTGCTGAGTTACTAAGTAAAGGAAGAACTTAGTTCTGTGCCACCAGGAAGGATGTAACTATTGTGTAGTAACTTAATAGTGAATTCATTGTGTGGAACAGCGGATTTCTGTGGAAAGGTAAGTGGCTTTGGTGCTATATCTATATATATATATGATGTGACATTGTGTATATATATTAGGTCATGGCATGTGATACTTCCTGGGGTAATTCCGAACGCCGAATAGATCGACGCGTGATAACACTGCGTGCCGTCGCGATGTAAATATGCGTTCTGAAATCTTGTCTAAGCTATCCTGTTTCTTTCATACTGGCGCTAGTGCGAGTGAATGCTAAGGTGCTGGAAGTATGGAAGGATGCAGGAGGCTGTATGAGACTGGGGAAATATAGAATATGGGGGATGTGAAAGCAAGTTATGAAAGTATGTGTTGGTAGACCAAACCAACGATGAAGTTCAGTCCAGGCCAAGGCTAAACCACTTGGGAGGACAGAACTGGAACAGTACCCTTGGAACATGGGGGGGGGGGGGGGGGGGAACATGTATTCTCAAGAAGGCTTCTTGACTCTAAGGTAGAGTCTGATAAGAAGAGTTTGCTGTGGCGTGGGCAGGTGGTCCCACCAGCAAACAGGCTTGTGTACATATTGGATGTGATCATGTACTATTCCTATATCCCGAGGGATGGTATATTGATCAAGATTATGTTTCTTAATGTACATTGATGATGTTAGGAACGAGTCTAGGGACTCTTTACCTATTTGTTTAGTTCGATTAAATTAGAACAATAACAGCCTTGTATCATTACTGACGTTAGCGACGACTGATAGATGATTAGGGATAGGTGAGACCAATGATCAGACTCGTCATTCTGATTTCTTGCTCTGTTTGACGGGCTGTTCTGTGAGGCCAGCTGACATTGGTGAACACATGCTGTACTACTCTCCATATAGAGATAATGCTTTGGTTATATGAATAACTAACTAGCATGACTGAGAGTTGAGTAGTTATTGGTAGGATGCATGTGGACTAATGTTGGGGCCAGTATACTCTCACCGGTCGCTCTTCCTTTTCAGGAGTTTGCCTGTTGAGGAACCAGTCAACTATAATTGTTGTTGGCAGGAAACCACTTCGTGTGACAGAGCGAAGGGTTCAGTTCTTTACTTATCACGCCAGACTCCATCACACCAGGTACCCAATGTGATTCACCATGCGTGAAGTTTGCTTCAAGACATACAACTGCCCTGAAGGTGCACGTGTGGGAAGTGATGGTTTGTGATCGTTTAAAATAGAAGATACTCTGGTTTTGCCAGGAACATTTCAGCATGTTGAGTAATCATGCTCGACAGGGAACACCGGTCCGTCTGGTTTGACGGGGGTTCTGCCTAAACGCAGAAGTAACTAATCTTCAGACACTTGAATGGTTCTTTGGACAGCTCTAGTGGCAGGCCTTGAGAAGAACTACACCAGTATGGACGTGTGTCAAGTGTAACCCGGTGGAAGGGACTAGGGATTATAGTCCAACCTGAAGTGTTTCCGTAAAATAGATGTCTGATTCTATTCATGTACTGTTACCGTATCCAGATTATCAACTGTGTTCTAGAAGGACTCAGTAACTTTTCAGTAGCCATATCTGATCCTCCAAAGTGTGACTGTAAGAGACCATTGAATTGGTCAATGCCATATCGGTTCTGCAGTGGGACTGTGCTAGGAGTGACAGACCATTCGATTGGTCCGTGTCTATTTAGTTCATCGAAGTAACCAATACTTGGAGCCAAGTCCAGGAAGATTGTCTCCAACCCGGTAGTGTTCGAGAACTGTATTACCAGTGACTCCGTGGGAGAGTTATAGATGCAGTTGGTCCAGTGAAGTGTGGTCCAGCAGTGACTCTATTGTTGTGGTTCCACGTTCGGGAGACGGAGTGGTCTCCAAGGGTCTAGTCATCTCACTGGAAGGAAGCCGGGTGAGTGGCGGACCGACTGGACGGGACATCTGCATCCACTCTACTTCTCAACTCGATGAAGACACCTACATCTCTAAGTCTTTCTCTACTCTATCTTCTAGTGGTGTAAATAGATTCTTCTATCAGGATGTTCTTTTCAGTTCTATATTCTCAAGGGTAGAATAAACTTTATGTAAGTTGACTTGCGCTTTGTATAATGATTGAGTGTGGTCTCGGACGATGCCTAAGTGTTCATTGTTCAACAGGTGTAGGTAGTTAGTGGGGGTCTAGAATCTGGAGGGGTGTGTAGACGTCACTAAATAACCTGAGATCAACCACAGAGAAAAAAAGTGTATCTGCTCGTCCAACCCCTGGGGCTAGAATACACGGGAGTGCTAGAGACACCTCGGGTGTGGTTCACTCTCACTACCCAAGGTGAACCCGAAACACTCCGTTACACTAGTAACCACACCCCATATATTTCACGATCTATAGGTTCAGTATCAGCACAGAAACACTGTGAGATCTAGTAACCACACCCCATATATTTCACGATCTATAGGTTCAGTATCAGCACAGAAACACTGTGAGTTCTAGTAACCACACCCCATATATTTCACGATCTATAGGTTCAGTATCAGCACAGAAACACTGTGAGATCTAGTAACCACACACCATATATTTCACGATCTATAGGTTCAGTATCAGCACAGAAACACTGTGAGATCTAGTAACCACACCCCCATATATTTCACGATCTATTGGTTCAGTATCAGCACAGAAACACTGTGAGATCTAGTGACCACACCCCCATATATTTCACGATCTATAGGTTCAGTATCAGCACAGAAACACTGTGAGATCTAGTAACCACACCCCCATATATTTCACGATCTATTGGTTCAGTATCAGCACAGAAACACTGTGAGATCTAGTAACCACACCCCATATATTTCACGATCTATAGGTTCAGTATCAGCACAGAAACACTGTGAGATCTAGTAACCACACCCCCATATATTTCACGATCTATTGGTTCAGTATCAGCACAGAAACACTGTGAGATCTAGTGACCACACCCCCATATATTTCACGATCTATAGGTTCAGTATCAGCACAGAAACACTGTGAGATCTAGTGACCACACCCCCATATATTTCACGATCTATAGGTTCAGTATCAGCACAGAAACACTGTGAGATCTAGTGACCACACCCCCATATATTTCACTATCTATAGGTTCAGTATCAGCACAGAAACACTGTGAGATCTAGTGACCACACCCCCATATATTTCACGATCTATAGGTTCAGTATCAGCACAGAAACACTGTGAGATCTAGTGACCACATCCCCATATATTTCACGATCTATTGGTTCAGTATCAGCACAGAAACACTGTGAGATCTAGTGACCACATCCCACATTGTGTGTATATTATATAAAGTAAAACCAGCCGTTCTAGTGACCACATCCCACATTGTGTGTATATTGTTCTAGTGACCACGTCCCACATTGTGTGTATATTGTTCTAGTGACCACATCCCACATTGTGTGTATATTGTTCTAGTGACCATATCCCACATTGTGTGTATATTCTTCTAGTGACCACATCCCACATTGTGTGTATATTATAAAAAAGTAAAGCCACCCTCGTTCTAGTTACCACATCCCACATTATTTGTATATTGTTCTAATGACCACATCCCACATTGTGTGTATTTTGGTCAAGTGAACACATCCCACATTGTGTGTATATCTTTCTAGTGACCACACACCACATTGTGTGTATATTATATAAAGTAAAGCCAGCCGCGTTCTAGTGATCACATACCACATTGTGTGTGGATTGTTCTAATGACCACATCCCACATTGTGTGTATATTATATAAAGTAAAGCCAGCCGACGTTCTAGTTACCACATCCCACATTGAGTGTATATTGTTCTAATGACCACATCCCACATTGTGTGTATATTATATAAAGTAAAGCCAGCCGACGTTCTAGTGACCACATCCCACATTGTGTGTAGATTGTTCTAATGACCACATCCCACATTGTGTGTATATTATATAAAGAGAAGCCAGCCGACGTTCTAGTGACCACATCCCACATTGTGTGTATATTATATAAAGTAAAGCCAGCCGTTCTAGTGACCACATCCCGCATTGTGTGTATATTATATAAAGTAAAGCCAGCCGTTCCAGTGACCACATCCCACATTGTGTGTATATTGTTCTTGTGACCACATCCCACATTGCGTGTATATTATATATCTCTACTGATGAAGAATCAGATTCGCTGGGCTGGTCACTTGACCCGCATGCCAGATCACAGGCTCCCTAAACGAATTTTCTACAGCGAACTGCGTTGTGGTAAACGCTCCCAAGGTGGCCAGAGGAAACGTTTTAAAGACACTCTGAAAATTTCACTGAATGCTTTTGGAATTCGTCATGACACCTGGGAGGCTGCAGCCAGAGACCGAAATTCGTGGCGTACATCATTGCTCAAAGGTGCAGTCATATGTGAGGCAACCAGGACTGCAAGAGCTGGGAAGAAAAGGCAGGACAGAAAAACCACTGCAGGAAATCCTCCTCCAGAGACGTCAAGCATTCTTTGCCCACATTGTCAAAGAACATTTCGAGCCAAAATAGGCCTTATCAGCCATCTTAGAACCCACGGCTCCACACCTTCAACCCCACTGGATGAAATGAATGGTCATCATCATTCTTGATGGACAAACAACATATTATATAAAGTAAAGCCAGCCGACGTTCTAGTTACCACATCCCACATTGTGTGTATATTGTTCTAGTGACCACATCCCACATTGTGTGTATATTGTTCTAGTGACCACATCCAACATTGTGTGTATATTGTTCTAGTGACCACATCCCACATTGTGTGTATATTGTTCTAGTGACCACATACCACATTGTGTGTATAGTGTTCTAGTGACCACATACCACATTGTGTGTATAGTGTTCTAGTGACCACATCCCACATTGTGTGTATATTGTTCTAGTGACCACATCCCACATTGTGTGTATATTGTTCTAGTGACCACATCCCACATTGTGTGTATAGTGTTCTAGTGACCACATCCCACATTGTGTGTACATTGTTCTAGTGACCACATCCCACATTGTGTGTATATTGTTCTAGTGACCACATCCCACATTGTGTGTACATTGTTCTTGTGACCACATCCCACATTGTGTGTATATTGTTCTAGTGACCACATCCTACATTGTGTATATAGTGTTCTAGTGACCACATCCCACATTGTGTGTATATTGTTCTAGTGACCACATCCCACATTGTGTGTATATTGTTCTAGTGACCACATCCCACATTGTGTGTATATTGTTCTAGTGACCACATCTCACATTGTGTGTATATTGTTCTAGTGACCACATCCCACATTGTGTGTATATTGTTCTAGTGACCACATCCCATATTTGTGATAAGTTGTCTTTGCGACTCAGCTTCCTAGAAAACAATCTAATTGCTCCTTTTGACGGTTCAACTAATTTTCATCATTCTTTTATAAAACCACATCTCCAAGGCTTTCATGAATTTTTTTCTCCCGTTTACTAATTGTCCAGGATTCCCAGCCGTATGTTAAAACTGGTTCTATGTACCATGCAAGAACTCTTTTCCTGACTTTCAAGGACAGTGACTTTTTGCACAAAACGTTCTTCATTTGATAAAATGCAGAATTTGCTTGTCCTATTCTGCTGTCTATCTCAGTGATGTATCTTCCATCTTATGTTATTAATGTGCCTAGATATCTGAATGTCTGCACTTGCCCCAAAATAACGTCATGAGCTGTAATTACTTTCTGTTATTCAAACTAAGGCCCATTTTTCACTTTCTATATCCAATGTATCTATAATTTTCTGTACATCGTTCTGACTTGTTGCTATCAAGACGGTGTTGTCAGCATAGCGTAAGTTATTTATATAATGTCCACCAACCAGGATCCCTGACATATTTTCTGTAGATCCCATTATATATTCACTGTACAATGAGAACACATCATAAAACAATACCCAACCTTGTCTGACGCCCTTCTTTATACGCCGAAATAGTCCTACAAAGTTGTTGATCCTTATGGTTGCTGGTTGCTGCCAATAAATGTTCTTTATTATTCGCAGATCTTTGCCGTCGATGTTCACTTGATCTAGTAATTAAATTATTTCTTCATCTTCACATTGTCAAATGCTTTTGTGTAGTCTATGAAGCATAAGTACAGATCTGCTTTTACTTCTACAGCTCTTTCTAATAGTGTCCTGAGAATATATATATCATCTCATCTCATCGTGTTCCTCTTGTGCCTTGCGGTGTCGAGGTGAAGTATAAACATCGTGAGAGTGCCCGATTATGGGCTTCATATATCGATATTCACATAGACTCTGCTATTCCCTCCGTCCAACGTTTACGTGGTCGGTCTCTTCCTCTGCTTCCATCTGGTCTGTACATCATTGCTTGTTGTGGCATGCTGTTTACTGGTAACCTACTTGCATGGCGTGGGGCTGGTCTGGTTCGCTAAATCAGTTCCGCGTCTAGCGTTCGTTGTCTCGGATGGCTGTGTGAGGTGCACCAAAATGGGATCTTCCCAGCCAACGTGAGTTAGCGAGGCAGGCGTTTCAAGAATGTAACCGCATCGTGCAGCCAGGGTCGTGGTTTGAGCGGGCAAAAGAGCAAAATTTGTACGACCGTTCGACAAAGTCTCGATAAGCGCCCACTCTCTCTCGATGAGTAGTGGGCCTGCAGTTAGTAAGCTGGTATAGCTTTTATTTTCGGTCAGTCCTGCCGGCGTAGCTTGAAAGCTCGTCGGTAGGCGTCCAGTGGTTTTGCATGTATCACCTTGTACCGGGAGGGCGCGCTTTAGCGATGCTACTCTTGGCTTGCGTGTGCGTGAATAGTCCGTCTGTCCGATAGATATCTGGTTGATCCTGCCAGTAGTCATATGCTTGTCTCAAAGATTAAGCCATGCATGTCTAAGTTCACACTGTCTCACGGTGAAACCGCTAATGGCTCATTAAATCAGTCGAGGTTCCTTAGATGACACGATCCTACTTGAATAACTGTGGCAATTCTAGAGCTAATACATGCTTACCACAAGGCCCTCACCTGTGGGACATGGCTGAACGCCTCTAAGCCGGGTCCCTTGGGTGTCAGGGTCTGGCCATAACTCGCCACCGGCTCGTGGTGGTGAGGTCTCGGTGGATTGACGCTGAGCCGCCAGCGTCTGCAGCCTACCTTGTGCCAGACGTATTGGTTACCCATTCCTCTAGAATACACAAGACTAGGCCGAGAGAGAGATCATGTCGTTTGGGCATCACATGATTCTCTGAAGCTCTGCCCAGACATTGTGATGGAATATTGGCCACATTCCACTCACATACTTTGGTCTGTCAAGACTGCAAGGTGTCTACTACTTGCATGGCCAAACCATTTGACTTGCTGCTTTATAATAAAATCTAGTGCTGCTTTATCCACCACTTTATTCCTGATTTCTTCATTTCTGATCTTATCCCTTCTTGATACGTTGAGTATTCTTCTCAGGAACCTCATTTCTGTTGTGATTTTTCTTTTCTCTTTCTCTGTCATTGTCCAGGTTTGGCATTGGTAGCATAGAGTTGATAGGAAGATTATGTGTGTATATCTGTATCTATATCTATATCTATATTTATGTGTGTGTGTGTGTATGTGTGTGTGTGTGTGTGTGTGTGTGTGTGTGTGTGTGTGTGTGTGTGTGTGTGTGTAGCCTTTTGTATGCTCTTTCCCTGCACAAATCCACAATGTTCATCACTAATCCCTGGTGTAATCATGTTTCTTATTCTGTTCGTAATTATTCTGAGTAGCAGCTTTGTCACGTGACTCATAAGACTTATTGTGCAATGTTCTTCACATTCTATAGCGCCTGGTTTCTTTGGCAGAGCTATAAAGATGGATATTAATAGATCACTAGGAATGTACCCACAAGTGATTATGTCATTTAGAAATTGTCTCAGTATTTCTATTGCAAAATCACCATGAGCCTCAATTTCCTCTACTGTAATGTTGTCTGGACCGGGTGTGTTTCCTTTCTTTATGCGATGTAGTGCATCTTCAACTTCCGCTGCAAGTATTGGTGGACCTTCATCATTGTTGTGAATATTTCCATCCGGTCTCCTATTATCATACAGCTCTTCCAGATATTCCGTCCATCTATTGACTATATCCTCTTGTCCCATCAATATTGCACCGTTCTTCGATTTTAAATATCCAGTGGTATTTCGTATTTTCCTACCTGTTATTGTATTGATACATGGAATGTGAGTCTTTTCCATAGTTTGTCCCGATTTCCATGCACTGTTGAGTCAGCCATACTTCTTTAGCCACTATGCATTTATTTACTATTTATTTATATCTTTGATTATATTTTTCTTTATCTTGCTTTTTTCTTTCTTCTTTCGTCCATCATCCACACAATTTCATCTGTTATCCATTTCTTTTTTTGCAATTCTATTGTTAGGTGGAATGATTTCAATTGAAGTCTGATGGACTGATTCCCGTAACATGTTCCATTGTTCATCAATAGTCTGTAATATCTCCATGGCATTATATATGTTCTTTACGGTTCTTAGTCTGTTCTAAGTAGTGCTAGATCTAACTTGATGTTCTTTGGGTTTTTATTTATTTTAAGTCTTAACCTCTTTCCTATAACTGGCACATGGTCACTATGTGCTTCTGCTCCTTGTCTACTAAACTGCTTTTGAATCTCTTTGGTATCAGTATGTATTCAATTTGATTGCGAATACTATCACCTGTGCTTTTCCACGTATAACATCGTCGAGGATATTCTTTAAACCACGTGCTTCCTATGAACGTAAAATAAAATGTAACGGAAACTTCCCGTCTGACATTCTGCCCTTCTGATTTCTCTGCTCTCATACATTATGTCATGTATACGTCCCTTGTGTAGCTAATCTTACACGGCATCAGAAACAATATCTGCAGTATAAACACATGGACAATGTGCATTAATGGATAATACATGACTGCATTATAAACACATGGACAATGTGCATTAATGGATAATACATGACTGCATTATAAACACATGGACAATGTGCATTAATGGATAATACATGACTGCATTATAAACACATGGACAATGTGCATTAATGGATAATACATGACTGCATTATAAACACATGGACAATGTGCATTAATGGATAATACATGACTCACTAAATCTAATTGTTGATATGGCAATTATAATTAGCTAAGGTAGATCTAGGAGAATATTTATTATGGTAGTTGTCCTTTGAAATTATTATTATTATTTGAATGTAGTAAAAGCTACACATAGAAAGGCGTGGTTGTGCAATAGTTATCACCCTTGCCTATCATCCAGTGATCATATATATATATATGTGTGTGTGTGTGTGTGTGTGTGTGTGTCTGTGTCTGTCTGTCTCTGTGTGTGTGTGTGTGTGTGTTTGTGTGTGTGTTATATGTGTGTATAAAGTGGGCTTCCAGTGAGATTCAGCGTAATATATGTACCAGAAAATATTCTGGAGAGTAAAGACGGTGACGGTGTTACTGATGACATCACAAGTCGAATGACCTGTGACCTAAACAGTACGAAACTGTGACTATATACATAATACGTTTCAGGGTGTGGAGTGGGGTATTTTGCTTGTAAAACTATGCACAAATAGCAATAGCAATATATACGGCATGGATCGTCTAAGATCAGAGAATATGTTTTGTTACTTCTTTCAGCACCAACGGTATTATCAGAAGGAGAAGGACGTAAGTTAAATCTTGTCATACATTGTTATCGCTTGTAAAGAATTGCAAGTTCTATTTATTGGTAGTGATATGATTTCAGAGTAATAAATGCCTGACAGAACGTTGCAGATTTCTTGAAGGATATAACGACAAACAATTGGGAATCAGGTGCTACGGAAGGGCTCTGCAATAGGCGATAGATCACCATTCACAACCACGAGGTGGTGTTGTGTTCACAGACGGATCTCTGGAAGATGACAGAAACAGTGGGTGTTGATGTTATTGTATATATAGATGGATCTGTGGAAGATGACAGAAACAGTGGGTGTTGAGGTTATTGTATACACAGATGGATCTATAGACGATGACAGAAAACGGGTGGGTGTTGATGTTATTGTATATATAGATGGATCTGTGGAAGATGACAGAAACAGTGGGTATTGATGTTATTGTATACACAGACGGATCTCTGGAAGATGACAGAAACAGTGGGTGTTGATGTAATTGTATAAATATAGATGGATCTCTGGAAGATAACAGAAACAGCGGGTGTTGATGTTATTGTATATATAGATGGATCTGTGGAAGATGACAGAAACAGTGGGTGTTGATGTTATTGTATATATAGATGGATCTGTGGAAGATGACAGAAACAGTGGGTGTTGATGTAATTGTATATATATAGATGGATCTCTGGAAGATAACAGAAACAGTGGGTGTTGATGTTATTGTATATATAGATGGATCTCTGGAAGATGACAGAAACAGTGGGTGTTGATGTTATTTTATACACAGACAGATCTCTGGAAGATGACAGAAACAGTGGGTGTTGATGTTATTGTATACACAGACGAATCTCTGGAAGATGACAGAAACAGTGGGTGTTGATGTTATTGTATACACAGACGGATCTCTGGAAGATGACAGAAACAGTGGGTGTTGATGTTATTTTATACACAGACGGATCTCTGGAAGATGACAGAAACAGTGGGTGTTGATGTTATTGTATACACATACAGATCTCTGTAAGATGACAAATACAGTGGGTGTTGATGTTATTGTATACACAGACGGATCTCTGGAAGATGACAGAAACAGTGGGTGTTGATGTTATTGTATATATATAGATGGATCTGTGGAAGATGACAGAAACAGTGGGTGTTAATGTTATTGTGTACACAGACGGATCTCAGGAAGATGACAGAAACAGTGGGTGTTGATGTTATTGTATACACAGACGGATCTCTGGAAGATGACAGAAACAGTGGGTGTTGATGTTATTATATACACAGACGAATCACTGGAAGATGACAGAAACAGTGGGTGTTGATGTTATTGTATACACAGATGGATCTGTGGAAGATGACAGAAACAGTGGGTGTTGATGTTATTGTATACACAGACGGATCTCTGGAAGATGACAGAAACAGTGGGTGTTGATGTTATTGTATACACATACAGATCTCTGTAAGATGACAGATACAGTGGGTGTTGATGTTATTGTATACACAGACGGATCTCTGGAAGATGACAGAAACAGTGGGTGTTGATGTTATTGTATATATAGATGGATCTGTGGAAGATGACAGAAACAGTGGGTGTTAATGTTATTGTGTACACAGACGGATCTCAGGAAGATGACAGAAACAGTGGGTGTTGATGTTATTGTATACACAGACGGATCTCTGGAAGATGACAGAAACAGTGGGTGTTGATGTTATTATATACACAGACGAATCTCTGGAAGATGACAGAAACAGTGGGTGTTGATGTTATTGTATACACAGACAGATCTCTGGAAGATGACAGAAACAGTGGGTGTTGATGTTATTGTATACACAGACAGATCTGTGGAAGATGACAGAAACAGTGGGTGTTGATGTTATTGTATATATAGATGGATCTGTGGAAGATGACAGAAACAGTGGGTGTTGATGTTATTGTATACACAGATGGATCTGTGGAAGATGACAGAAACAGTGGGTGTTGATGTTATTGTATACACAGATGGATCTGTGGAAGATGACAGAAACAGTGGGTGTTGATGTTATTGTATACACAGACAGATCTCTGGAAGATGACAGAAACAGTGGGTGTTGATGTTATTGTATACACAGATGGATCTGTGGAAGATGACAGAAACAGTGGGTGTTGATGTTATTGTATACACAGATGGATCTGTGGAAGATGACAGAAACAGTGGGTGTTGATGTTATTGTATACACAGATGGATCTATAGACGATGACAGAAACAGTGGGTGTTGATGTTATTGTATACATAGACGGATCTCTGGAAGATGACAGAAACAGTGGGTGTTGATGTTATTGTATACACAGACGGATCTCTGGAAGATGACAGAAACAGTGGTTGTTGATGTTATTGTATATATAGATGGAACTGTGGAAGATGACAGAAACAGTGGGTGTTGATGTTATTGTATACACAGATGGATCTATAGACGACGACAGAGACTGTGGGTGTTGATGTTATTGTATACACAGACAGATCTCTGGAAGATGACAGAAACAGTGGGTGTTGATGTTATTGTATACACAGACGGATCTCTGGAAGATGACAGAAACAGTGGGTGTTGATGTTATTGTATACACAGATGGATCTATAGACGATGACAGAAACAGTGGGTATTGATGTTATTGTATATATATATGGATCTGTGGAAGATGACAGAAACAGTGGGTGTTGATGTTATTTTATACACAGAAGGATCTCTGGAAGATGACAGAAACAGTGGGTGTTGATGTAATTGTATATATAGATGGATCTCTGGAAGATAACAGAAACAGCGGGTGTTGATGTTATTGTATATATAGATGGATCTGTGGAAGATGACAAAAACATTGGGTGTTGATGTTATTGTATACACAGACGGATCTCTGGAAGATGACAGAAGCAGTGGGTGTTGATGTTATTGTATACACAGACAGATCTCTGGAAGATGACAGAAACAGTGGGTGTTGATGTTATTGTATACACAGATGGATCTATAGACGATGACAGAAACAGTGGGTATTGATGTTATTGTATATATAGATGGATCTGTGGAAGATGACAGAAACAGTGGGTGTTGATGTTATTGTATACACAGAAGGATCTCTGGAAGATGACAGAAACAGTGGGTGTTGATGTAATTGTATATATAGATGGATCTCTGGAAGATAACAGAAACAGCGGGCGTTGATGTTATTGTATATATAGATGGATCTGTGGAAGATGACAAAAACAGTTTGTGTTGATGTTATTTTATACACTGACAGATCTCTGGAAGATGACAGAAACAGTGGGTGTTGATGTTATTGTATACAAAGATGGATCTATAGACGATGACAGAAACAGTGGGTGTTGATGTTAATGTATACACAGACGAATCTCTGGAAGATGACAGAAACAGTGGGTGTTGATGTTATTATATACACAGACGAATCTCTGGAAGATGACAGAAACAGTGGGTGTTGATGTTATTGTATACACAGACGGATCTCTGGAAGATGACAGAAACAGTGGGTGTTGATGTTATTGTATACACAGATGGATCTATAGACGATGACAGAAACAGTGGGTATTGATGTTATTGTATATATATATGGATCTGTGGAAGATGACAGAAACAGTGGGTGTTGATGTTATTGTATACACAGAAGGATCTCTGGAAGATGACAGAAACAGTGGGTGTTGATGTAATTGTATATATAGATGGATCTCTGGAAGATAACAGAAACAGCGGGTGTTGATGTTATTGTATATATAGATGGATCTGTGGAAGATGACAAAAACATTGGGTGTTGATGTTATTGTATACACAGACGGATCTCTGGAAGATGACAGAAGCAGTGGGTGTTGATGTTATTGTATACACAGACAGATCTCTGGAAGATGACAGAAACAGTGGGTGTTGATGTTATTGTATACACAGATGGATCTATAGACGATGACAGAAACAGTGGGTATTGATGTTATTGTATATATAGATGGATCTGTGGAAGATGACAGAAACAGTGGGTGTTGATGTTATTGTATACACAGAAGGATCTCTGGAAGATGACAGAAACAGTGGGTGTTGATGTAATTGTATATATAGATGGATCTCTGGAAGATAACAGAAACAGCGGGCGTTGATGTTATTGTATATATAGATGGATCTGTGGAAGATGACAAAAACAGTTTGTGTTGATGTTATTTTATACACTGACAGATCTCTGGAAGATGACAGAAACAGTGGGTGTTGATGTTATTGTATACACAGATGGATCTATAGACGATGACAGAAACAGTGGGTGTTGATGTTAATGTATACACAGACGAATCTCTGGAAGATGACAGAAACAGTGGGTGTTGATGTTATTATATACACAGACGAATCTCTGGAAGATGACAGAAACAGTGGGTGTTGATGTTATTGTATACACAGACAGATCTCTGGAAGATGACAGAAACAGTGGGTGTTGATGTTATTGTATACACAGACGGATCTCTGGAAGATGACAGAAACAGTGGGTGTTGATGTTATTATATACACAGACGAATCTCTGGAAGATGACAGAAACAGTGGGTGTTGATGTTATTGTATACACAGACAGATCTCTGGAAAATGACAGAAACAGTGGGTGTTGATGTTATTATATACACAGACGAATCTCTGGAAGATGACAGAAACAGTGGGTGTTGATGTTATTATATACACAGACGAATCTCTGGAAGATGACAGAAACAGTGGGTGTTGATGTTATTGTATACACAGATGGATCTATAGACGATGACAGAAACAGTGGGTATTGATGTTATTGTATATATAGATGGATCTGTGGAAGATGACAGAAACAGTGGGTGTTGATGTTATTGTATACACAGAAGGATCTCTGGAAGATGACAGAAACAGTGGGTGTTGATGTTATTGTATACACAGACGGATCTCTGGAAGATGACAGAAACTGTGGGTGTTGATGTTATTGTATACACAGACGGATCTCTGGAAGATGACAGAAACAGTGGGTGTTGATGTTATTGTATATATAGATGGATCTCTGGAAGATGACAGAAATAGTGGGTGTTGATGTTATTGTATACACAGACGGATCTCTGGAAGATAACAGAAACAGTGGGTGTTGATGTTATTATATACACAGATGGATCTCTGGAAGATAACAGAAACAGTGGGTGTTGATGTTATTATATACACAGATGGATCTCTGGAAGATGACAGAAACAGTGGGTGTTGATGTTATTGTATATATAGATGGATCTCTGGAAGATGACAGAAACAGCGGGTGTTGATGTTATTGTATATATAGATGGATCTGTGGAAGATGACAGAAACAGTGGGTGTTGAGGTTATTGTATACAAAGATGGATCTATAGACGATGACAGAAAACGGGTGGGTGTTGATGTTATTGTATATATAGATGGATCTGTGGAAGATGACAGAAACAGTGGGTATTGATGTTATTGTATACACAGACGGATCTCTGGAAGATGACAGAAACAGTGGGTGTTGATGTAATTGTATATATAGATGGATCTCTGGAAGATGACAGAAACAGTGGGTGTTGATGTTATTGTATATATATAGATGGATCTCTGGAAGATGACAGAAACAGTGGGTGTTGATGTAATTGTATATATAGATGGATCTGTGGAAGATGACGGAAACAGTGGGTGTTGATGTTATTGTATATATATAGATGGATCTCTGGAAGATGACAGAAACAGTGGGTGTTGATGTAATTGTATATATAGGTGGATCTGTGGAAGATGACAGAAACAGTGGGTGTTGATGTTATTATATACACAGACGGATCTCTGGAAGATGACAGAAACAGTGGGTGTTGATGTTATTGTATACACAGATGGATCTATAGACGATGACAGAAACAGTGGGTATTGATGTTATTGTATATATATATGGATCTGTGGAAGATGACAGAAACAGTGGGTGTTGATGTTATTGTATACACAGAAGGATCTCTGGAAGATGACAGAAACAGTGGGTGTTGATGTAATTGTATATATAGATGGATCTCTGGAAGATAACAGAAACAGGGGGTGTTGATGTTATTGTATATATAGATGGATCTGTGGAAGATGACAAAAACATTGGGTGTTGATGTTATTGTATACACAGATGGATCTATAGACGATGACAGAAACAGTGGGTATTGATGTTATTGTATATATAGATGGATCTGTGGAAGATGACAGAAACAGTGGGTGTTGATGTTATTGTATACACAGAAGGATCTCTGGAAGATGACAGAAACAGTAGGTGTTGATGTAATTGTATATATAGATGGATCTCTGGAAGATAACAGAAACAGCGGGCGTTGATGTTATTGTATATATAGATGGATCTGTGGAAGATGACAAAAACAGTTTGTGTTGATGTTATTTTATACACTGACAGATCTCTGGAAGATGACAGAAACAGTGGGTGTTGATGTTATTGTATACACAGATGGATCTATAGACGATGACAGAAACAGTGGGTGTTGATGTTAATGTATACACAGACGAATCTCTGGAAGATGACAGAAACAGTGGGTGTTGATGTAATTGTATATATAGATGGATCTCTGGAAGATAACAGAAACAGCGGGTGTTGATGTTATTGTATATATAGATGGATCTGTGGAAGATGACAAAAACATTGGGTGTTGATGTTATTGTATACACAGACGGATCTCTGGAAGATGACAGAAGCAGTGGGTGTTGATGTTATTGTATACACAGACAGATCTCTGGAAGATGACAGAAACAGTGGGTGTTGATGTTATTGTATACACAGATGGATCTATAGACGATGACAGAAACAGTGGGTATTGATGTTATTGTATATATAGATGGATCTGTGGAAGATGACAGAAACAGTGGGTGTTGATGTTATTGTATACACAGAAGGATCTCTGGAAGATGACAGAAACAGTGGGTGTTGATGTAATTGTATATATAGATGGATCTCTGGAAGATAACAGAAACAGCGGGCGTTGATGTTATTGTATATATAGATGGATCTGTGGAAGATGACAAAAACAGTTTGTGTTGATGTTATTTTATACACTGACAGATCTCTGGAAGATGACAGAAACAGTGGGTGTTGATGTTATTGTATACACAGATGGATCTATAGACGATGACAGAAAAAGTGGGTGTTGATGTTAATGTATACACAGACGAATCTCTGGAAGATGACAGAAACAGTGGGTGTTGATGTTATTATATACACAGACGAATCTCTGGAAGATGACAGAAACAGTGGGTGTTGATGTTATTGTATACACAGACAGATCTCTGGAAGATGACAGAAACAGTGGGTGTTGATGTTATTGTATACACAGACGGATCTCTGGAAGATGACAGAAACAGTGGGTGTTGATGTTATTATATACACAGACGAATCTCTGGAAGATGACAGAAACAGTGGGTGTTGATGTTATTGTATACACAGACAGATCTCTGGAAAATGACAGAAACAGTGGGTGTTGATGTTATTATATACACAGACGAATCTCTGGAAGATGACAGAAACAGTGGGTGTTGATGTTATTATATACACAGACGAATCTCTGGAAGATGACAGAAACAGTGGGTGTTGATGTTATTGTATACACAGATGGATCTATAGACGATGACAGAAACAGTGGGTATTGATGTTATTGTATATATAGATGGATCTGTGGAAGATGACAGAAACAGTGGGTGTTGATGTTATTGTATACACAGAAGGATCTCTGGAAGATGACAGAAACAGTGGGTGTTGATGTTATTGTATACACAGACGGATCTCTGGAAGATGACAGAAACTGTGGGTGTTGATGTTATTGTATACACAGACGGATCTCTGGAAGATGACAGAAACAGTGGGTGTTGATGTTATTGTATATATAGATGGATCTCTGGAAGATGACAGAAATAGTGGGTGTTGATGTTATTGTATACACAGACGGATCTCTGGAAGATAACAGAAACAGTGGGTGTTGATGTTATTATATACACAGATGGATCTCTGGAAGATAACAGAAACAGTGGGTGTTGATGTTATTATATACACAGATGGATCTCTGGAAGATGACAGAAACAGTGGGTGTTGATGTTATTGTATATATAGATGGATCTCTGGAAGATGACAGAAACAGCGGGTGTTGATGTTATTGTATATATAGATGGATCTGTGGAAGATGACAGAAACAGTGGGTGTTGAGGTTATTGTATACAAAGATGGATCTATAGACGATGACAGAAAACGGGTGGGTGTTGATGTTATTGTATATATAGATGGATCTGTGGAAGATGACAGAAACAGTGGGTATTGATGTTATTGTATACACAGACGGATCTCTGGAAGATGACAGAAACAGTGGGTGTTGATGTAATTGTATATATAGATGGATCTCTGGAAGATGACAGAAACAGTGGGTGTTGATGTTATTGTATATATATAGATGGATCTCTGGAAGATGACAGAAACAGTGGGTGTTGATGTAATTGTATATATAGATGGATCTGTGGAAGATGACGGAAACAGTGGGTGTTGATGTTATTGTATATATATAGATGGATCTCTGGAAGATGACAGAAACAGTGGGTGTTGATGTAATTGTATATATAGGTGGATCTGTGGAAGATGACAGAAACAGTGGGTGTTGATGTTATTATATATATATAGATGGATCTCTGGAAGATGACAGAAACAGTGGGTGTTGATGTAATTGTATATATAGGTGGATCTGTGGAAGATGACAGAAACAGTGGGTGTTGATGTTATTGTATATATAGATGGATCTCTGGAAGATAACAGAAACAGCGGGTGTTGATGTTATTGTATACATAGGTGGATCTCTGGAAGATAACAGAAATATTGGGTGTTGATGTAATTGTATACATAGGTGGATCTCTGGAAGATAACAGAAACAGTGGGTGTTGATGTTATTGTATACATAGGTGGATCTCTGGAAGATAACAAAAACAGTGGGTGTTGATGTAATTGTATACACAGACAGATCTCTGGAAGATGACAGAAACAGTGGGTGTTGATGTTATTATATACACAGACGAATCTCTGGAAGATGACAGAAACAGTGGGTGTTGATGTTATTTTATACACAGATGGATCTATAGACGATGACAGAAACAGAGGGTGTTGATGTTATTGTATACACAGACAGATCTCTGGAAGATGACAGAAACAGTGGGTGTTGATGTTATTATATACACAGACGAATCTCTGGAAGATGACAGAAACAGTGGGTGTTGATGTTATTGTATACACAGACGGATCTCTGGAAGATGACAGAAACATTGGGTGTTGATGTAATTGTATATATATAGATGGATCTGTGGAAGATGACAGAAACAGTGGGTGTTGATGTTATTGTATATATATAGATGGATCTCTGGAAGATGACAGAAACAGTGGGTGTTGATGTAATTGTATATATAGATGGATCTGTGGAAGATGACAGAAACAGTGGGTGTTGATGTAATTGTATACACAGATGGATCTATAGACGATGACAGAAACAGAGGGTGTTGATGTTATTGTATACACAGACAGATCTCTGGAAGATGACAGAAACAGTGGGTGTTGATGTTATTATATACACAGACGAATCTCTGGAAGATGACAGAAACAGTGGATGTTGATGTTATTGTATATATAGATGGATCTATAGACGATGACAGAAACAGAGGGTGTTGATGTTATTGTATACACAGACAGATCTCTGGAAGATGACAGAAACAGTGGGTGTTGATGTTATTATATACACAGACGAATCTCTGGAAGATGACAGAAACAGTGGATGTTGATGTTATTGTTTACACAGACGGATCTCTGGAAGATGACAGAAACAGTGGGTGTTGATGTTATTATATACACAGACGAATCTCTGGAAGATGACAGAAACAGTGGGTGTTGATGTTATTTTATACACTGACAGATCTCTGGAAGATGACAGAAACAGTGGGTGTTGATGTTATTGTATACACAGACAGATCTCTGGAAGATGACAGAAACAGTGGGTGTTGATGTTATTTTATACACAGACAGATCTCTGGAAGATGACAGAAACAGTGGGTGTTGATGTTATTGTATACACAGACAGATCTCTGGAAGATGACAGAAACAGTGGGTGTTGATGTAATTGTATATATAGGTGGATCTGTGGAAGATGACAGAAACAGTGGGTGTTGATGTTATTGTATATATAGATGGATCTCTGGAAGATAACAGAAACAGTGGGTGTTGATGTTATTGTATACATATAGACAGATCTCTGGAAGATAACAGAAACAGTGGGTGTTGATGTTATTGTATATATATAGATGGATCTGTGGAAGATGACAGAAACAGTGGGTGTTGATGTAATTGTATATATATAGATGGATCTGTGGAAGATGACAGAAACAGTGGTTGTTGATGTTATTGTATACACAGATGGATCTATAGACGATGACAGAAACAGAGGGTGTTGATGTTATTGTATACACAGACAGATCTCTGGAAGATGACAGAAACAGTGGGTGTTGATGTTATTATATACACAGACGAATCTCTGGAAGATGACAGAAACAGTGGATGTTGATGTTATTGTATACACAGACGGATCTCTGGAAGATGACAGAAACAGTGGGTGTTGATGTTATTATATACACAGACGAATCTCTGGAAGATGACAGAAACAGTGGGTGTTGATGTTATTGTATACAGAGACAGATCTCTGGAAGATGACAGAAACAGTGGGTGTTGATGTTATTGTATACACAGATGGATCTATAGATGATGACAGAAACAGTGGGTGTTGATGATATTGTATACACAGACGGATCTCTGGAAGATGACAGAAACAGTGGGTGTTGATGTTATTGTATATATAGATGGATCTGTGGAAGATGACAGAAACAGTGGGTGTTGATTTTATTGTATACACAGACGGATCTCAGGAAGATGACAGAAACAGTGGGTGTTGATGTTATTGTATACACAGACGGATCTCTGGAAGATGACAGAAACAGTGGGTGTTGATGTTATTATATACACAGACGAATCTCTGGAAGATGACAGAAACAGTGGGTGTTGATGTTATTGTATACACAGACAGATCTCTGGAAGATGACAGAAACAGTGGGTGTTGATGTTATTGTATACACAGATGGATCTATAGATGATGACAGAAATAGTGGGTGTTGATGTTATTGTATACACAGATGTATCTATAGACGATGACAGAAACTGTGGGTGTTGATGTTATTGTATATATAGATGGATCTGTGGAAGATGACAGAAACAGTGGGTGTTGATGTTATTGTATAAACAGAAGTATCTCTGGAAGATGACAGAAACAGTGGGTGTTGATGGTATTGTATACATAGATGGATCTATAGACGATGACAGAAACTGTGGGTGTTGATGTAATTGTATATATAGATGGATCTCTGGAAGATAACAGAAACAGCGGGTGTTGATGTTATTGTATATATAGATGGATCTGTGGAAGTTGACAAAAACAGTGGGTGTTGATGTTATTGTATACACAGACGGATCTCTGGAAGATGACAGAAACAGTGGGTGTTGATGGTATTGTATACATAGATGGATCTCTGGAAGATGACAGAAACAGTGGGTGTTGATGTTATTGTATATATAGATGGATCTCTGGAAGATGACAGAAATAGTGGGTGTTGATGTTATTGTATACACAGACGGATCTCTGGAAGATGACAGAAACAGCGGGTGTTGATGTTATTGTATATATAGATGGATCTCTGGAAGATAACAGAAACAGTGGGTGTTGATGTTATTGTATACACAGATGGATCTATAGACGATGACAGAAACTGTGGGTGTTGATGTTATTGTATACACAGACAGATCTCTGGAAGATGACAGAAACAGTGGGTGTTGATGTTATTGTATACACAGACAGATCTCTGGAAGATGACAGAAACAGTGGGTGTTGATGTTATTTTATACACAGACAGATCTCTGGAAGATGACAGAAACAGTGGGTTTTGATGTTATTGTATACACAGATGGATTTCTGGAAGATGACAGAAACAGCGGGTGTTGATGTTATTGTATATATAGATGGATCTATAGACGATGACAGAAACTGTGGGTGTTGATGTTATTTTATACACAGACAGATCTCTGGAAGATGACAGAAACAGTGGGTGTTGATGTTATTGTATACACAGACGGATCTCTGGAAGATGACAGAAACATTGGGTGTTGATGTTATTGTATATATAGATGGATCTGTGGAAGATGACAGAAACAGTGGGTGTTGATGTTATTGTATACACAGACGGCTCTCTGGAAGATGACAGAAACAGTGGGTGTTGATGTTATTATATACACAGATGGATCTATAGACGATGACAGAAACAGTGGGTGTTGATGTTATTGTATACACAGACAGATCTCTGGAAGATGACAGAAACAGTGGGTGTTGATGTTATTTTATACACAGACAGATCTCTGGAAGATGACAGAAACAGTGGGTGTTGATGTTATTGTATACACAGACAGATCTCTGGAAGATGACAGAAACAGTGGGTGTTGATGTTATTGTATACACGGATGGATTTCTGGAAGATGACAGAAACAGCGGGTGTTGATGTTATTGTATATATAGATGGATCTGTGGAAGATGACAGAAACAGTGGGTGTTGATGTTATTGTATACACAGATGGATCTATAGACGATGACAGAAACAGTGGGTGTTGATGTTATTGTATATATAGATGGATCTGTGGAAGATGACAGAAACAATGGGTGTTGATGTTATTGTATACACAGACAGATCTCTGGAAGATGACAGAAACAGTGGGTGTTGATGTTATTGTATACACAGACAGATCTCTGGAAGATGACAGAAACAGTGGGTGTTGATTTTATTTTATACACAGACAGATCTCTGGAAGATGACAGAAACAGTGGGTGTTGATGTTATTGTATACACAGATGGATTTCCGGAAGATGACAGAAACAGCGGGTGTTGATGTTATTGTATATATAGATGGATCTGTGGAAGATGACAGAAACAGTGGGTGTTGATGTTATTGTATACACAGATGGATCTATAGACGATGACAGAAACAGTGGGTGTTGATATTATTGTATACACAGACAGATCTCTGGAAGATGACAGAAACAGTGGGTGTTGATGTTATTGTATACACAGATGGATTTCTGGAAGATGACAGAAACAGCGGGTGTTGATGTTATTGTATATATAGATGGATCTATAGACGATGACAGAAACTGTGGGTGTTGATGTTATTTTATACACAGACAGATCTCTGGAAGATGACAGAAACAGTGGGTGTTGATGTTATTGTATACACAGACGGATCTCTGGAAGATGACAGAAACATTGGGTGTTGATGTTATTGTATATATAGATGGATATATGGAAGATAACAGAAACAGCGGGTGTTGATGTTATTGTATATATAGATGGATCTGTGGAAGATGACAGAAACAGTGGGTGTTGATGTTATTGTATACACAGACGGATCTCTGGAAGATGACAGTAACAGTGGGTGTTGATGTTATTATATACACAGATGGATCTATAGACGATGACAGAAACTGTGGGTGTTGATGTTATTGTATACACAGACAGATCTCTGGAAGATGACAGAAACAGTGGGTGTTGATGTTATTGTATACACAGACAGATCTCTGGAAGATGACAGAAACAGTGGGTGTTGATGTTATTTTATACACAGACAGATCTCTGGAAGATGACAGAAACAGTGGGTGTTGATGTTATTGTATACACAGACAGATCTCTGGAAGATGACAGAAACAGTGGGTGTTGATGTTATTGTATACACAGACAGATCTCTGGAAGATGACAGAAACAGTGGGTGTTGATGTTATTTTATACACAGACAGATCTCTGGAAGATGACAGAAACAGTGGGTGTTGATGTTATTGTATACACGGATGGATTTCTGGAAGATGACAGAAACAGCGGGTGTTGATGTTATTGTATATATAGATGGATCTGTGGAAGATGACATAAACAGTGGGTGTTGATGTTATTGTATACACAGATGGATCTATAGACGATGACAGAAACAGTGCGTGTTGATGTTATTGTATATATAGATGGATCTGTGGAAGATGACAGAAACAGTGGGTGTTGATGTTATTGTATACACAGACGGATCTCTGGAAGATGACAGAAACAGTGGGTGTTGATGTAATTGTATATATAGATGGATCTCTGGAAGATAACAGAAAAAGCGGGTGTTGATGTTATTGTATATATAGATGGATCTGTGGAAGATTACAAAAACAGTGGGTGTTGATGTTATTGTATACACAGGCGGATCTCTGGAAGATGACAGAAACAGTGGGTGTTGATGGTATTGTATACATAGATGGATCTATAGACGATGACAGAAACTGTGGGTGTTGATGTTATTGTATACACAGACGGATCTCTGGAAGATGACAGAAACAGTGGGTGTTGATGTTATTGTATATATAGATGGATCTCTGGAAGATAACAGAAACAGCGGGTGTTGATGTTATTGTATATATAGATGGATCTGTGGAAGATGACAGAAACAGTGGGTGTTGATGTTATTGTATACACAGACGGATCTCTGGAAGATGACAGAAACAGTGGGTGTTGATGTTATTGTATACACAGACAGATCTCTGGAAGATGACAGAAACAGTGGGTGTTGATGTTATTGTATACACAGACAGATCTCTGGAAGATGACAGAAACAGTGGGTGTTGATGTTATTTTATACACAGACAGATCTCTGGAAGATGACAGAAACAGTGGGTGTTGATGTTATTGTATACACAGATGGATTTCTGGAAGATGACAGAAACAGCGGGTGTTGATGTTATTGTATATATAGATGGATCTGTGGAAGATGACAGAAACAGTGGGTGTTGATGTTATTGTATACACAGATGGATCTATAGACGATGACAGAAACAGTGGGTGTTGATGTTATTGTATACACTGATGGATCTCTGGAAGATGACAGAAACAGTGGGTGTTGATGTTATTTTATACACAGACAGATCTCTGGAAGATGACAGAAACAGTGGGTGTTGATGTTATTGTATACACAGACGGATCTCTGGAAGATGACAGAAACATTGGGTGTTGATGTTATTGTATATATAGATGGATATATGGAAGATAACAGAAACAGCGGGTGTTGATGTTATTGTATATATAGATGGATCTGTGGAAGATGACAGAAACAGTGGGTGTTGATGTTATTGTATACACAGACGGATCTCTGGAAGATGACAGAAACAGTGGGTGTTGATGTTATTATATACACAGATGGATCTATAGACGATGACAGAAACTGTGGGTGTTGATGTTATTGTATACACAGACAGATCTCTGGAAGATGACAGAAACAGTGGGTGTTGATGTTATTGTATACACAGACAGATCTCTGGAAGATGACAGAAACAGTGGGTGTTGATGTTATTTTATACACAGACAGATCTCTAGAAGATGACAGAAACAGTGGGTGTTGATGTTATTGTATACACAGACAGATCTCTGGAAGATGACAGAAACAGTGGGTGTTGATGTTATTGTATACACAGACAGATCTCTGGAAGATGACAGAAACAGTGGGTGTTGATGTTATTTTATACACAGACAGATCTCTGGAAGATGACAGAAACAGTGGGTGTTGATGTTATTGTATACACGGATGGATTTCTGGAAGATGACAGAAACAGCGGGTGTTGATGTTATTGTATATATAGATGGATCTGTGGAAGATGACAGAAACAGTGGGTGTTGATGTTATTGTATACACAGATGGATCTATAGACGATGACAGAAACAGTGCGTGTTGATGTTATTGTATATATAGATGGATCTGTGGAAGATGACAGAAACAGTGGGTGTTGATGTTATTGTATACACAGACGGATCTCTGGAAGATGACAGAAACAGTGGGTGTTGATGTAATTGTATATATAGATGGATCTCTGGAAGATAACAGAAACAGCGGGTGTTGATGTTATTGTATATATAGATGGATCTGTGGAAGATTACAAAAACAGTGGGTGTTGATGTTATTGTATACACAGGCGGATCTCTGGAAGATGACAGAAACAGTGGGTGTTGATGGTATTGTATACATAGATGGATCTATAGACGATGACAGAAACTGTGGGTGTTGATGTTATTGTATACACAGACGGATCTCTGGAAGATGACAGAAACAGTGGGTGTTGATGTTATTGTATATATAGATGGATCTCTGGAAGATAACAGAAACAGCGGGTGTTGATGTTATTGTATATATAGATGGATCTGTGGAAGATGACAGAAACAGTGGGTGTTGATGTTATTGTATACACAGACGGATCTCTGGAAGATGACAGAAACAGTGGGTGTTAATGTTATTGTATACACAGACAGATCTCTGGAAGATGACAGAAACAGTGGGTGTTGATGTTATTGTATACACAGACAGATCTCTGGAAGATGACAGAAACAGTGGGTGTTGATGTTATTTTATACACAGACAGATCTCTGGAAGATGACAGAAACAGTGGGTGTTGATGTTATTGTATACACAGATGGATTTCTGGAAGATGACAGAAACAGCGGGTGTTGATGTTATTGTATATATAGATGGATCTGTGGAAGATGACAGAAACAGTGGGTGTTGATGTTATTGTATACACAGATGGATCTATAGACGATGACAGAAACAGTGGGTGTTGATGTTATTGTATACACTGATGGATCTCTGGAAGATGACAGAAACAGTGGGTGTTGATGTTATTTTATACACTGATGGATCTCTGGAAGATGACAGAAACAGTGGGTGTTGATGTTATTTTATACACTGATGGATCTCTGGAAGATGACAGAAACAGTGGGTGTTGATGTTATTTTATACACAGACAGATCTCTGGAAGATGACAGAAACAGTGGGTGTTGATGTTATTTTATACACTGATGGATCTCTGGAAGATGACAGAAACAGTGGGTGTTGATGTTATTTTATACACAGACAGATCTCTGGAAGATGACAGAAACAGTGGGTGTTGATGTTATTGTATACACAGATGGATTTCTGGAAGATGACAGAAACAGCGGGTGTTGATGTTATTGTATATATAGATGGATCTGTGGAAGATGACAGAAACAGTGGGTGTTGATGTTATTGTATACACAGATGGATCTATAGACGATGACAGAAACAGTGGGTGTTGATGTTATTGTATACACAGACAGATCTCTGGAAGATGACAGAAACAGTGGGTGTTGATGTTATTGTATACACAGACGGATCTCTGGAAGATGACAGAAACAGTGGGTGTTGATGTTATTGTATACATAGACGGATCTCTGGAATATGACAGAAACAGTGGGTGTTGATGTTATTGTAATCACAGACGGATCTCAGGAAGATGACAGAAACAGTGGGTGTTGATGTTATTGTATATATAGACGGATCTCTGGAAGATGACAGAAACAGTGGGTGTTGATGTTATTGTATATATAGATGGATCTCTGGAAGATGACAGAAACAGTGGGTGTTGATGTTATTGTATATATAGATGGATCTCTGGAAGATAACAGAAACAGCGGGTGTTGATTTTATTGTATATATAGATGGATCTGTGGAAGATGATAGAAACAGTGGATTTGGTGTTATTGTATACACAGACAGAGCTGTGGAAGATGATAGAAACAGTGGATTTGGTGTTATTGTATACACAGATGGAGCTGTGGAAGATGATAGAAACATTGTCACATGAATTTTATAAACATAAACAATGCATATTACTATGTTATGAGACACATCAACCACCCACCCACACATCTCCCATTCACTCCAACTCCACCACCCAACCATACACATAACCCACACACACACACACACACATACATGCCCCTACCCATCCACCACATCCCTACACATCTCCACACCCACACACACCTCTCACCCACCACACACCCCATCCACCCACACCCCAAGCACAATACATTCCCCAACCCACACTCCCCCCCCCCACCCACACACATCCACCCACCTACACACATCTCCCCACCCACTCACATATCCTCTACTCGTCGCATTACCCACCACAATCACTCACCCACATATCCTCCTCCACCCGCACACCCAGCCAAACACCCATTCCTCAGCCACAAATTCCCCACGCACAGACACATCTCCCGGTCAACTCACATATTCCGCACCTACCCACACACAAATTCCGCACCCAGCCACATAACCTCCCATCTCTCCCAGCCCACTCACAGTTCCCGAACCCACCCCTACAAACATCCCCACCATCTCCTAACCTACACACACTCACCCACCCACATATCCTCTACCCACCCACACATCCTCTACCCACCCATCCCCCAACCAAACATCCATTAACCACACACCCTTACTCATATACAATCACCCACCCACACATCCTCTACCAAACCACACATCCTCCACTCACCCATCCCCCAGCCACACATCCCTTAACCACACACTCCTACCCATATACACAAACATCCCCATCCACGCGCAATCTCCCCTCCCATACATACATCCCTCACACACATCCCCACACACCAACACATCCCCCATTCACAAACTCACACCTCCCATCCACGCACACACAACCTACACACACACACATCCCCAACCCATACACTCATCCCCTCACATATCCCTAGACACACGTACTTATCCCTCAACCACTAACACCCACACATCTCTCACTCACTCATCAAAACATACATCTCCTATCTACCCACGAACACTCACACACCCCAACCACTCATCTAAACACACATCCCCCACCCTCACACACACCCAATATCACCCCACCCACCCACACATAACCCTTTATCCACACCCAGCTCCCCTCCCACGCATCACCACACCCACACACATCCCTCACCCGCACACAAATCTATCCACACATCTTCTACCCATCCACACATCCCCCAACTACAATCACCCTCACTACCCAAACATGCATCCTCCATCCAGCCACACACACCCCCACCCAGCCAGACATATCCCCTACCCACACACACATCCCCAAATCCATCACCCACACCCATCACGCACCCCTCCCCAACCCACAAACATCCCCCACACACATTCACCCACACATCTTTCACCCACACACACACTCCCCACCCATCCACCCAAACATCCCACACACATACACATCCTTCACCCACACACACATCCCCAACCCCACAACCACCCCACATGCACACATCTCCCACCCACCACATATCCACACACCCACATATATCCCCCACCCATCCCATAACCCATTATCAACCATCCATCAACATATCCTCCTCCACCCACAACCACCTAGCCAAACACGCATCTCCACCCACACACACATCTCCCCGCCAACCCATACATCCCGCACATACCCACACACAAATCCCCTACCCACCCACACAATCCCACCCCGCCAAACCACACATCCTGAGCCCACCTACACACATCATGAATCCACATACACACACATCACCCCATCCCCAACCTACTATTATGATCAAACTCCCACACATTACACACACATACAGTGACGATTGTCGTGAGCATTGTCGCAAAATTGTAAAGAAAATGGAGAAAAATTGTACATATAATTTTGTAACTTAAAAATTAGTGATGCAATTCAACTCTCTCTCTCTCTCTCTCTCTCTCTCTCTCTCTCTCTCTCTCTCTCTCTCTCTCTCTCTTCACCAACACACACCCATAGACACTCACAAATAATGTGCGTACACATACACACATTAACAAGTCCATTCTTCCACTGTCCTTCTCTCGTTCGGTCACTCCTCTCTCTCTCTCTCTCTCTCTCTCTCTCTCTCTCTCTCTCTTTCTCTCTCTCGTAATCACTATTTCACCTATTAAGTCACCCTCTCCATCTTTCCTTTACTAAATATCACACTCTCTTTCACTCTCACTCACACACAGACAAACATACACCCTCTCGCTATCAAATACACATTCCCTGGCATACACACGAAAACATATACACATACACAGACGAGCATACACAGAATATACACACACAAATACACACATATCCCCACGCACACATACACACATCCACACCCATATAAACATACACACACATACACAAATACACACTCCCTCGCATACACTGCATGCATGCACACATACACACAAACATGCACATACATACGTATGTATATATATATATATATATATATATATATATATATATATATATATATATATATATACATATACATATACATACACACACACACACACACACACACATATATATATATATATATATATATATATATATATATATATATATATATAAATCGTTGTATGTATGTATGTATGTGGATCCGTTCTTTATGCGTTCGCGAATGGTCCTTCCGATTGAGATGAAATTTTCTACACGTTTTCCTTTCATTCCTGTGCAACCAACTGTCATAGTTTTATCTATCAGCTATCAGCTATTACCTTACTAACATTTAATTTTGTAATTACATGACTGAACATAAGAAAATATAAAAAAGAGACATAACTTTTAGTAGCATTGTTATATCTTAAGTTAAGTCCCCTGGCTATAGATATCTATATGAATTAAATGAGATGCTCCCCACCAGCGATTGGGTGCAGCCGGGCCAGGTCAGACACACAGATAGACAGATAGTCGGGAACGGGAGCTTATATGACTACAAGTTTACTTTAGATAGATCTCTTCCAATCATATTTTCTACTATCAATCTATCTATTCTTCTATTCTATCGATATTTTTAACGGGAACGGGCCGAACATACATACATAGATAGACAGACAGACAGACAGACAGACAGACAGATAGATAGACAGATAGATAGATAGATAGATAGATAGATAGATAGATCGGGAACGGGAGCTTATATGACTACTTATATGAATTAAATGAGATGCTCCCCACCAGGGCCTGGGCGAAGTCGGACCGGGTCGGACAGACAGACAGACAGACAGACAGACAGATAGTCGGGAACGGGAGCTTATATGACTACTTATATGAATTAGATGAGATGCTCCCCACCAGGGACCGGGTGAAGCCGGGCCGGATCAGCCAGACAGACAGACAAACAAGCAGACAGACAGACAGACTGATAGATAGATAGATCCCCTCCAAGGACTGGGCGAAGGCGGGCCGGGTCAGCTAGTATATATATATATATATATATATATATATATATATATATATATATATATATATATATATATATATATACAGACAGACAGACAGACATGTAGATAGATAGATAGATAGATAGATAGATAGATAGATAGATAGATAGATAGATAGATAGATTCCCGTCCTCTAGTGTATATATATATATATATATATATATATATATATATATATATATATATATATATCGCCATAGAGGCTCTACCAACTCATGACCACCTGGACACACTTCCCACCATAACAGAAGTTAAGTGTGCTATAAATGAACTTGCATCTGGCAAGGCTCCAGGTAAGGATGGGATTCCAATAGAGGTTATCAGGAGTGGACAAGACACACTCACTATACAGATCCACCAGCTAATAGAGCTATGCTGGCGTGAAGGACAAGTCCCACAGGATTTCAAAGATTCAAGCATCATAACACTGTACAAGAACAAGGGCGATCGGAGCGACTGCAACAACTATAGGGGTATCTCACTTCTGTGTATTCTTGGAAAAGTATTTGCCAGAATTGTTCTGCGCAGACTTCAAGTCCTAGGAGATCAAGTCTACCCCGAATCACAGTGTGGCTTTCGACAGAACCGGTCTACCACTGATATGATATTCTCATTGCGACAAATGCAAGAAAAATGCCGTGAACAGAATCAATCACTGTTTATTGCCTTCATCGACCTCACAAAGGCATTTGATTTGGTCAGTCGTGAGGGTCTGTTCAAGGCACTAAAGAAGATTGGCTGCCCACCAACTCTTCTGTCCATTGTGGAATCGTTCCACACAGGCATGAAGGGTATAATCAAGTTTGATGGTGCAACTTTTGAAGAATTTGAAATCAAGAGTGGAGTTAAGCAAGGTTGTGTACTAGCTCCCACCCTCTTTGGAATATACTTTTCACTTCTACTGAAATATGCATTTCGTGATCAGGATGGTGGTATATACATTCACTCACGCTCAGATGGCGGCCTCTACAATGCTCAGAGATTGAAGGCTAAGACCAAAATTAGGAGGGTACTGATCAGAGAGTTGCTTTTTGCAGATGATGCTGCAGTTACGACCCACTCTGAGGAAGAATTGCAATGTCTACTATCTGCATTCTCCAATGCTTGTTCTGAATTTGGTTTAACAATTAGCAAAAAGAAGACACAGATTATGTCACAAGGTGCACATGGGGTACAATCAATCTTTATTGACGACGCCGAACTAGAGATAGTAGACCATTTTACATATCTAGGATCAGTGGTAAATAGCAAATTATCCCTAGATCAGGAAATCAACATCCGGATTGGTAAGGCAGCAACAACAATGAACAGGTTAAGAAAAAGAGTCTGGGAGAACAGGAAGCTTACTGCCAAAACAAAAGTCCTTGTCTATCAAGCCTGTGTCCTTAGTACTCTTCTCTATGGCAGTGAAACCTGGACAACTTACTCACACCAAGAGAACAATTTAAACAGCTTTCATATGCGGTGTCTACGAAGAATTCTTGGTATTAAGTGGCAAGACAAAATCACAAATACTGAAGTATTGGAAAGATCAGGTTGTGTGACAGTTTATTCCATGCTCAGTCTTCGTAGACTTAGATGGATAGGACATCTTAGGAGGATGGCTGATGGTAGAATACCAAAGGATATCTTTTTTGGTGAATTACAGATGGGTAAGAGATCTCAGGGTCGGCCTCTACTACGATACAAAGATGTGTGTAAGCGGGACATGATTGATACAGGCATTGATAATGCACATTGGGAGCAAGTCGCCGCTGAACGTGTTGCATGGAGGGCAAATATCAGAAATGGAATAAAGTCAAAGGAGAAAATTATTGCAGAAAAGTCACACACCAAGCGTTTGAGACGTAAGATGGTGCATGATGGTGGAAATGACCACGTGTTCACATGCACCCACTGTGAACGGACATTTACAGCGCAAATTGGCCTTATCAGTCATACTCGCTAGCGCCATAGTTAAAAGTTATTATGCCTTTTAAAGCACAAACTATCGTCTGTCAAGACGGCAAGGTGCCAATGGAATATATATATATATATATATATATATATATATATATATATATATATATATATATATATATATATATATATATATATATATAAGTGTGTGTGTGTGTGTGTGTATGTGTGTGTATGTAGCCTTGTGTGTGCCCTTTGCCTCCACAAATTCACAATGTTCATCACTAATCCCTGGTTTAATCATGTTTCTTATTCTATTGACTATATCCTCTTGTCCCATCAGTATTGCACCATTCTTCGATTTTAAACATCCAGTGGTATTTCGTATTTTCCTACCTGTTATTGTATTGATTCGTTGATACATGGAATGTGAGTCTTTCCCATAGTTTGTCCCGATTTCCATGCACTGTTGAATCAGCCATACTTCTTTAGCCACTATGCATTTATTTACTATTTATTTATATCTTGGATTATATTCTTCTTTATCTTGCTTTTTTCTTTCTTCTTTCGTCCATCATCCACACAATTTCATCTGTTATCCATTTCTTTTTTGCAATTCTATTGTTAGGTGGAATGATTTCAATTGAAGTCTGATGGACTGATTCCCGTAACATGTTCCATTGTTCATCAATAGTCTGTAATATCTCCATGGCATTATATATGTTCTTTACGGTTCTTAGTCTGTTCTAAGTAGTGCTAGATCTAACTTGATGTTCTTTGGGTTTTTATTTATTTTAAGTCTTAACCTCTTTTCTACAACTGGCACATGGTCACTATGTGACCAAGTTGCTTCATAAGTGATGTTGAATGAAAGAATGTATGAGAGGAAATAGAGAAGAAGGGCAGAATGTCAGACGGGCCTGCGTGCCCAATTCTTAACTCTTTGAAAATAAAGACTTATTATTATTATTATTATTATTATGTACATCTGCTCCTGGTCTAGTTTTTGCTCCTACTAAACTGCTTTTGAATCTCTTTGGTATCAGTATGTATTCAATTTGATTGCGAATACTATCACCTGTGCTTTTCCACGTATATCATCGTCGAGGATATTCTTTAAACCACGTGCTTCCTATGAACGTAAAATAAAATGTAACGGAAACTTCCCGTCTGACATTCTGCCCTTCTGATTTCTCTGCTCTCATACATTATGTCATGTATACGTCCCTTGTGTAGCTAATCTTACATGGCATCAGAAACAATATCTGCAGTATAAACACATGGACAATGTGCATTAATGGATAATACATGACTGCATTATAAACACATGGACAATGTGCATTAATGGATAATACATGACTGCATTATAAACACATGGACAATGTGCATTAATGGATAATACATGACTGCATTATAAACACATGGACAATGTGCATTAATGGATAATACATGACTGCATTATAAACACATGGACAATGTGCATTAATGGATAATACATGACTCATTAATCCTAACTGTTGACATGTCAATTATAATTAGCTAAGGTAGATCTAGGAGAATGTTTATTATGGTAGTTGTCCTTTGAAATTATTATTATTATTTGAATGTAGTAAAAGCTACACATAGAAAGGCGTGGTTGTGCAATAGTTATCACCCTTGCCTGCCTGCCATCCGGTGGTCGTATATATATATATATATATATATATATATATATATATATATATATATATATATATATATATATATATATATATATATATGTAATTCATTGGCACCTTTCCGTCTTGACAGACGATAGTTTGGTACATTGTCCTTCGAAAAGGCTTAATAACTACGAACCTTGGCGGTGGCGAGTGTGGCTGGTAAGGCCAATTCTTGCTGCAAATGTTTGCCCACAGTAGATGCATGTGAAAACATGGTCATTTCCATCATTGTGCCCCACCTTACGTCTCTCACACTCTGTGTGCGCTTTATTTGCAATCAATTTCTCCTTTGTCTTTATTCCATTTCTGATATTTGCCCTCCATGCAACACATTCAGCGGCGACTTGCTCCCAATGTGCATTATCAATGCCTGTATCAATCATGTCCCGCTTACACACATCTTTGTATCGTAGTAGAGGCCGACCCTGAGATCTTCTACCCGTCTGTAATTCACCAAAAAAGATGTCCTTTGGTATTCTATCATCATCCATCCTCCTAATATGTCCTATCCATCTAAGTCTACGAAGACTGAGCATGGAATACACCGTCACACAACCTGATCTTTCCAATACTTCAGTAGTTGTGGTTTTGTCTTGCCACTTAATACCAAGTATTCTTCGCAGACACCGCATATGAAAGCTGTTTAAACTTTTCTCTTGGCGTGAGTAAGTGTCCAGGTTTCACTGCCATAAAGAAGAGTACTAAGGACACCGTCTTGGTAGACGAGGACTTTTGTTTTGGCAGTAAGCTTCCTGTTCTCCCATACTCTTTTTGCTAACATGTTCATTGTTGTTGCTGCCTTTCCAATCCTGATGTTGATTTCCTGATCGAAGGATAATTTGCTATTTACCTCTGTTCCTAGATATGTAAAATGGTCTACTATCTCCAGTTCGGCGTCGTCAATAAAGACTGATGGTACACCATGTGCACCTTGTGACATAATCTGTGTCTTCTTTTTGTTAATTGTTAAACCAAATTCAGAACAAGCATTGGAGAATGCAGATAGTAGATGTTGTAATTCTTCCTTAGAGTGGGTCGTAATCACAGCATCATCTGCAAAAAGCAAATCTCTGATTAGTACCCTCCTAATTTTGGTCTTGGCCTTCAATCTCTGAGCATTATAGAGGCCACCATCAATGGTAGAACGGTTCTGTTGAAAGCCACACTGTGATTCGGGGTAGACTTGATCTCCCAGGACTTGAAGTCCTCGCAGAACAATTCTGGCAAATACTTTCCCAACAATACACATAAGTGAGATACCCCTATAGTTGTTACAGTCGCTCCGATCGCCCTTGTTCTTGTACAGCGTTATGATGTTTGAATCTTTGAAATCCTTTGGGACTTGTCCTTCTCGCCAGTATAGCTCTATTAGCTGGTGGATCTGTAGAGCGAGTGTGTCTTGACCACTCCTGATAACCTCTATTGGAATTCCATCCTTACCTGGAGCCTTGCCAGACGCAAGTTCATTTATAGCACACTTAACTTCTGTTATGGTGGGAAGTGTGTCCAGGTGGTCAAGAGTTGGCAGGGCCTCTATGGCGTTGAGAGCATCATCTGCAAGCTTGGTCACACTTGAGTAAAGCTCTAAATAGTGCTCGACCCATCTATCCATCTGCTATTTCTTATCAGTGATGATTTCTCCCGTCAAGGTTTTCAGCGGTGCTCTTCTTTTGATCATTGAACCACAGGCTTTCTTCTCCCTTCATACATGCTTCTGATGTTTCCCTTATCAGTTGCGATTTGAATGGACTCACATAACTTGATCCAATAATCATTCGCACACTGCCTGGCAGCCTTTTGCACATCCTTCCTAGCTTGCTTCAGCTCACTCAGAGTTAGTTAGTTAGTCGACAGATCATCCTCGTTGCACATCGGACCATTCAGTCCATAAGTGCTCGGATCCCCTCCTCAGCAAATCCCGCAGCGTGTAGCGGCTAACGACGCCAGTTCTGTGTTGGTTTATCAATCTTCTTTGGCTTCCTGCGTAGTGTTCTTGTTTGGCCACCCCTCTTTTAATTTGCTGCTCTCGCAGTCTGGCCATTGTTGTAGATTCACAGTCATCACTTGGTTCTTGCAAAAGTCTCACTTCTCGTAGAGCATTCAGAATGTCAGCCTGGTCCATGGCGCGTCCGCCCTCCACAGTAGCCTCACCTGCGAGCTTGTCAGCCCGCTCATTTCCTTGTACTCCCGCATGCCCTGGCACGAAGATGAAACTAATCTTTGCCAGCCGAGACCGCTCCAGAGGCAGCAACCATTCTCTTCGGATCGACCCCTCCTCTATCCTCTTGATCATGTTCATTGAGTCGCTAAGGAAACAAGCCCTAGTGAATGTCTGTGTCTCGAGCCATGTTATTGCTTTACTTACTGCCATGACTTCCATGGTCAGGCTACTTGTGGTTTCAGTGAAAGCACCAGAGTCCTCCTTCACAATTCTCCCTCCGGCCCGAGCTGTAAAGGCCCATGAGCTTCTCACATGTCGGACGACCGACCCATCTGTGTAGATGACCGCGTCACTGTCTAGCGAATTCTCGAAAATCAACGCTTGTACTTCAGCCTCCACAGCAGCCGGATTTTCTTGTCTGCATTTTCTATCTAGTTGGATGCAAACTGAAAAGGATGTGCAGAAGTCTGTTGGCACTTGCACCCACTCCTCGCCAGGTTCTAAGTCCTCAAGTGAACACACCTGTTGAAGAATGTCTTCGGCTTGACCCATCCACGACCGTCCTCTTTTTAACCTGCTGCCCTTCACCTTCCTAATTTCACTATGCAGTGGATGCTGTGTGTTTGCGTTAATTCTGAGGTAGGCGCGTGCCCTGCAAACTTGCATTCTCTCTTCAATGGTTGGAAAATCAAGAAGGTAGCGCATCGCCCTGCATGCTGTATCTCTTGTACATCCAAGAATAATGCGCATAGCTTCATTCTGTATCCTTTCCATCCTTTCTATCTGCTTATGGCTGACAGTCAGGATTGCCATTGCATACTCCAAAACAGACATGACCCGCCCCTCGTACAAAAGACATAGATGGCGCTGCTCACAGTTTGCTGCCGCCATCACCCGCATCGCTGCCAAACCCCGCTTGGCCTTTGCTATCACCCGGTCTATGTGCACATTATAAGCAAGGCTTCGATCAAACCGTATCCCCAGGTAATTCATTGCCTGCGTTCTTTCCACCGTCTCTGAACACAGCATTACAGTTGGTGTTGGATTGTTGACAATATGATTATTCAACGAGAACCAAGTCACTGTTGCCTTTGTTGGGTTGACCATTGCCCCAGCTTCATCACACCAAGTACTTATGCGATTGAGTTCGGTTTGTAGTTCCACAGCAACCTCCTCTCTATCCTTACCCTGACGATACACTAAAACATCATCGGCATATGACAATGTCCTGCCAGGTCCAGTGATCTGCTCACTGGTGATTCTCACTGTGTAGGCGTTGAACAGTACCGGAGATAATGGTGATCCCTGTGGTAGGCCAGGATATATTGTTGTTGGTTCCGAAGTCCAACTGCCACATCTAAAAACTACTTTCCGTTGGAAGAGGGTTGCAGCGATCCAACTAAGGAGGAATGGACTTACGTTTAGTTCAAGAAGCTGAAACATTAAAAAATCCAGTGGTACTCTGTTGTATGCGTCCTCAAGATCAATCGCTGCAGCAACGGTTTCAGTGCCTGAGTGGAAACCTTCATAGACATCGTGGGCAAAGACTGCTGCATTGGTCCAGGTTTCTCTTTTTGGAGTGTTGCTCGTTGGTCTTTCCTTGTTTCTTAAGAGAGCTATCTTCTTTTTATCAATCATGGGCTGCAGTATCTGGCTGTTTGCCGCAAACCAGTCCTGCCTCTTATGATCCACAGTGCTATAAACCCCTACCGCTGTTTTATAAATAGTTTCCTTAAGTTTACTCCATTTATCATTCACTATACAATTTTCTGATGTATCAGTGAAAGCGTCTTCAAGTTGCTGTTAAAATTCAAAGCACTTTCCAGGATTGTGAGTGTTAATTAATAATATTTATCCTGG
>OY992881.1:129317555-129422555 GCA_963921405.1 Cepaea hortensis | reverse complement strand
AGAGTGACTACATTAGGGCCAATTTTCATTGTCTCAAGTTTTGTAATTAAAATAACATGGTCTATCATATCAAATGCTTTCTTGAAATAAATAAACACAGTTCCACATAGACTGTTGTTGTTTATATTCTGGTGCCAATTTTCTATCATGTTTGTTAGGGTTGTATGGCAAGAATATTTTGGTCGAAATCCTTATTTACTGTCAACAATAAGCTTATTGCGAACTAGATACTGTAATGTTACTTTATGGATTTGTTTTTTTAGTGGCTTAGATAGTGATGATAGTAAGGAAATGGGTCTGTAATTGTTCGGGAGACCATTGTCCAATGAACCAGATTTAAGAAGAGGGTACACTTTAGCGATTTTGAGAGCTAATGGAAAGTGGCCTTTGGTGAGACACTGATTATATACATAGGTTAGTGATGTACAGATCCCTGGCGCAGCACAACAGAGAATCCGGTTGCTGATTCCATCTAACCCAGATGAGGTTGTGTTTTATTTTTTAGGTTACTGAGGTAAGTGAATACTTCAGTGATTGTCATTAGCGGTATATCGGAAAGAATATCGCGGGAGCATCTATTCTCACAAAACGATGACAATAAAGATAAGTTGCAAGGAGAATTAGGTATTGAAGCCTTCACCTGGTCTATGCCAGTTTGAAAAAAAATTACTTAATTGGTCGCATGTAATATGATTTGATGGTAAAGAATTTCGGAAGTTATACTTGTTTGTCAAGGTGTTGATTGCCTTCTATATATCCTTACTATTTGTTTTATCCATTACTAAGTTCTTAAAGTAATTTTTCTTTTCCCGTCGTATGTTATATTGAACTTTGTTTCTAAGAGTACAGTATGCACTGAGATCCCGCTTTTTATGTGCTTTATCTCTGTCTCTCATAATTTCAAGTATTTCCTGGGTGATCCAAGGTGGCTTGACGTGGTGTTTTATTCGAGCTTCCTTGACTGGCACATGCCTATCAATAACATCAATAAAGGTTTTCATCCAGAATACCAGAGCATCATCCGGGTCAGGTAGCTGATAAACATTGTCTAGAGATGAACTGAGCAAGTCCTGTAAAAATGCGTTTTGGTTGAAATTTTTGTAATTTCTATACTTTATACTTATGTGTTTATGTTTAGGAGTTTTAATTTCTTTTTTAGATCACGTGCAGCATATTGGGTAGTGATCTCTGATTGCACAATTGGGTACGGGGCATTGTATGATGTTGTCTGAGCAAGTTACATAAATGTGATCTATGACTGTTGAAGATGACTTTGTTACTCTAGTAGCTTGTTGTACTATTTGTTGGAAATTGTATGATGCAATTATATTTCCCCATATTATGTTGGATTTGTTGGTGTCAATGTTAAAGTCTCTGAGTAGTATAATTTTCTTCCCAGAAGCGAAAACCACATCCATCTTGGTAGTGAAGTTTTCGTTCCAGACGTGTCCAGCACTGGGATTTCGATAGGGATAGCCAATTATCAGGGGTGTGCGGTTTCGAAGTTTTAGCTCTAACCAAAATACATTCTATTTCGCAAGTTGCAAAGTCTAGCCTATGGTGAGCATTTAGTAAATTAGAAACATAGGTTACTATGCCTGTCTCTTGTTTCATACAGGGATCCCTTCTAAAATCTTTGTACCCTTTAATAGAGATGTCCTCATCTCAAATTTTATCATTAAACCTACTTTCACTAAGGCCGAATAAATGAAAATTTTGATTAAGAATAGAAGATAACTCTGGTAGCTTGTTAAATAAGCTGCAAATGTGTAAGTGTCCAAGGCGTATTCCTGACTTATTGAGCCAGTGTTGCCACTTCTCAGACATTTCATCCATGAAGAAAGTGTAAAGTAGTCAAATTTAAGCAAAAATACAAGATCATAAAAAAATCACAATTACATTAACTTACAAAATATCAGTAATACAAATCGATAAGTAAATGACATTATTATAACGATATAACTAATTAGACCAACGAATATAATGCACAAAATGAACAAAACGAATTAAAGAACATACAACAAATAATTTACCTGAAAAAACTACTTCACAAACTAAGTACCGACTGTTATCCAATAATCAATAAATGACTATACAAGTCAATGTCTCTGTTTAAAGCGGGGAGTGAAGACTCCCTCACGCAGAGTATTAAAGCGATATAATGTATTATAAAAGATATCTAAGTGTCAATCTCTGTGACTTCAATACAAGTCAATGTTTACAGCCACGTACAATCTAATACGTTGCTATATAAATCAATAACCAAGTGTGCGCGTAAACTTTCTAGGAGAGGCTCTTTCTTGTACCGAGATCCGGTGTTGCTTTGTGCTGAATTGTTAGTAAATACCAGGCTGTGTTGGTCCTTGGTACAGCGACATCATAAATGCCTGCCGAAGTGAAGCTGGGCTAAACCGTGTGAGGTATAACAACTCTGGGTTACAATGGAATGGATACTGTTGATTTCTCACGGGTGTCTAACGACCTCCAACTACAGGCTCTGATTCGTGGCTGACAGGGGGCTGTGGTGGCACGTTGTTGTTACTACTGGATTGATCCTTGCTGTGGAGAAGAGGGAAGGTATCTTCATAATTATCACCCTCCTGTGTGAAAGAGAAAAGAAATCTCTGGCTGAGGAACTGGATGGCCATGGGTTAATTGGTCGTGAACGTTGGACGTCTGACATGCGTGCGGGGCGGCACCAGGCGTATGGACTCCTGCGGGACATCCCCTGCCTCTTCCCTAGCAAGCAGGCAATGCTAGGGTGACCGTTTATTTCCTGCAATATCCAAACTTTGCCTATGGATTTCTTTAAACATGGGAATCGTCGCCGGAGCTACGGAGCACGTGCTCTGCGCTTGACACATCCCTCAGAGGCTAGCGAAGATAGAGTGAGGAGGAGAAGACGAGGAAATGGTGTGAGACGACGGCATAGAAATAGGAGGGCAGGCGCCAGGAGAACAAGACGAAAAGTGGGGAGACTAGGTTTCAACTATGTAAGAGTGGGATACTGGAATTGTCGCAGTGACAGACAGAGAGGTGCTGTATTGGAGAGACTAATATATGATTTTGCGTCCTCATGCTCCAGGAGCTAAATACAGACAAATACCACTGCCCTGGGTACGCCAGTTATATAAACCCTACTGGGCAGAAGAGACATGGACAAGGTCTGCTGGTGAAAGAAGGAGTGAAACATGTGGTACTCGACTTGAGCCAGTGGAATCATAGTGCAAGAGAGGTCCAGGATATACAAATGGAGATTGGTGGCTTAAGTTGGAACATCATAAATGTATATGCCACAGTGGACTGTTTTGTCAGAAAGGAACATTGGGACTGGCTTAAGGAACTGGAGGAATTACCAGGTGATAGGCTACTCATATGTGGAGACTTCAATGCAAGGAACAGAGATTAGGACAGTAGTGGAGAAAACCGACAGGGAGTTGCCCTTGCAGATGCCATGGTGGACTCCGATGTGGTCTGCATAAATGATGGTAGTCCGACAAGAATGGCAATGAGGCCTGGCGATGCAGACACAGCTATTGATTTGGCACTTGTCTCCCAGTCATTAGTCCTTGATGTAAAGTGGAATGTTTTGAAAGACCATGGGAGTGATCACATGCCATGCTCAGTCCTGATCTATAAACCCAGGAAAGTTAGAGCTGGGAGAGCGCGCAAGACCTTCCGGTATGAGTGGACAGATTGCCTTCTTGGACGCCTCAGAAAAGGGGCATGCAACAGGACTGTTAAAACTCCCTTTTTTTGCAGCCCCCATGATGGATCCCAGAAGTAGACCATGATTGGAAAGCAAAGAGAGCTGCAGTGAAGCAGCTAAAGAAAGTGCGACAGACACTTCGAAGCTAGCTCACGAGAGGAAGTGGACACAGCGGAAAATATTCAAGAAAGACAAGGTGGAGGTTTTCAAGTGCTGTGCTGCAGCGCCAAAAAGGCAAAATGGGAATGTTTCATGAAGGAGATTGGAGGTGATAAAACACTGCAATAATTCTGGAAACTGCACAGACAAATGCAGAGAAAAGATCGGCCGATGACAGTGGGAACAATCTATAGAGATGATGGTGTACGCGTGACAACAGACAAAGAGAAAGGAGAGGCGTTTCTGCAGAGATTTTTAGAGCAGACCAATCATAATGATGCGGACACCAGGGATACAGTTAGAGAGGAGCTATCTGGCACCACGAAGAATATGCAGTATGAAGACATCATACGGGTGGAAGATGTTAAACACATTTTGAAAAAGGCAAAAGACACGGCACCAGGGCCCGATGGGGTCAGATATGGCCACATGAAGGGTTTGAGCGAAGCAGACCTGGAGGAGATGACCGACTGCTTTAACCAGAGCATTAGGGCAGCATCAGTACCGCAGGATTGGGTGCACAGCAATCTCATCCATCTTCCAAAACCATTCAAGGATCAGTCAAAGCTTAGCGGCTTTAGGATCATCACCCTTCAAAATACATTTGGGAAGGTTTTAGAGAAGATAGTCGCTGTTAAGCTGCAGGATGTTTTGGAAAGGGGGAAGCTTCTTCCAAAAGGCCTGGGGAGCTACAGGCCAGGAAAAGATACCTGGTCTAATGCAGCCACTTTTGCCTTTGATGTTTATGAGGGGTTCCAGAGTAGACAGGAAGCTCTCGTCGGGTTGCTCTCCGTCTGGGTGCATGGACCTCAGAGCCACATATGTTAACCCCGGGACTGCCACAGGGATCTTTAGTCTCACCGGTGCTCTTTAATGTGTATACGAGCAAGATTGCAAACCTAGAAGCACCAGGGGTTGGAAGAATACTAACATTTGCAGATGATATTCTTGCATATAGGCAAGGGAGAGATATGGAGCAAACAGCCCAGGAGTTACAGGCGACAATAGATAAAGTGATTGATTGGTGCACAGAAATGAGTCCTGTCATCCACCCTGAAAAGGCGGCTGTTTTGTAGTGCTCTCTGGACAACAGGATTGTATGAGCTGATGTCCCAAGCCTTGCGATAGATGGTAGAAATGTCAGTAGAGAGAACAAACTGAAGTATCTGGGGATCACAATTGACAGGAGCCTATACTTCAAGGACCATGTGGAGACGGTCGTGACAAGAACTCATAAGGGACTCAATGCACTTAAAACTATCGCTGCAAAGAACATAGAACAGAGAATGCTTTTCACACTATACCAGCACTTGATCCTCTCAATAATTGATTATGGATTAGGTCTGCTCACTATCTCAGAGAGTCAGCTGGTGAAGTTAGAGCGCATACAGAACGAAGCTATACGGGTCATTCTGGGATGCACTAGAGACACCCCAGTAGTGTGTATGCGTTACATCTTTGGTCTGCCGACTGTTGCTGGTAGGCTCAAGGTGATGCAGGAGAAGGCATACCTCAGAGTAGCTGCAGACACGGACCACCCACTGCATGAGGCGCTGGACGCAGTTAAGGGTCAGCGACTGATAAGAGGGAAATCATGGATGGCTCAGGCAGAGGATACGATCAGACAGGTGTGCCCCTTGGAGAACATTAGGCGTGAAGAGGAGTGGGTCAGAGTGCCAGCGGAGCAGTCAGACTTATGCAGAGTTATAATCACATTAAGCCGGGAGTGCAGGGAGTGGCCAGCAGGGGCCACGGAAGTGGAAATCCAGCAACTAATTCAGGACAATGCTCACTCGAGTGATGTGATTATCTACACAGATGGTTCGGTGTCAAGAGGTGAGATAAGTGGCTGGGGGTTCATAGCCAAAGCTAATGGTCGATGTTTGAGGCAGGAGAGCCTGGCACATGATACCACAACATCCAGTTTAAGAATGGAAGATGAGGCAGTCACTGCGGCTCTCCGATGGATGGAGAATACGACACACACACACACATCGTGATTGTAACTGACACAGAAAGCATGCTGACGAGGGTGAGGACATGCAGACTTCGTGCGGAGTAGCTTGCTTCGCTTCGGAAGTCACGGGTGACAAGCATCGCCTGGATCTTTTCTCCGGGGCATGCCGGTGTGCTGGGAAGTGAACAGGCGGACAGATTGGCTGGCTCTGCAGAACTTGGTGGAGTATTGATACATGACAAGGCAGACGTGGGTGCGGCCTTGTGGGAGCACGTGCACACCTCGGAGGAGCAAATGGATTACCATGGTCTGGCAAGTATAAGACAGCGAGGAGTGACGAAGGGATCTGGCCGACGCTCAACGCTTAAATGAAAGGCGAGACGGATTTATAATCAGATTACTACTGGTACTATTAGTGTTGGAACTCTTCGCTGGCTGCAGAGGATGGGGACGGAGCACTTATGGGAATGCCCCGAATGCTGTGATGTCGATTCCTAAATCAATCATACAATCAATCAACCATGATTCTCTGGTCACTGTTAGAATGCAAGATGATCAGGGATATTTACCACACATACCAGGAGAAAACACTTCAATCCTTGAACCAATGGCATCTGTGTGTAGGTTTCCCTTCCCACTTCATCACCCTTTAAATTTACTATAGTGCTAGAAGACATTGATTGTTCATAACATATAAACAACCACTGGTGAACACCACATTTACTTCATGTACACATCAACAAATTTTTGGACAAATAGTTCAAGTAGTAAATCAAGATCTGTAACAGTACATACATGAAATTGTAATGGTCACATTGAATTTTATGCACAGGCAGGGGAATGATTTGCATTATCAAAACAAATTTACCCCCTTTTTACCCAAGAAAAAAACCAATGTTATTACAAACAACACAACAAACACAAATTGGGTCTACTTTCCCTGACCCACCTTACATAATTAAGGCAAATAATGATCTAAGTACATAGAACCCAACATATAAAACAGTTGTTTCAGATACCCTTTACAATTCTCATATTTAAAAATAATGAGTTGGCGTCAACATACTACAGCATAACCTTCATTGAAAAAAAACAGCTGACCTGTTACCTCCATGGCATAGAAAAACACATATAAAAAGCAGTTCGTACTAATAATTAAACTAATTAATTATAGTATTCCTTTAGGCATTGCGGGTGGGTATTCTTCTTCAGTGCGAAGCAGTTAATGTCCATAATTATCCGGGACAGAAATAAAATACTCACAGCCATGTTCTAATGTCCACTGAAGTTGGCTGCTGAATAATTATAATCCATATTAGGCAATAAATTCACAACCTATCCCCTCCATTGGGGCTGAATTCGCGAATCTCCTGTTGCAAATGGCTCGGTGCCAGTGTGAAATTGAGGCCTCAGGTTAGTCATACTTCAGGAGTTCCACTTAAGCTCTGCAGAAGGTAATTCAGGTCTGATGAAAAGTCGACGTCCATTCAGCTTCTCGGCTAATAATATCCGAATCTCAATTCTGTTCACAAAGATTTTTCATCCGCCTAGCCACCAGTCTATACCCTATTCCACAGTTGTTGGCATATAGGCTAACATGGAACCAGCAAAGATTTCTGATTCAGTAGTTTCCTTTCAGTGTAGACATACAATGCTGTTTGTTATTCATTTGGTTTATCTGGAGATATTTCCAGGATTCTGCTGCAGGCATGGGATCGAAGAATATTACTTTCAACACATAACCAGGGTTGCAAGCAATCATATGCTTCCTTTGGTTGCAGGCGTAAAGGCATTTACTCCGTTAGCTGCTTTCATACGGTCTTTTTGATGGTGTTCAGGTTTTGGATCCTTGAGATAATCTGGTGTAGTTATTTTTCAGAGGATCTTAAGTTGGTACCTTGGTTGTATTGGCTTATGTGGTTTCAGTGTCTTCTCCCATTTGTGTGAGTGGTGTTCATATAAAGAACTCAGTGTGAAGTATCTGGTACCTTATGTTTGACTTTTGCTGGTGTGAGACTTTCTTTCGAAGACCTATCGATTGTCGGATATCAACTTGGTAATCCAACCGACAGTTGAAGGGTTCTCACTGTTGTTAGTTTTAGTAACTGGTAGGATTTGCCTACAGTTTCTGAGGCTGAGGCTTTATGTGGTACTTCTCAGAAGTAAAGCAGACGATATACGGTTGTCAGTTACTCTGTTGATCTTCATCTTTGTAGATTATTAGATCCTGAGGTCCATCCTGGATATTCCTACTGACGTAGGACTTCATCAGCAACGTTGTCAGATGTCTTCAAATTGGCCTTTTACTGGCTTTTGCAGCTAATGAGTGCAGCAGTACACATTGAGGTATTGGTTCAGTCTAGGTTTAGGACAGGTTGCCATTTTCACTCTCTCCTGGCTGTTTACCCAGTTTCCAGTTGATAGTGATGAAATGCAGTCCCACCAAATCCACCACTAGCTATAGAAAAGGGATAACAAAGAATACAACACGAGCATTAACCTACTGTGATGTGTTAAATTTCACAACACAATTACCAAGAAAAGGGGAAGGAGATAGGAGTGGGTTTTCAAGGACCCTGACGCTCCTTGCTTGTTGTAGAGCTTTCCTAGCTCTAATAGTGAGTGAGGTATCTTTTTACACTATGTTTTGTTCTGTTGTTACTGGGACTATTAGATGAGCGTGGCCATTACTTTCATCCAAACATGAAGATATTTTATCTCTCATTCTTAAAGAGAATAACCCATACATAACCTATGTTTCCTTTCCTTCACTATAATCAGCATTAGGCCTAGGCTATTCAACATTGTCTTCTTGTGTACTGACCAACTCAAGGATTCTTACAGCAACACCCTCCTGTCCCCAGAAGTAACATTAAAATGTATATTCCCACAGTAAAGAGTAACAATCATAGCAGAGAAAAATCCTTATAACAGAGAAAACATACATGTACATTTCTCTGATATCAAGTACATGATAATCATACATAATAATTAATCATAATGAGGATGCAAGAAGCCTATGTTTTTGGATTCCCTCATGGGTTAATCCTTAAAACATAAATTGTTTTCCCCCACTGCTTACAGCAGCATGGGGTTAGTGAACACTGTGATATATTTTGCCAAGTGCTGATAATTTTAAGAGCATTTCTTATCTGCTAGAAATGATTTATGCAGTCTGATGCGTGTTTGGAACATATAATATTATTCCTGGTGTCTATCGCCTGTGGTGCGGTGTGACTAAAGCTTGGTTATATCATGCGTTTACTTTCTTTGTTTCTTTAATTTATATTCTTAAACATGGCAATTTCCTAGCATCTTTATGAAAATATTACATGTCTATCACACCTATGGTGTAGTTACTAATCTGTTAACAAAAAGCTTGTACTATGACTTAGCACGATAGTTTCAAGTTACAGATTAGAATGTGGCAAAGCATTTTATCCACTGACTAAGAGTCAGGAATATGCGTAATCATTTGTATGTCTCCACATGGATAAAGGTTCCTTTGAAAATGTTCTTTAGAGTTTCATACTCTATAGTACATATATTATTTGCAGATTTCTAAGCATAGATAGTTAGATATAGTTCCCAATGCATAGAAGTTATTTAATCATAGGAATATGAACTTGGCCGAAACGAGTTCTCTACTTTGAAGTATGAATCAGGAGTCTGCTCCCAAATTGAGAACATTTCTAGAATGTGTTTCTGACATGAGTTTGGTACTCTAAAGTACACATAATATTTATAGGTTATAAGCATTGCTAATGAGATATAGATTCACAATGCCTATAAAACGTTTTAACATAGGGATTTGAAATTGTAAAGCATAGGAAAAATTACAGTGTGGTACCGTATGGCGCCAAGTGGTAAAAATCAATCAGACTATAGTTTACAAGAATTGTTGATTTATCATTCTAACTAATTCTTAATTAAACATAATGGTATATGTACTTTATCAAAATACATGAATACATATTAATATTGTAGATTTTAACATACCAATGGCTGCAGAGAATGATGGTTGTTAGGGCAAAATTGCCCTATCCCCGAAAGGAAAGGCCGACGTCTTTCTTTTGTCCTCTCTTGAACAGAAATGGCCGCTTTAGTGCCTTTGTTTTAAAACTAGCCGGTCTTGGCCAGGTGCGTGAACCAAAATAAGGCCAAATGTTAATTAATGTCAATTAAATTTGGCTGTGCTACTTTTCCTTTCTCCTACATTAAGTAAGATACTTAAACAGTAATTGTTAGGGATTGGTATTTTAAAGGGCGTCAATAGACGGATGTTAGTAGGGACGTTTTTGTATACCACACGTCTCCCCCGTTTGGAGGCTTGTCGTTTAATCAAACGACAGGTTTATCCGTCTCTACAATTTCTGTCTATATATTGACGCACCTAGTATCCCTTTATGTTTTACTACATTTCTTTCCTTTGTTAGATAATCTATCAGAGCCACGTCCATTTTCTTCTAGCCAAGACAACTGGACATAACCTCTTATTTCCTGATATTATTATTACCTCTTAATATATGAGATTAATGCATTTAAGGCATTTATGCTGGGATTAATGCATTTAACGAGTGTATGATAAGATTAATGCATGTGACGCATTAATGCTGAGATTAATGCATTTAAAGCATTTGTGCTGAGATTAATGAATTAATGCATTTATGCTGAGATTAATGCATGCAAGGCATTTATGCTAGGATTAATGCAATTAACGAGTGTATGATAAGATTAAAGCATGTGACGCATTAATGCTGAGATTAATGCATTTAAAGCATTTGTGCTGAGATTAATGAATTTAATGCATTTATGCTGAGATTAATGCATTTAAAACCTTTATGCTAAGATTAATCCATTTAACGCATTTAACACAACTCACAGTAACATCAGACATACAGTTTATTTCTGAGGATACACAAACACAACTCCATAGCCAGCTGAGTCACTCACGTTTACTTATGTTCAGGAATTCTCATACACTGTCCACTGTAGGCCGAGTGCTTGTGGCCATTTATACAATTTGAGTAGTGTAAGTCGGGCTCCAGGATGACCGTTTTTGAGGTGGAAATCGATATTCCACCTCAAAGGGCGATAACTCATTTTGAAAAAAGTAGGCGTGGTCCGAGTAGGTGATGGGAAGTGACTAATCAGAGTGGGTGTGGTCTAGTGACTCATCAGAGAAGATGTGGTCTAGTGACCCGTTAAATTGTAGGTACTATACAACATAAAAAATACAACATGAAACATTCAAAATAACAAACAATTTAAGTAAGGTATATAACGTTTTTATTAAAACATGTATAGACAAACAATACAATGCATATTAAATAAGTAGCCGCATAGTCGACACATTATCACTGTGAACGTTTCTTTTTATATACAGATATGACAGCGAATCGCGATGTTGCTGATAGGTATACACTGCAAAGGCTTGTGTTTTGAAGCCTATATTGGTTCCCCCACTTGGTGTTTGGGTGTTGAGTACTTCCAAAAAAGTGTCCTTGTTTAAATGAGTGTTGTGGTTTTTGCTCAGACCTTTGATACTGATTTTATCATAATCTCCGACACAAATATACATCTTACTACATAACGAGACCATCCCTTTCCCTTCGTATTCTAGTTTAAAAAGACCAAGGGTTCTCTTTTCATAGGCTTTGATATCCACACAGTCCTGACAGGTAGTAGTAGTAGTTTTATGAACAGGGCAGGTTTCAGACGGGAACCACTGATTGTAGACGCTGGTCATATTCTTCTCGTAGGTGTGGTCTAACTACTTCAGAGAGTGAATCGGCGCTAATTGCCAAGTACAAACTATCAGTGTCCATTTCAATTAGTTGATAATCGTATTTAGAGATAAATTTGTCTAGAAAGTCATAATAAAATTCTAACATTCTTAATCTAGCATACTGATAAACGAAAAAACCTATTTATAGAGGTAGATCCCAGACAGTTTTCTTTTTTAGTGTTTCTACTTCGAAGAGATCATCAACTAAACTTATAAAAAAAAAGTAGGACCATTTGTCAGCCAAGTGGGGAAAAGGTCGGCCAAATACAGAAATATTGCAACCAAAATTATAAAAATTAGGAAAATTTGTTAACCTAATGAGAAAAATATTGACAAAGTAAAGAAAAATTTACACCAAATTTACAAAAATTAGGAAAATGTGTTAACCTAATGAGAAAGAAATATTGGCCATCTAAGAAATCATGTTAACCAAATAGGAAAAAGTATCGGTCAAACTTATAGATGTCTCGTTTAAACTTATAACATGTATGAAAATTTGTTAGGCAAAGGTGAAAAATATTGGCAAAGTAATGAAATGTCGCATCCAAACTTATAACAAGTAAGAAAACATGCTAGTAACATCAAGAAATATGTCGACCGAAGTAATGCAATAGGCAAAACGATGGACAAACTTATAAATATGTCGACCGTTATAAGAAAATGTTACCCATATTAGGATAAAATATTGGTAAACGTATGAAATATCTCGACCAAACTTACAAAGAGTAGGAAAACATGACGACCAAATTAAGAAAATTGGTTAGCCAAAGATGAAAAATAGTTGCCCAGTACAGACACATCGCTTCCAAATTTTATAAAATGCATAAAATGTGTTAGACAACGGTGAAAACTATTGACCAATAAAGACATTTCTTGTCCAAACTAATAAAACGTAGACAAATTTGTTAACTAAATGTGAAAATTATCGGTCAGACTTATAAATATCTCCACCAAACTTATAAAAAGTAAGAAAATTTGTTAGCAAATGTGAACATTTTGACCAAATAAAGAAATATATCACTAACAAATTTTCCTACATTTTATAAGTTTGGATGCAGTATTTCTTTACATGGCCACTATTTTTCACCGTTGGCTAACACATTTTCCTGCTTAGGTTGACATATTTTTCTAAGTTTTGTAAGTTTGGTTGAGCTATTTCGCAACTCGGCCGTTATTTTTCTTACGTTGGGTACCATATTTTCTTATATCAGTCGACATTTTTATAAGTTTGGATGAGATATTTCTTTACTTGGTCAAAATTTTCACATTTGGCTAACAAATTTTCCTACTTTTTATAAGTTTGGTGGAGATATTTATAAGTTTGACCGATAATTTTCACATTTTGTTGACAAATTTGTCTACTTTTTATGAGTTTGGACAAGAAATGTCTTTATTGGTCAATAGTTTTCACCGTTGGCTAACACATTTATATACATTTTATAAAATTTGGAAGCGATATGTCTGTACTGGGCCACTATTTTTCATGTTTTCCTACTCTTTGTAAGTTTGGTCGAGATATTTCATACGTTGGCCAATATTTTTCCTAATATGGGTAACATTTTCTTATAACGGTCGACATATTTATAAGTTTGTCCATCGTTTTGCCTATTGCATTACTTCGGTCGACATATTTCTTGATGTTACTAGCATGTTTTCTTACTTGTTATAAGTTTGGATGCGACATTTCATTACTTGGCCATTATTTTTCACCTTTGCCTAACAAATTTTCATACATGTTATAAGTTTAAACGAGACATCTATAAGTTTGACCGATACTTTTTCCTATTTGGTTAACATGATTTCTTAGTTGGCCAATATTTCTTTCTCATTAGGTTAACACATTTTCCTAATTTTTGTAAATTTGGTGTAAATTTTTCTTTACTTGGTCAATATTTTTCTCATTAGGTTAACAAATTTTCCTAATTTTTATAATTTTGGTTGCAATATTTCTGTATTTGGCCGACCTTTTTCCCATTTGGCTGACAAATGTTCGTACTTTTTTAATAAGTTTAGTTAATGATCTCTTCGAAGTAGAAACACTAAAAAAGAAAACTGTCTGGGATCTACCTCTACAAATAGGTTTTTTCGTTTATCAGTATGCCAAATTAAGAATGTTAGAATTTTATTATGACTTTCTAGACAAATTTATCTCTAAAGACGATTATCAACTAACTGAAATGGACACTGATAGTTTGTACTTGGCACTAAGCGCCGATTCACTCTCTGAAGTAGTTAGACCACACCTATGAGAAGAATATGACAGAGTCTACAATCAGTGGTTCCCGTCTGAAACCTGCCCTATTCATAAAACTACTACTACTACCTGTCAGGACTGTGTGGATATCAAAGCCTATGAAAAGAGAACCCCTGGTCTTTTTAAACTAGAATACGAAGGGAAGGGGATGGTCTCGTTATGTAGTAAGACGTATATTTGTGTCGGAGATTATGATAAAATCAGTACCAAAGGTCTGAGCAAAAACCACAACACTCATCTAAACAAGGACACTTTTTTGGAAGTACTCAACACCCAAACACCAAGTGGGGGAACCAATATAGGCTTCAAAACACACGCCTTTGCAGTGTATACCTATCAGCAACATCGCGATTCGCTGTCATATCTGTATATAAAAAGAAACATTCACAGTGATAATGTGTCGACTATGCCGCTACTTATTTAATATGCATTGTATTGTTTGTCTATACATGTTTTAATAAAAACGTTATATACAGTCTTGATTGCAGACAATGAACAGGACCTGCAAAATTTAGTAGATGCGATTGTGACACACAGTGAACAACTAGGGTTAGAATTAAATTGTAAAAAGACACAGACTATGGTCGTCACTAGGAAGGACGAAATACCACAATGTAATATACAAGTAAATGGGAATATTCTTCAACAAGTGAGCAGGTACAATTATCTCGGAACAGTAATAACATCTGATGGGAGATGCCTTGAAGAGATTAGAACAAGAATCGCCATGGCAAAAGTAGCCTTTAGCAAGATGAAAAACATATTGACCAATAAAAAGATGTCAATTGAAACGAGAAAGAGAGTGTTGAGATGCTACATTGAGCCTGTACTTTTGTATGGATGTGAAGCGTGGACAATGAGCAGTCAGGCTGAAAAACATCTGATGGCTGTAGAGATGTGGTTTCTGAGGAAAATGCAAAGAATACCATGGACAGCCAGAAAGACCAATGAACAAGTCCTTCAAGAAACAAATGAAGATCGTAAATTGATTAGAGAAATTAGACGTAGACAGTCAAAATTTTTTGGACATGTTATGAGAAGAAATGGATTGGAGAATTTGGTGACAACTGGTAAGATCGAGGGGAACAGACCAAGGGGAAGACCTAGAAGCAAGTACCTGGATGGCTTGGCCTTGTGGCATAGTCGAGACAGAAACACGGAGCTGATCCACGACTCTGGTGATCGGGTGAGATAGCAGAACATGACCGCCCACGCTTACCGGCATGGCACATGATGGATGGATGGATATACCTTACTTGAATCGTTTGTTATTTTGAATGTTTCATGTTGTATAGTACCTACAATTTAAGGGGTCACTAGACCACACCTACTCTGATGAGTCACTAGACCACACTCACTCTGATTAGTCACTTCCCAACACCTATTCGGACTACGCCTACTTTTTTCAAAATGAGTTATCACCCTTTGAGGTGGAATATCGATTTCCACCTCAAAAACGGTCATCCTGGAGCCCGACTTACACTACTAATATATGCTGTCCAGCTCTTAGTATGATTTTGACAAAATACAATCTCTGTCTGTCTGTCTGTCTGTCTGTCTGTCTGTCTGTCTGTATGTATGTCTGTCTGTCTGTCAACCTACGGCGATACCAAATGCTAACATACAATAATCGTCATGTATTCTTGACGACAAAACTCACCTGTGGGGTGGCGCTGCTGGCTGTCGTTAATGTCCTCTCTCACCGCTCATCGGATGTAACATAGAAGTAAATATATCCATAACATGTCTCTCTCTCTCCCGCCACCCTCTCTCTCTACCCTCTCTCTCTCCCCCTCTCTCTCCCCTATCTCCCTCCCTTCCCCCTCTCTCTCTCTCTCCCCCCTTATCTCTTCTTCTCTCTCTCCCTCCCTCTCCCTCCCTCACTATCTCTCCATATCTCTCTCTCCCTATCTCTCTCTCCCTCCCTCCCTCCCCTCTCTCTCTCCCTCTCTCTCCCTCTCTCTCCCTCCCTTTCTCTCTACCTCCCTCCCTCCCTTTCTCTCTCTCCCTCTCTACCTCCCTCTCTCTCTTATCTCCCTCTCTCTCCCTCTCTCTCCCTCTCTCTCCCTCCCTCTCCCTCCCTCTCTCTCCCGCTCCCCTTCTCTCTCCCCTCTCTCTCTCCCTCTCCTCCCTCTCTCTCTCTCTATCTCTCTCTCTCTCTAACCTGTACGACTTCTGTAACTTGTATGACTGGTCGCTAAGCCGGATGGCTTGTCGCTAAGTTGCCTCTTTCCAGAATAAGGAGTTGTTTCTGCCCAATTTAACAACTCTGGTCGTGGACTTTCCTCGTGCTAACCCGAGTTTTTGTCACTAGACCTCACTGGCTTATCCGACTGACTGGCTTTCTGGGCATTTCACGTATTTCTCTCTCGCTACAGTCTGTTGTCATTTGAACTATTGTGTAACTATCTTTAACTAGCTAGGTCTCGTCTTTCAATCATAGTCTGGATACCTGACAACAAGCAACAGTATTAAGAGTCAATACCACCAACAAACAAATTGCAGTAAAATTGTCAGCCTTTCAACGTAGACACACTGATATAAAATGCTGTGAGAAATTGCGTCAAAGTTTGTGCTGAAACAATTCTAGAGGAATTCTGAGAGCTTCCAAGTCAAAGTTTCAGCTGAGAGAATTAAACAGTGCACAATACGAGTAGGTACGTTATGCTAAAGTGTCAACTGTGGACAATTGTAAGAGAGCACAGACAGATCACGTCAGAAATTTAGGTCAGGGAATTTGACAGAGGACATTGTGCGTCATGCTAGAATTTCAGCTGACACAGTTTGACACTAAATCGTGTTGGCGTCCTAGGCAAGATGTGAATTGCGACAATTCGGAATGGACCACCGGGAACAAATTATGCAGTGTTCAGCTTTCTGAAGAGGGTTCCGGTTTCAAGATGGCGACGGACGGTCGTGTTGTTTTGTGTTCGTTAACTTTTTCGCGTAGGGGATGGATTTATTCATCTCTTGCGTGTAATTGGTCTGCCAGGATGTAAAACCAGGAGTTTCTACTCAAGATCTGCGCGGGTGCTACGGAGTTCGTGCATCGAGCGAAGCCTTCCTTGAGTGAATTTTCAGCAGCGTGTGTGGTTCTCAGCAGTCTGTGTTTACGTTTTTTCAACATGGCGGAACAACGTGTGTTTTCCGAGGGTTCAGCAGTCAACATAACGAAGCGGCGTGGTAGCCGCGCAGGGAGGAAGAAACAAGGTAAGCGCGGTGGTTTGAGACGTTTTAGACTCAAGTGTCACCGTCTAGGACTCAGGAACATCCGTATTCTATATTGGAACTGTGCCAGTGTAAAACAACGGGGTTCTATTTTAGAAACCCTAGTTTACAGGAACGACATTGTAGCACTCCAGGAGACGAGACTGGGCGATCAGCCACTCCGAATTGCCGGCTTCAAATGTTTCTACAACAGACGACATCTGGGAATGGCGATTCTCGTTCGCGACAGCATGGTGGCGTCAGAGCTAGACATGTCCAGTTGGGACAGTGACGATATACAAATACAGGCGTTGAGAGTTCATTCCACTATACCATTCGTGTTGGTTAATGTTTATGCCCGCAATGCGAGTGTGGACGCACAGAAGTGGCAGTGCTTAAGTGGCATATTAGGCCACGAGAGAAATGTTATTTTCTGTGGTGACTTCAACGCTAAAGGCAGATCATGGGGAAACACTTCCTCCAATACACAAGGGGAGGAGCTCGAGACTGCACTGGAAACCATCGACCTGGTTTGTATCAACAGTGGCTGTGTCACCAGGACAGCAAGCCGTCCAGGCGATGAGGACAGTGCTATTGATCTGGCGCTAGTTTCACCTTTACTCACTACAGAGTGTAGATGGGGTGTCCTAGGACACCATGGCAGCGACCACCACCCTTGCAGCATATTGGTGGAGAAAGGCAGAACCAGGCAGCACAAGCTAAAGGTAAAGACGTTCCAGTATGACAGTACAGGGCAAGATGTGGTGAGTAAAATAAGACGTGACAAGCGCAGAACGTTTCAGGGCAGGAAAAAAAGCTGGGAGCAGCCACCGTGGTGGAGTTTCGAGGTGGAGAAGGCTTGGGTGGATAAGCGTAGTGCTGTAAGGAGATGGCAAAATGCCAAGAAGCACAGAGCTGGTCATCCTAGTCCCTGCTTGCACTTAGAAAGAGAGATGCACACAAAAGTAAGCTATTTCAAAAAACTGGTCACGGTGGTTAAAAGCGAAAAATGGGCAGAGGTGTGTCAAAGAGTAAGCACAGACAAGTCACTGAAATTGTTCTGGCGACTACATAAAAGCATGAGTGGTGTAGTCAAGAATAAGAGCATTTCTGACTTCCAAGGTGCTGACCTCATCTGGCAGAGGACTGACGAGGACAAGGGCAAAGCCCTCTTTGAACGCTACCTTGAGCAGAGCAACCAGACAGACATGGGAGGTCGAAATCTGGCCAAGGAGGTCACCTCAGACAGATGCAAGGCCCAGAACACTTCCGATGAAGACACAGTGACAGTGAAAGAAATCAAGGCTGTGCTTCGACGATCAAAAAACAGTGCTCCAGGTCCTGATGGCATAAGATACGACGACATAAATAGGTGTACCGACAATGAGCTAGAGAAACTAGCAGACATGTACAACAACAGTATAGGGAGTGCCAGCATCAAGGAGGAATGGTTACACAGCTATCTGATTCCCTTGGCGAAGCCTGACAAAGACCACAAAAAAATTCAGGGATATCGAATTATAACCATGCAGAATACAATAGGCAAGCTGCTGGAGAAGGTAATTGCCAGGAAAATATCAAGCCAACTAGAGAGGCAAGGTGTTTTCCCACCTACCCTGGGTGGGTACCGTCCAAAAAGAGAAACCTGGACCAATGCAGCAGTCTTTGCCCATGATGTCTATGAAGGTTTCCACTCAGGCACTGAAACCGTTGCTGCAGCGATTGATCTTGAGGACGCATACAACAGAGTACCACTGGATTTTTTAATGTTTCAGCTTCTTGAACTAAACGTAAGTCCATTCCTCGTTAGTTGGATCGCTGCAGCCCTCTTCCAACGGAAAGTAGTTTTTAGATGTGGCAGTTGGACTTCGGAACCAACAACAATATATCCTGGCCTACCACAGGGATCACCATTATCTCCGGTACTGTTCAACGCCTACACAGTGAGAATCACCAGTGAGCAGATCACTGGACCTGGCAGGACATTGTCATATGCCGATGATGTTTTAGTGTATCGTCAGGGTAAGGATAGAGAGGAGGTTGCTGGGGAACTACAAACCGAACTCAATCGCATAAGTACTTGGTGTGATGAAGCTGGGGCAATGGTCAACCCAACAAAGGCAACAGTGACTTGGTTCTCGTTGAATAATCATATTGTCAACAATCCAACACCAACTGTAATGCTGTGTTCAGAGACGGTGGAAAGAACGCAGGCAATGAATTACCTGGGGATACGGTTTGATCGAAGCCTTGCTTATAATGTGCACATAGACCAGGTGATAACAAAGGCCAAGCGGGGTTTGGCAGCGATGCGGGTGATGGCGGCAGAAAACTGTGAGCAGCGCCATCTATGTCTTCTGTACGAAGGGCTGGTCATGTCTGTTTTGGAGTATGCAATGGCAATCTTGACTCTCAGCCATAAGCAGATAGAAAGGATGGAAAGGATACAGAATGAAGCTATGCGCATTATTCTTGGATGTACAAGAGATACAGCATGCAGGGCGATGCGCTACCTTCTTGATTTTCCAACCATTGAAGAGAGAATACAAGTTTGCAGGGCACGCGCCTACCTCAGAATTAACGCAAACACACAACATCCACTGCATAGTGAAATTAGGAAGGTGAAGGGCAGCAGGTTAAAAAGAGGACGGTCGTGGATGGGTCAAGCCGAAGACATTCTTCAACAGGTGTGTTCACTTGAGGACTTAGAACCTGGCGAGGAGTGGGTGCAAGTGCCAACAGACTTCTGCACATCCTTTTCAGTTTGCATCCAACTAGATAGAAAATGCAGACAAGAAAATCCGGCTGCTGTTGAGGCTGAAGTACAAGCGTTGATTTTCGAGACTTCGCTAGACGGTGACGCGGTCATCTACACAGATGGGTCGGTCGTCCGACATGTGAGAAGCTCATGGGCCTTTACAGCTCGGGCCGGAGGGAGAATTGTGAAGGAGGACTCTGGTGCTTTCACTGAAACCACAAGTAGCCTGACCATGGAAGTCATGGCAGTAAGTAAAGCAATAACATGGCTCGAGACACAGACATTCACCAGGGCTTGTTTCCTTAGCGACTCAATGAACATGATCAAGAGGATAGAGGAGGGGTCGATCCGAAGAGAATGGTTGCTGCCTCTGAAGCGGTCTCGGCTGGCAAAGATTAGTTTCATCTTCGTGCCAGGGCATGCGGGAGTACAAGGAAATGAGCGGGCTGACAAGCTCGCAGGTGAGGCTACTGTGGAGGGCGGACGCGCCATGGACCAGGCTGACATTCTGAATGCTCTACGTGATGTGAGACTTTTGCGAGAACCAAGTGATGACTGTGAATCTACAACAATGGCCAGACTGCTAGAGCAGCAAATTAAAAGAGGGGTGGCCAAACAAGAACACTACGCAGGAAGCCAAAGAAGATTGATAAACCAACACAGAACTGGCGTCGTTAGCCGCTACACGCTGCGGGATTTGCTGAGGAGGGGATCCGAGCACTTATGGACTGAATGGTTCGATGTGCAACGAGGATGATCTGTCGACTAACTAACTAACTAACTAGCTTTCTGAAGAAAGATGTTCAAAAACAAAAACAAAAAAACGAATGTAGACTTTGTCGTCGTGAATTGTCACTATAATGTTCGCCAGCATCCTCACTATCAATATTTTAACGGGATATTTTTCTTATCCTCGTCTTATTTGATTAATATGTGGTTGAATATTTATCAAAACTGATACATTAATCAGATGTTACTGGACTATCATTAAGCCTTGTTCAGATATTGCGGTATATACAATGCGGTCAATATACGATATTGACAACAGTGCACAATCATAATTAAAACCAAACAAACAAAAACAGTGATAACAATGACAAGTGTCACACATTGTGACAATGAACACTGTCCCTATATTTTTAATATGTAATGACATGTGATGGCACAAGTGGGACAGAAATAACAAGCAGAAAGCAGATTAGTTTTAAAAGTGGTATGCAGGTCAGTATAATACTGCAGTGACCGTCAGAATGCATCAGTAAAAGTGGTATGCAGGTCAGTATAATACTGCAGTGACCGTCAGAATGCATCAGTAAAAGTGGTATGCAGGTCAGTATAATACTGCAGTGACCGTATGAATGCATCAGACTCAGCAGCTTGTTTTAACTGATAACCTCTGGTTGGAATAGATGAGATAACCAAACTTGAAGATACAACACGTACCTGGGGTCAGCTGTCCGGGTCGACCTAGCCTAAATAGGACAGCATGTCATATCTTGGTAAGTGAAGGCCACCCGAGTGATACTAAACATATCACCCACAGAGTGCTGACTGGCCTATACAACATGGGTTTAGCACCATATACTCACTACGAGCACTAACAGAGAGATCAATCGAGACACAGACAGACATGTATTTGTACTTTATACCAGGGTAAGTTAATAAGTAAGTCATATATGGCTGTAGAAAAATAACTATATATGATAACATCTTGAAACCTGTTTATTTGTATACATACATTGTCCCTTTATTTCTCAACATAATTTCCAGCAACATTGATGCACTTATCCCATTGTTTTATCAGTTTTCCCAAACGGGTTGCATAGAACTTCGTGCCCTGTTTTCATATACCTGCCATCCCACAGAACTGTGTGACTTACTTATTGACTCACCCTCGTAACTTTTTCTACCCAGCTATACACCTTCTTATGGGACAAACCTTTGTCTGCATACACAGGAAATCCACCTTGGCGGGAGACATTTCGCGAATGACGCCGAAGTTAAATGTGAAGTAAAAACGTGGTTTAGAAAATAGAGCACGCAGTTCTACGTAGCCGGTTTGGCAGGACTGATGAAACGATTTGATATGTACATCAATATTGGTGGAAATTGTGTTGAGAAATAAACGGACAATATTTGTATAAAAATAAACTGGTTTCAAGTTGTTATCATCTTTAGTTATTTTATACAGCCATTTGTGACTTAATTATTAACTTACCCTTGTAGATTATAACTCAGCATTTGATGGAGTGATAACATGTTGGAAGGTATCACAAATGACGGCAACGATCTCAGAATAGTAAAGAATATTTACGAGACACAATTAGCCTTCATTAAAATAGGAAATAAAGAGAGAAAGCTAGAAGTACAAGAAGTATATGGTTTGTCGCGGGATTTTCTCTCTGTATTAAATTAAATGTTTGCATATCCTTTACAGGACATCGCTGTCAACATCAGTATCTTTCAGCTGATTGTTAATTTCTTGGCAAAATTACACTCAGTAGTTTGCCATTGCTTTCTGAGCGGCCGGCTCACATACACCGTAAGTTACCGACGCGATTCGAACCACTGCTGATTCTCACCGTCGTCACGTTACTTACGAGAGTATACAAGATTACGGAGAAAAGTCGCTAACCTCTAGGCCAGGAAGCCGGCATTCTCTCTGTATAGAAAATTAACAATGAGAGAGATCACAGCGAGGCCAGAATAAAGAATGGTTATAATGTAAACAATCTTTGCTATTTTCTGTATCATCACATTGTACTGGTTGTCACTGATACAATTACAGGGGTTTATGCGATTGGCAAAATGTATATTTCTTTAAATCCCTAATGCAAGGCATAAGAGAAGGAGATATATTCTGAAATATGTAAATAACACAGTGTAAGGGATAGAGAAACACATACATGTCACTAGACTGAACTGGACATATATTTACTAAAATATTTTAGAATAAACTCAGATATATAAGAATATTCACAACTCTGCATCACTGATACTTACAAATAAATAGGAACCTCCAACAGTGATATCAATGTGAACTGTTACATATTCTTTGGTCACATTATGAGAAGAAATAAGTTGGAGAACTTAATGACAACTGGCAAGATTGAGGAGAAGAGAACAAGGGGAAGTAAATACCTGGATGGCATGGCCGAGACAAGAACACAGAGCTAACCAACAACTCTTGTGATTGTGTGAGATGGCGAAACATAACAACCCACGTTACTCGGCATGGCGCATGATGATGATGCTGATGATGATGGCACAAGGGATAAATACAAAAGAAGAGCTGAAATGTTTAATCTCTATGTGTTGCCGGGTCCATACATGAAGCAAAGGATAGTTAAACTGTTACCTACTATGCATGCACATGGAGTCGGCTAGGGATGATTGACAGCTGTAGCTGTAGAATCCGACCAATCATAATCATGTATACACTTGCCGTCAGTTATTTAAGGCAGTGGTTCTCAACCGGTGGGGAATTCCCCCCTCCCCCGGGAGGGAGGGAGTTTGGTGTTTCCCCGGGGTGGATTAATATTATTTCAAGATCAGGTTAATACAAGAACCGACTAGTTGATATTGTTTTTCCCTCCATGCTTTCCTGTTCAGAAGGTCTCGCGCTTCTGAAATTCGTTCTATAACATAAGTAAACTCGCAAATCATGTTTTATGTAGACGTCTAGACTTGTTCTAGTATGTGTTATTAAATTTAGCTTTCATTTTCTACGTGTACTATGTAGAACGGGGACGGGATGAGGGAATTATATAGAGGAAATCTGAAAGGGGGGAGGGGAGGAATCCCATTCTGAACATATTGTTAAGTGGTGCATGGGCCAAAAAAGATTGAGAACCACTGGTTTAAGGGCCTATATTCCATTTGGAGACAACAGGCAGAAGATGAAGAAGGAAAAGGTTAAGATGTGGTAGGCTGGGCAGAATTACACCTTAGTGAACTTCAGAGTGATTTAGACAGGTTGTGTTCACTGAAGGCACATTTGGTGTAGGACATTGCATAATAACACTTGCTTGTGTAACCACACCACCATATATTTCACGATATTGGTTCAGTATTAGCACATAGTTCTAGTGACCACATCCCATATTGTGTGTATCTTATATATAAAAAGGATGTGTGTGGGTGTGTATGTCCTTTATGCGTTCGCGAACGGCCCATCCGATTGAGATGAAATTTTCTACACGTCTTCCTCTCATTCTCGCGCTGCCAACTGTCATATTTTTTTTTAATTTTTAAGTGTGAAATCGGCTACATACTTAATATGATTTAATTTGTCATTTGTCATTATAATTTCTATATAGCAAGGGGACTTAACTCTAGAAAAGTTATTTCAAGGGGCATAACTTTTCTGTATACCTTATAGTCATATTGTTACATCGTTTTCAAAGATTTATCAATTCTTTGTCTATAGTTATGTACCGGCATATGAGTTATAATAAATAATGATACAATCTTTAAGGCATTTTCAAAGTTTTCATAAAAATAATGCAAAATGCATCACATTATAACTCATCTTTTTATGCTTAAAGAAGTTATCTACAGTCATGTCGGTGATTAACAACATAATAAATAAATAATAGTTACCTTATCTCTATCAAGTTTGAAGATTTTATATTTCTTTACACTGTCGCCAACTCTAAGAAGACATGCAACAACTTCAGCCATTATTAAATCTACAGGCAAATGCGTTATAATCCTCCTCCTCCTCCTCCTCTCCCCTCCTCCTCCTACCCTCTTCCTCTTCCCCTCCCTCTCCCTCCTCTTCCTCCTCCATCCTCCTCCTCCTCCCTCTTCCTCCTCCTCCTCCTCCTCCCTCCTCCTCTTCCCTCTACCTCCTCCCTTTTCCTCCTTCATCCACATCCCTCCTCCTCCCTCTTCCTCCTCCTCCCTCCTCATCATTCCTCTTCCTCCTCCTCCCTCCTCCTTCTCCCTCCTCCTTCTCCCTCCTCTTCCTCCCTCCTCCTTCTACCTCTTCCTCCCTCCTCCTCCCTCCACTCCTCCTTCCTCCTCCTCCTTCGTTCTCCTCCTTCCTCCTTCTCCCTCCTCCATCTTCTCCCTCTTATTCCTCCCTCATCCTCCCCCTCCTCCCTCTTCCTCCTCCCCTCCTCCTGCGTTCTCCTCCTCCCTCCTTCTCCCTCCTCCTCCTCCCTCCTTCTCCCTATTCTTTCTCCCCCTCCCCCTCCTCCCTCTTCCTCCTCCTCCTTCTCCCTCCTCCTCCTTCCTCCTTCTCCCTCCTCCTCCTCATCCCTCCTCCTAACTCATTTCCTTCTCCTCTTTCCCCCTCCTCCTAATCCCTCCTCCTCCCTCCTGTTCCTCCCTACTCCTCCTACTCCCTCCTCCTCTCTCCGCCTCACTCCTCCTCCTTCCACCACATCCCTCCTCCTCTCTCTTCCTCCTCCCCCTCCTCCCTCTTCCTCCTCCTACTTCTCCCTCCTCCTCCGCTCTCCTCCTCCTCCCTCATCCACCCTCTTCCTCCTCCCTCCTCCTCCTGCGTTCTCCTCCTCCCTCCTTCTCCCTCCTCCTCATTCTCCCTCTTCCTCCCCTCCTCCCTCTTCCTCCTCCTCCGTCTCCCTCCACCTCTCTCCTTCTCCTCCTCCTCTCTCCTTCTCATCCCTCCTCCTCATTCCTCCTCCTCCCTCATCCTCCCTCCTCCTCCTCCTTTTTCCCCTCCTCATCCTAATTCCTCCTCCTCGCTCCTCCTATACTGGGTGAAGCCGGATCAGACAGACAGACAGACAGACATACATACAGACAGACAGACAGATAGATTGTCGTGAACGGGAACGGGAGCTTATATGACTACTTATATGAATTAAATAAGATGGTCCTCACCAGGTGCTAGGCGATACCGGGCAGGGTCAGACAGTCAGACAGACAGACAGACAGACAGACAGACAGACAGACAGACAGACAGACAGACAGACAGACAGACAGACAGACAGACAGACAGACAGACAGTCGGGAACGGGAACGGGAGCTTATATGACTACTTATATGAACTAAATGAGATGCTCCCCACCAGGGGCTGGGCGAAGCCGGGCCGGTTCTGCTAGTATTATATAAAGTAAAACCAGCCATTCTAGTGACCACATCCCACATTGTGTGTATTTTGTTCTAGTGAAAACATCCCACATTGTGTGTAGTTTGTACTAGTAACCACATCCCACATTGTGTGTATATTGTTCTAGTGACCACATCCCACATTGTTTCTATATTGTTCTAGTGACCACATCCCACATTGTGTGTATATTGTTCTAGTGACCACATCCCATATTGTGTGTATATTGTTCTAGTGACCACATCCCACATTGTGTGTGTACTGTTCTAGTGGCCACATCCCACATTGTGTGTGTACTGTTCTAGTGACCACATCCCATATTGTGTGTACTGTTCTAGTGACCACATCCCATATTGTGTGTACTGTTCTAGTGACCACATCCCACATTGTGTGTATTTTGTTCTAGTGAAAACATCCCACATTGTGTGTAGTTTGTACTAGTAACCACATCCCACATTGTGTGTATATTGTTCTAGTGACCACATCCCACATTGTTTCTATATTGTTCTAGTGACCACATCCCACATTGTGTGTATATTGTTCTAGTGACCACATCCCATATTGTGTGTATATTGTTCTAGTGACCACATCCCACATTGTGTGTGTACTGTTCTAGTGACCACATCCCACATTGTGTGTCTACTGTTCTAGTGACCACATCCCACATTGTGTGTATATTGTTCTAGTGACCACATCCCATATTGTGTGTATATTGTTCTAGTGACCACATCCCATATTGTGTGTGTACTGTTCTAGTGGCCACATCCCACATTGTGTGTAGATGGATCTAAACATGTGGGGCTAGCACTTTATACATAACAATCCTTAAACTTGAAGAAATAATCGTTATATTGAACTAAAGCGCAAATATTGCTAGTGGTGACTGTTGTTTACACGGTCCATGAACAGACAATATATTGTTTTGTTTCTACTTGCAGTACTAGATAAAGTAAATGGACTTTGGGTTACACTCACTGCAGGTAAGTTGTACTATTGTCGCGCATTACTACAACTGGTAAATAAGTACACATTTTATTTATTGACGGTGTTCTGATGTGTGAGTAATGTGTGGCTGTCGTCAATTTTTTTTTTTTAACCACACATCAGTGATTTAAACAAAGTTCTCATTCCGGGACTACTTTCAGAGGGGAAAAAATTACATCTATGCCATAATCGCTTCCAGTCAATTAGCATAGAGCACAAAGCTGTACCGATTCTATAACAAGAAGAAAGGGTATTTGTCTGACAGGTCAGAGGAACCAGTGGCCGTGTCTTCACCGTGAGAACCACTTGGAGAAATGTCTTGTAGACAACAGTAAGGACTTCACTGTGGTTAGTATAAGAAATTGTGAAACACTATGGGAGAAATGGAAATGCAAGCATATGCTAGTTAGTGAATTGAATCATTTTACCGTGAACAACAAGCTGCTGCAACAGCAGCCGGTGATAAAGCAGGCAAGTTTTCGTTACAACAAGAAGGAATAAGCCATTGCTGCATTTTCTTGCTGTAACTGTTCAGTATCGCTGCAGCATATATAATGAGGAAAGTGAGAAAAGATGATACCATGGAACATTATGGTACATTCAAAATGGGTGGAAATGCAATTCCAGACTTCGAATATGCCGATAGCATGATTTTTCTGGCAAATAATGTTTTTAGAAATTAAAAGAGTTAATCTTTTTCTGTTAAAATTCTCACAGATGTTGAAACATTGCTTTCAAAACTGAAATAAAAACGAAAAACACAGAGGTGTAATAATGTCCAAAAACAAAAATACACGGCAATCAAGAAAGCAGAATCAACAATGTAGAAATTTAAAATACCACTAACTAACATTTCAAAACAAAGTTGTAAAATGAGAATTATTTAAGAGAACTCAGAAAGAAACTACATACAGTGGAGCAGAAGATAATAAACTGGAGATCTTTGTTACATTACAAAACAAACTGAAGTAAAATGTTCCGATTTTCAAAATTCTCTCTTTATAATTGTTTATATTCACTGAAGCATATATAATGAGAAATGACGAGACAAATAACAATTTTGATTCATTCAAAATGAGTACAATCCAATTCCAGAACACAGACATGCAGATGATTGATTGATTGATTGATTCATTGATTGATTGATTGATTGAAAGACATCACAGCATTCGAGGCATTCCCATAAGCGCCACGTCCCCATCCTCAGCAGCCAGCGAAGAGTTCCAACACCAATAGTACCAGTAGCAAGCTGATTGTATGTCCGTCTCGCCTTTCCTCTGAGCGCCGAGCGTCGGCAAGATCCCCTCGTCACTCCTCGCTGCCTCATTCTTGCCAGACCATGGTGATCCATCTGCTCCTCCGAGGTGTGCACGTGCTCCCATAAGGCCGCAACCACGTCTGCCTTGTCATGCATCATTACTCCACCAACTTTTGCAGAGCCAACCAGTCTGTCCGCTTGTTCATTTCTCAGCACACCGGCATGCCCCGGAAAAAAAAGATCCAGACGATCCTAGCCACCCGTGACTTCCAAAGCGAAGCAAGCCACTCTGCACGAAGCTTGCCTGTCCTCACCGTCCTCAGCATGCTTTCTGAGTCAGTTACAATCACGATGTGTGTGTGTGTGTCGTATTCTCCATCCAACGGAAAGCTGCACTGACCGCCTCCACTTCCATTCTTAAGCTAGATGTTGTGGTATCATATGCCATGCTTTCCTGCACCAAACGTCGACCATTAGCTTTTGCTAAGAACCACCAGGCACTTCTCCTACCTCTCAACACTGAACCATCTGTGTATATAATCGCATCACCCGGGCGAGCATTGTCCTGAATTAGTTGCTGCATTTCCGCTTCCGTGGCCCCTGCTGGCCACTCTCTGCACTCCCGGCCAATGTGATTATAACTTCACAAGCCTGACTGCTCTACTGGCACTCTGACCCCCTCCTTTCCTCGATGAAAGGAAATGTTATAGGCGCCAATGGCAAGATTAAGTGAGACAGACTCTTATTAAATATTGGAAACGTTCATGGACATTTTACAACTAAGACATTATTACATGTAACATTATGACCGACCACGACATAACTTCATAATTTTATGGTTTCACGTGAGCTAATCTGAAAGGTGTAAATGCAATTGCCCAATGACTGGGTATTAAGTGAGTGGACTTGACATAGAGCAATGTGGCCAGCTTTCTAAGAATTTTAACTTGGACATGTGGGCCTTGATTACAATGAGTGTCCCAGACACGTTGTAAACCGGAGCACTGGATAAAGGGACACAATGAGGGAATGATGCAGTGCTGCGATTCCTGCATGAAAATACTGGGCTATATATAAATAAACAGCCTTAATGAGTTTGTGGCGCGCAATGCACATATCTATAAGTAATTTATTGTCATTAACATTTATTATCAACATTTTCGTCACCAGCAAAGTTACTAATTATTATACTTATCTGATCATAACTTGTAAAATCGTTTAAAATGTCTGTACACTGATATGTTGAGCAGGACTCCCACGACCGCGTGTTTGATGTCACTAGGCCAAGTTTAGTTTGTGGTGGTCTACATTGATATGCAAAACACTATACCAATGATAATTATGACAATAAAAGTAAATGAACCACTAGCAGTGATACCAAATTAAACCATCATACATTCTGACAAGCAGCAGGTTTCCAATATCTGGAACATGAATGACATGGCAGAGGTCAGCAATTTTGTGCATCTTAGGATAATAGTACACTAAACTTCAGATTGAATTAGACTACAGTTTGTATTAGCTGATGGATATATCTAAGCGTATTAGATTACATAACTACAATGAAGACATAACTACAATGAAGACATAACTACAATGAAGACATAACTACAATGAAGACATAACTACAATGAAGACATAACTACAGCACTAGACGGTAGGCGATGTATATTTTCAGTATAACCACATAAATAATATCAACTAAGAGCAAGAACTTGCACTGTCTCGTGTCGACTCCGTAGCCTTCCCTCTGAGCGAGGGTAGTACATGGCTCTGTTCGGTGGGGCAATAGGCGGCTGGCAGCAGTCGTCAAATCATGCAAATGTCGACCGAAGTCCAACCTCCATATCAGGGCGGTAGTCGTTGTCCGTAAGTCGCACTCAGTTGCAGAGACCAAAAGGTGGGTCGAAATCAAGAGGAAGATCCGGCTTCCTAGTAGAGTTCGGCGCCGTGAACGGGTCACGAAGAATGAACAGGTGCTAACAAGCACCAGTGGCACAAGCTCTCCTCACTGAGGGAGGGGAGGCTGGAGAGTGGACATGTTCACAGCTAAGGGATAGGCACAAACAACAAGAACAACGACATCGACCGAACGTCTAGCACGTTAGGGAAAAGTCGCCCAGAGTCATGACCTGGACGAGCCTGCCCCTAGACATTGTCAGATAGGTAAATAGGCCGAAACATTCGGGGAAGGGGACTACTTCTGATGATCAGAACCCCCACCCCTGCCGTGTTTGCATCGCGGCGGAGTTGTTATAACTATCAGCAATAAACACACGCCAAAGCCACACAAAGAAACCTGGCCAGCTCAATGACTAACACCCTTGCTGGTCACTTCCAGTAAATTTCTATTGAGAAGGAACATTTAAAACTTGGCTCTCTAGTGCTTGCTATTATGTACACAGTCCATGAACAGATGATACAATGTTTTTGTTACTATTTGCAGCAAAAGACGCCATAAGTAAGTTGTATTCTTCACTCGCATTATTAGAACTGATAAATAAGTACACATTGTATTTATTGTAAGTGTTATGATCTGAGAGTATTGTGTGCCTGCCACAATGTTTGTGTGTTTTAACAACATCAACAACAGGCGATGTTTCAGGAGATACCATTTTATAAGCAACAGTGTGAGCAAGGTGTGGACTGCGCCTGGCTCTGCAGCCAGCAGGGTTAGGATCGGCTAGCCTCTCCCAGGAGGGGTAAAAAGTGAGAATTAGTAGCCTGCCGATGACCCGCAGACTACACAAGTCAACCCCACCTCCACGTGGCGTAGGCTGGGAAACCATGACCACGAGGTCATGGGCTAACGGGGATATGGCTCACCATAGGGGATGGCCTCCCTATAGTCAGATTTTTGTCCTAAATCTGCGACTGGCCTAGCATGCCGGCAGGGAATCTTTATCCTGCTTGTAGAAAAATTAAGAAGTATAAACGGACAGATTCTAATGGATGTAGACCCGGCAATGTTCATTTACTACGAGATAGATCAACGATTAAAAATATGCACAATGAACGTCTTCGATTTCAATATTAAAGAAGAAGAACTTATAAAAACAACGAAAGAGCAAAATTGAACTGGTGGGAATAGCGGACACCAAAATAAAGGGGGAAGGGTGCAAGCAGATCCACCACAGTTACACGTTTGTCTACTCTGGAGTGGAACAGCAAGTAAGAGCAAGACACGGTGTGGGAATAGTCACTGAACCACGGCTAGCAAGAGGAATACTAGACATAAAATATATATCAGAAAGAATCATAACAGTGAGAATAAAAGAACAAACAATTACAACATATGTACAAATATATGCACCATGTAATGCAAACAATAATGAGCAAGAATGTGAGGACTACTATGAAGACATCTATGACGTGCTAAATAAAATAGATAAGCAGGACAACATCATAGTTATGGGAGACTTCAATGCAAGACTAGGACATAACAGAGTGGGCATAGAAAAACATTTTGGAGCATTTGGAGACCAATATAATGGAATAAATGATAATTGAAGTAGACTGATAGAGCTATACAGCCAACACGACCTCTATATAACAAATACATTCTATAAACACAAAGGCTCACAAATATACACCTGGTATAAATGGAACGATCTAGATACTAAAAGCCAAATTGATTTTATATTAACAATAAATAACAGGAAGATAAATATATTAGAAGCAAGGGCAGTGCCTAACTTAGGTATAAACACCGACCACAAAGCAGTCGTTGCCACAATAAGAATCATCAGTAGAAGGAAGCAAAGACCAGCAAAATAAATGCCATGCGAATCAGTAAACTTAAAACATCTCATAGACGAGGCAGTGAGAGAAAATTATGAATAAGAGCTAACTGAAATCTTTATAAAATTACCGAAAGGATGAAAGACAGTGGAAGAAGAATGGGAGATGTTCAAACCAGGCATTTTAAATTCTGCAAAGATAACATGTGGGAAACCCCCCCCCCCCCCCCCCCCAAAAAAAAAAGCAATACACGGATAAAGAAAATAACGAGTTGGTGGAACGCAGAAGTAAAGAAAGCTGTAAAAGACAAAAAGGAAAAATATAAAAAGTGGTCGAAGAGCAAATAGGAATGCGATTACATAGAATATAGAATAGCGAGAAGACATGAGAATAGAACAGGAAAGAGAGAAAAACAAAAAGACTCTAAATAAAAATTACAAGGAGGCAACTAGAAACTTCTATAAAAGATAAGTGCAATGAGAACTAAAGGAGAACAATTTGACCCAACTGAAATAATTAACAACGAAAATGAAGAACCAATAAGTGAACAAAAACAAATCCTAATAAGATGGAAACAGTACTTCGAATAACTTCTCAACATCCCATCAGATGTCACAGGAATTCAAGAAACGACACAGATGCCACCAAAGAACTAGAACCAGATATACTGACAGAAGAAATTATAGAAGCTGTCAGATTAGCCCCATTGAACAAATCACAGAGACAAGATGAAATACCAAATGAACTAATTAAAGCAGCAAGAGAAGTAGGAACAGCTTGGCTACATAGACTATTCAACCATGTTTGGGAATAACAACAGACACCACGAGACTGCGGAAACGCCATAATTATCCCAATTTGAAAAAAAAACAAAGGCAGCAAAAAAAGACTGCACACAATACAGAGACATTTTACTGTTGAGTCATACTGGGAACATAATTTGCGACATTCTTGAGAAAAGATTACGAACAATAATAGAACCCCAGCTATGTGAAACACAGCTTGGATTTAGGAAAAACATAGGATGCACAGATGCCATATTTTCTCTTAGACAACTTATAGAAAAATCAATCGAGTTCAATGAAACACTCTACTTAGCCTTTGTCGACCAAGAAAAGGCATTTGATAGAGTAGATAGAAACAAGCCGGGGGAAATCCTTAAACAATATGGAGTGAGTACACATCAAACAAACCTATGTAGAAGTTTATACAATAACAGTGAATGCATAGTGAGAGCAACTGGAGAACACTCAGAACCCTTCACCATAAGATCTGGAGTACGACAAGGTTGTGTCCTGTCCCCTCTCTTGTTTATAACATATATAGACAACATATATAAAGAAAGCAGCCAGAGACCGTAAGAACACCCCATGACGAGAGCACAGAAGAAGAACCATCTGCAAATCTAACCATTAGAGAACTCCTGTTTGTGGACAACCAAGCACTAATTGCAAAATCAGAAGCTGAATTACAAGACCACATGAATAGTCTAAACGAAATGCGTAGGGAACATAACATGAACATTAGCACAAGTAAAACACAGGTATTGACTATAACTTAAGAAGAAAAAGCAACAACGATTCACCTAAACGAACATCTCCTACCCATCTGAAATTCACTAAACAAGATGACCTTTGATATTCTACCATCATCCATCCTCCTAACATGTCCTATCCATCTAAGTCTACGAAGAATGAGCATGGTATAAACCGTCACACAACCTGATCTTTCCAATACTTCAGTATTTGTGATTTTGTCTTGCCACTTAATACTAAGTATTCTTCACAGACACCGCATATGAAAGAGTAGGCTACTAAGGACACAGGCTTGGTAGACAAGGACTTTTGTTTAGGCAGTAAGCTTCTTGTTCTCCCTGACTGTTTTTGCTAACATGTTCATAATGCCGCATTATACGGGTAGAGTTCAGGTATCTGATGTGGATGAATTGAAGTCGCTACTGATGACTGAAGGAGACACACCAACTTTGGAAGTAAGGACAGGACGACGGCTGTTTCAGGAAATGACGTTTCTCTTCTTACGATTCATATTGCTGCACATGGTCACACAAACATACTATCATTAAACTAATTCACATTAATCCTTCAACTACCACAACAAATATATCGGCGGCAATATACAGTTTGCCATTGCCGAACTCATAATTCAGAGCCATGCGTCTGGTACCACGGTCTCCGCTCGAGTGACGTCATTTGTAACCGTTCTTTTACTGCTCTGTTCATTTAGAGTGCGCACTTTTTCGTGTCAATTCATTATTCCCGGTGACAACTATTCAGTATGTTTTGTCTGAATTCGTATGTTTCTCTTATCACCATCGTCTCCCTTCATTAGATCTTATCATAGCTCTTTTCGTGACGTGGCAGATAGTACACAACCTTGCATAATTCCACTCTTGATTTCAAACTCTTCTGAAGTTGAACAATTAAACTTGATTATACCCTTCGTGCCTGTGTGGAACGATTCCGCAATGGACAGAAGAGTTGGTGGGCAGCCAATCTTCTTTAGTGCCTTGAACAGACTCTCACGACTGACCAAATCAAATGCCGTTGTGAGGTCGATGAAGGCAATAAACAGTGGTTGATTCTGTTCACGGAATTTTTCTTGCATTTGTCGCAATGAGAATATCATATCAATGGTATACTGGTTCTGTCGGAAGCCACACTGTGATTCGGGGTAGACTTGATCTCCTAGGACTTGAAGTCTGTACAGAATAATTCTGGCAAATACTTTTCCAACAATACACAGAAGTGAGATACCCCTATAGTTGTTGCAGTCGCTCCGATCGCCCTTGTTCTTGTACAGTGTTATGATGCTTGAATCTTTGAAATCCTGTGGGACTTGTCCTTCTCGCCAGCATAGCTCTATTAGCTGGTAGAGAATGTCAAGTAGGTAAATGGACCGAAACATTCGGGGAAGGTGGGCACTTCTGATGATCAGAACCCCCACCCCCTCCCCCACCCCTGCCGTGTTTGCTCTCCAGCGGAGTTTTTAACACTATCAGCAATAAACACACGCCAAATCCACACAAAGAAACCTGGTCAGCGCAATGACTAACACCATTGCTGGTGACTTCCGGTAGAATTTCTATTGAGACATAATTTTAAACATGGTTCCAGTTGTCAGGTCTGATAGCCTTAAAGGGGAGACAAGAAATCATGTGGGAAGTAAAGATAGCCGGTGCTATAGTGATCACATCACTTTTAAAATTATACATAAATATCAGTAGTATTTGTAATTGAATAATTGCATGTAAATAGAAAGTAAAATGTGGTTTTACCATATTCTGTTTCAACAGCCCACACAAGTTAATTTACCTCAGGTCGCGCATTGTTACAGCTTGTAAAAGAGTACACATTGTACTTTTGTCATTGATAACATTTCTGTGATGTATGCGACTGTCAAGATATTTTATATTTCTCTAAATCTTTAACACCGGGCATAAGACAGGGAAGTAATCTGAAACGTACAAATGAATGCGAGTGGGGAATAGTGAACCAAGCATGTGTAACTTGATTGAACTGGAAATATATTTACTAAAATACTTCAGAATTGACTTAGTAACACATGCATTTTCACAACTCTGCACCATTTATAATTAACAATATAATGGAACATATAACAGTGATATCCATGTTTTTTTTTTCCCCCGCATATCCTTTACAGGACATCGCTGTCAACAGCAGCATCTTTCAGGTATCTGTTGATTTCTTGGCAAGATTACGCTCAATAGTTTGCCTTTGCTTTCTGAGTGACCGGCTCATTTATACTGCAAGCCACCAGCGGGGGTCGAACCGCTTCCAACTCTCGTCCGCTACGCGATTCTGCGTGATAAACGAGATTACGGAAAAAGTGTTGTAACCTCTCGGCCAGAGAGACCGGCGATATCCATGTAAACTGTCAAATATTGGGATAAGCAACACATTTCTAATATCTTGAATGTTAATACCGTGTCATGGCACAGGCTATACACAAATAAACAGCTAAAAGGTGTAATCTCTAAGTGTTACCGGGCCAGTACATGAAGCAAAGAATAGTTACACTGTAATCTCTACCTGTTACCGGGTCAGTACATGAAGCAAAGAATAGTTACACTGTAATCTCAATGTGTTACCGGGTCAGTACATGAAGCAAAGAATAGTTACACTGTAATCTCTACCTGTTACCGGGTCAGTACATGAAGCAAAGAATAGTTACACTGTAATCTCTACCTGTTACCGGGTCAGTACATGAAGCAAAGAATAGTTACACTGTAATCTCTAAGTGTTACCGGGCCAGTACATGAAGCAAAGAATAGTTACACTGTAATCTCTACCTGTTACCGGGTCAGTACATGAAGCAAAGAATAGTTACACTGTAATCTCTACCTGTTACCGGGTCAGTACATGAAGCAAAGAATAGTTACACTGTAATCTCTACCTGTTACCGGGTCAGTACATGAAGCAAAGAATAGTTACACTGTAATCTCTAAGTGTTACCGGGCCAGTACATGAAGCAAAGAATAGTTACACTGTAATCTCTACCTGTTACCGGGCCAGTACATGAAGCAAAGAATAGTTACACTGTAATCTCTACCTGTTACCGGGCCAGTACATGAAGCAAAGAATAGTTACACTGTAATCTCAATGTGTTACCGGGCCAGTACATGAAGCAAAGAATAGTTACACTGTAATCTCAATGTGTTACCGGGCCAGTACATGAAGCAAAGAATAGTTACACTGTAATCTCAATGTGTTACCGGGCCCATACATGAAGCAAGGAATAGTTAAACCGTAACCCACTATACATGCACTTGGAGTTGGCTAAGAATGGTTGGCAGCTTTAGCTGTAGAATCCGAGCAATCATAATCAAGTAAACACAGGACTTGCCATCAATTGTTTAAGGATATATGCTCCATTTGGAGACAACTGGCAGAAGATGGAGAGGGAAAAGCTGGGTAGAATAATACCTCAGTCAACTTCAGAGTGATTTAGGCAGGTTGTGTTCACTGATGAACATCTCCCGTGTAGAATATTGCATAATTAACTCATTCAGTGCCAAAAAATAATATATCTCAATACTAGGGTCATCGTGTTATTTCTGTCGTTTCGTGATATCTTCCGCGATTTTCAATGTCAGTAAATGGCAATTTATTTTTTGTTTGGCATTGAATCAGTTAAATTTGCATGTATAACCACGCCACTAGATATTCCACGATGTATAGGTTCAGTATCAGCACAGAAACACTATGAGAAACAAACACAGAAACACTATGGGAAACAAACACAAGAAAAGAACTATGAGAAACAAACACAGAAATACTATGGGAAACAAACACAAGAAAAGACACACACAAGAATCCGCGGTAGCTCAGTAGCTAGCATCCTTGCCTGCCGGCCGCAGGTCACGTGATCTAACTTCCATGTAGAAGGAGATTATGACAATGGCTTTGGATATCACGTCGGCCTATCCAGTAATGGGAACAGGGGAATATTCTGGAATGTTCATCAACCATGAATTGACCCCCTTCTCCATCAGTGCGGTCATATCGAAATCTATTGTACGCATCCTCGAGATCAAACGCTGCCATCATAGTTTCCTGTCTACCCTGGAACCCCTCATAAACGTCAAAGGCAAAAGTGGCTGCATTTGACCAGGTATCTTTTCCTGGCCTGTAGCTCCCAAGGTCTCTTGGAAGAAGCTTCCCCCTTTTCCAAAAACTCTTTATATATACACACACAATGTGGGATGTGTGTGTGTGTGTATATATATATATATATGGAGCCAGCACCATATACCCAACAAGCTTGAATGCTTGAGGAAAGGATCTTCATATAGAAAACTACACGCAAATATTTCTAGTACTGACAATTGTGTACATAGTCCGTGAACAGATAATACAATGTTTTGTTACTATTTGCAGAACAAGGCAACTTATGTAAGTTGTATTCTTGTCTCACATTATTAGAAATGATAAGTACACAAATAAGTACACATTGTATTTATTGTCAGTGTTATGATCTGAGAGTATTGATTGCCTGTCACAATGTTTGTATGTTTTAACAACAACAACAACAGGCGATGGTATCAGTCAGCGAATATCTTCCCGGCGGCAGGTATTTTACTGTGAGCAAGTTTCATCCTCCACGAATAGACGCACATAGGAGTTGGCCTAAGCTCCTGCAGTTGGAATAGTTCTAGGGATAATCGACCCACCCATGTATGCGTGCATTTAAACAAGCCCCCCTCCCTCCCCCGATCAAGGTTACGCCCCAAGTTCAAGGTATATCCTACGTGCCGAGGAACAGTGTGGTTGTGGGGAGTACAGTCGCTAACGGAGACAGTCTAACTGTTGAAGCGGGGACGTTTGGCTAACGGACATGTTGTGCCGGACCCCTTCCCTAGCCAGAGGGCACTACTGGGGTGACCGTGTATGAACCCTCACACACAGTACTTTACATATGGTCTTACATTTTATTTCTCACATTCATAGCGGGAGATACGGAATACATGTTCTGCGCTCGATATCATCTTCAGCTGTCACCGTAGATGGAGTGAAGAAGAGAAAGCAGCGGAATGGGGCGAGAGAGGGCTTAGAAAGAGAAGGGCGGGAGCCAGGACAGTAAGAAAAACAAAACGGCCTAGGATTTAAATATATGATTGGCACTAAAACAGTTTCAGAAAGTGCGGCGGACACCTTAATGCTGTCATGAGGACACGGAGAAAGCTTCGCTAGAGATGAGGAATAATTCAAGCGCTGTGTAGCAGAGGCCAAAACAGCGAAATAGGAAACACTTTATGAATGAGAATGGAGGAGATAAGACACAGGGAAAGTTCTGGAAATTGCACACACAGATGCAAAGGAAATATCGTTATGCTACTGCTACCATAACAGAAGTTAAGTGTGCTCTAAATGAACTTGCATCTGGCAAGGCTCCAAGTAAGGATGGCATTCCAATATAGGTTACCAGTAGTGGGCAAGACACACTCACTCTACAGATCCACCAGCTAATAGAGCTATGCTGGCGAGAAGGACAAGTCCAACAGGATTTCAAAGATTCAAACATCATAACACTGTACAAGAACAAGGGCGATCGGAGAGACTATAACAACTATAGGGGTATTTCAGTGTTGTGTACTGTTGGGAAAGTATTTGGAAGAATTATTCTGCGCAGACTTCAAGTCCTGCTAGATCAAGTCTACCCCGAATCACAGTGCGGTTTTCGACAGAACCGGTCTACCATTGATATTATATTCTCAATGCAAGAACGCGGGAAACAAAATCAACCACTGTTTATTGCCTTTATCGACCTCACAAAGGCATTTGATTTGGTCAGTTGTGAGGGCCTGTTCAAGGCGCTAAAGAAGATTCGCTGCGCACCAACTCTTCTGTCCATTGTGGAATCGTTCCACACAGATATGAAAGGTATAATCAAGTTTGATGGTACAACTTCAGAAGATTTTGAAATCAAGAGTGGAGTTAAGCAAGGTTGTGTATTAGCTCCCACCCTCTTTGGAATATACGTTCCACTTCTACTGAAATATGCCATTCGTGATCAGGATACCGGTACATACATTCACTCACGCTCAGATGGCGGCCTCTATAGTCCTCAGAGATTGATGGCAAGACCAAAATTAGGAGGGTACTAATCAGAGAGTTGCTTTTTGCAGATGATGCTGCAATTACGACCCACTCTGAGGAAGAATTACATCTACTATCTGCATTCTCCAATGCTTGTTCTGAATTTGGTTTAACAATTAACAAAAAGAAGACACAGATTATGTCACAATGTGCACATGGGCACATGGGCAACTCAGGAGTTGCAAGAGCCAATGGACAAAGTGATGGGTTGGTGTACGGAGATGAATGCTCTCAGTAACCCAGAAAAGCGTCTGTCTTGTGGTGCTCTCTGGACAATAGGATTGGTAAAGCTGACTTCCCTCGCCTCCAAATAAATGGTAGAAGTGCGAATAGAGAAAGCAGTCTGAAGTACCTGGGAATCACTTTTGATAGAAGCCTGTCCTTTAAGGATCATGTTGAAGTGGTGCTTACAAAATGTCAGAAGGAGCTCAATACACTGAAGTGTATGGCGGCAAGGGACGTCGCGTAGAGTACGCTATTCACACTTTTTTTCAGGAATGCTGACTGTCTCCAAGAGCCAGCTAATGAAACTAGAGTGCATACAGAATGAAGCCCTGGGGGTGATTCTGGGATGTACAAGGGACACAACTATAGTGTGTATGCGATACGCCTGGCGCTACCAACCATTACAGGCAGACTCGAAGTGTTGACGGCAAGGTTATGGTAGCTGCCGACAAGGAACACCTCCTGCATGATGCCCTGGATGTAGTCAAGTGCCCAGGCTGTTAAGAGGAAGGCCGTGTGTGGGTCAGGTAGGATATAGCATCAGGGAAGTGTACCCACTTGAGAAGATTGGCAGAGGCATGGCGTGGGTCTGAGCGCCTAAAAGAAATTCAGACTTGTGTTCGGTTACATCACATTGGGTACTTAGTGTAGGGAGTGGCCAACAGGAGCTACAGAACTACAAATTCAGCAATTAACTCAGAACTATTCTCTTGGTGATGTGATTATCTATACCGATGACTCCGTGGTAAGAGGCAAAAAAGTGCCTGTGTAAGCATAGCAAAAGCCAATGGCCAATGGTTAGTATAGGAGAGCTTGGCATATAACACCACAACGCCAAGTCTGAGAATGGAGATAGAGGCGGTTACAGTAGCTTTCCGCTGATTGGAGAACAAGCTGTATACTCATGTTGTTATTGCAAGTGATTCACAAAGTATGCTGGCAAAGGTGAAGACTGGCATGCTTCGTGCTGAAAGGTATGCATCAATTCAGAGGTCGCTGGTTGTGAGCATTCGCTGGATCTTTTTTTCCAAGACACCATGGTGTGGTTGGAAATTAACAGGCGAACAGACTGGCTGGTGGCGCATCATTAAATGGTGTGATGTGTTGCATGATATGGCAGATATAGTGAAGGCCCTCTGGGAGTGCGTGAATAATGCAGAAGAACAGATAGACTACCTTGGTGTAGAGAGAATGCGGCAGTTGAGGGTGGGCAGAGGATCTGGTAGACAAAGACAGTCGTCACTCAGAGGTACGGCAGGGCTGATATATAATCCGACTGTAACGGACACCATTAGTATTTGAACTGTACGCTGGCTGTTGAAGATGCGGACTGAGAGCTTATGGGAATGCCATGAGTGCAGCGATGTCGGTTCTTGAATCAACTCAACTCAACATCAGGCAATTGGACAAGGGACAAGATAGTAAACATCTGTACAATAAAAGACAGCATCATATATTCAAGTAAATATGTCTGGCTTTTGTCTATCTCTGGCTTTTGTCCATCTCTGGCTTTGAACTCAAGCGTAGTCCATATCGGGGTAGGGGTATCCCCTATCAAAGGAGAAGTAAGGCACCTCCTTCCCTCCGCTAGCCTACGGGACACCCTTGGGCAAGGTGGAGTACCCGTTTAGCCCCCCGATCAGGGTTACGTGAAGCCATGGGTGCAGGTGGTGGATGAAGATGGAGAGCAGCCAACAGATAGTTGTAGGTTATGGTCTCCACCTTCACGACGGTAGGCAGAGGATCTCTATTTTGAGGAGACAATGGCTACGGTCACTGACCAGTATGGTCACTGCTAGGAAGGAAAGCAATGGCAAACTACCTTCTTTACAGATGCCAAGAAAATCATGTTGTGTGAAATCATCGATAATCAGAGAAACGGCGTAAATGGGTGCTCCATAGGAGCAGCCTCGCCCGGTAGGGATAGTCATGCGCACCAGGTGACTCCAGACCGTCAACAGGCTGCTAGGTGCAAAAGATTAATATCATTGAAAGTAGGAACTTGGAACGTTAGAACAATGAATACAGATGGAAAATTAGAAAACATCAAAAAAGAAATGGGGAGAGAAAAGATTAACATATTAGGAGTATCGGAAACGAGATGGAAAGGAGCAGGGATAAGGACAGGAGAGGATTGTAAGATTATTTACTCTGGGGGAGAAGAACAGCAAAGAGGTGTAGCCATTATATTAGATAAGCAAACATCAAATGCTGTCAAAGGATATCATGCTGTGTCAGACAGAGTCCTTTTAGTAAAATTAAACGGAAGACCTTTTAAAATAAATGTCATTCAAGTATATGCCCCAACAAGTGAAAGCAGTGAAGAAAGCATAGAGGAATTTTATAATGACGTGGAGTCTGCTTTGAAGAACTGCAAAAAAATCAGAAATAAATATCATAATGGGTGATTTCAATGCAAAAATAGGACAGCAAGGCGATGGATGCAGTGTAGGCAACCATGGTTTGGGAGAGAGAAATGAAAGAGGATACAGACTTGTAGAATGGGCAAAAGAACAATAAATGGTTGTAGGAAACACCTGGTTTAAACAGCATCCTAGAAGATTATGGACATGGAGGAGTCCAGACAGCAGGATTAAAAACCAGATAGATTACATCCTGATTAGCAAAAGGTTTGGAAATGCGTTAACAGTCGTAAAAACAGTTCCAAATGCAGACTGTTACAGTGATCACAGATTAATTACAGGCACATTGAGGGTAAAGTTAAAGAAAGTCAAGTATACAGCAGGAAACCCTAAATATGACTTGTGCAAATTGAAAATTGACAAAGAAATACAAGATAATTTTAACATAGAAGTAAAGAACAAATTTGATATATTGTCTGATCTAGAGATCCTGTTTCAAGATGTAGATGATCAATGGGAAACGATGAAGAATTCAATCAGCTGCGCAGCAGAAAAAACTATTCCAAAAGTAAAGAAAGTGGGCCGTAAGACATGGATGACTGAAGAAATTTTACAACTAATGGAAACAAGAAGACAGAACAAAAATAATCCTGCCAAATATGAAGAAATCCACAGAAAAGTGAGAACCTTATGTAAGGAGGCAAAAGAAACATGGCTTGAGAAAAATTGCAGAGAAATTGAAAAACAACACAACAGTAACAATGCGAAACTAATGCACAAAAGAATTCAGGAGCTTACTAATCAAAGAACACGTACATCAGCAGGCTGCCTAAAGACAAAAGATGGAAGAGTCATAATAGAAAAAGATAAGATATTACATGAATGGTCAGATTACGTGAAAAACCTGTATGACGATAACAGAGACGAACAGTATGATGTTCAAAATAATAATGAAGGACCAGCAATTTTGAAGATGGAGGTTCAGAATGCTCTTAACCATATGAAATCTGGCAAGACCCCCGGTTCAGACAGCGTCACAACAGAAATGATTAATGCTTTAGAAGAATATGGAATAGATCAAGTTACCAGTCTGCTCAATACAATATATGATACTGGAAATATACCTCAGGAGTTATGTAATTCTGTATTTATTGCAATCCCAAAGAAATCAGGAGCCTTGGAATGTGATCAACATCGAACAATTAGAATAATGAGTCACATCACGAAGATTTTGCTAAGAATTATCATGCAAAGAGTTAGGAGGAAAATACAACCTGAAATAGGAGAAGAACAATGTGGGTTTGTGGAAGGCAAGGGTACAGTAAATGCTGTATATATACTGAGAAACATAATCGAACGTTCTATAGAAGTAAACAAAGATCTACACCTTTGCTTTATTGACTACACAAAGGCTTTTGATAAAGTGAGACATGTCAACATGATAAGGATGCTTGAAGATCTACAAATTGATGGAAAAGATCTTAGACTTGTAAAAAACATATATTGGAAACAACAAGCTGCCATAAGAGTTGATAATGAAGTAAGCCAATATCAGCCTATTAAAAGGGGTGTGAGACAGGGATGTGTAATGTCTCCACATCTGTTTTCCCTGTACAGTGAAAGTATTTTCAGAAATATTGAAGATATGGAAGGAATCAACATTGGGGGACGATGCATCAATAACATTAGATATGCAGATGATACAGTCTTGATTGCAGACAATGAACAGGACCTGCAAAATTTAGTAGATGCGATTGTTACACACAGTGAACAACTAGGGTTAGAATTAAATTGTAAAAAGACACAGATTATGGTCGTCACTAGGAAGGACGAAATACCACAATGTAATATACAAGTAAATGGGAATATTCTTCAACAAGTGAGCAGGTACAATTATCTCGGAACAGTAATAACATCTGATGGGAGATGCCTTGAAGAGATTAGAACAAGAATCGCCATGGCAAAAGTAGCCTTTAGCAAGATGAAAAACATATTGACCAATAAAAAGATGTCAATTGAAACGAGAAAAAGAGTGTTGATATGCTACATTGAACCTGTACTTTTGTATGGATGTAAAGCGTGGACAATGAGCAGTCAGGCTGAGAAACATCTGATGGCTGTAGAGATGTGGTTTCTGAGGAAAATGCAAAGAATACCATGGACAGCCAGAAAGACCAATGAACAAGTCCTTCAAGAAACAAATGAAGATCGTAAATTGATTAGAGAAATTAGACGTAGACAGTCAAAATTTTTTGGGCATGTTATGAGAAGAAATGGATTGGAGAATTTGGTGACAACTGGTAAGATCGAGGGGAACAGACCAAGGGGAAGACCTAGAAGCAAGTACATGGATGGCTTGGCCTTGTGGCATGGTCGAGACAGAAACACGGAGCTGATCCACGACTCTGGTGATCGAGTGAGATGGCAGAACATGACCGCCCACGCTTACCGGCATGGCACATGATGGATGGATGGTAGTCCATATCCGTGCTACTACCTCCAGCACAGCGGAATGATGTTTTGTGTGTTGCTTAGATTTCCTTTTACCACTGTCAGACGAACCCACTCCGACTTCAGAGATACTTGTAATTTACGTCCTCAAGTCAAGGACGTGTAGTCAACAGTTTAGTCCAACTGACCGGTGAAGTGTTTTATAAACTTAAACTGTTATATATATTCAGTAAAATATTTGAGAAACGAAATCATCCATTTGTTGAACCACATATAAATGATTAACTAAAGTTCTGGACTACTAGCAGAGGAAACAACAGTTACACTGATGCCGTAATCGCTCTCGGACAATTAGCGTAGAGCAAAAAGCTCTACCGATTCTATAACAAGAAGAAAGGGCATTTTTGTCTGACAGGACAGAATAATTCAGTGACCGTGTCTTCAGAACGTGGAGAAATGTAAAGAATAGTATGTAGATCTGCATCCTTGTTTTGTAGACTACAGTAAGGACTTCGACTCTGTTCAGCAAAAGAAATTGTAAAACATTATCAGGGAAATAGAAATGCAAGCGTGTGTGATTCGTTTAATTGGATTGTTTTATCTTGACCAATAAGCCGCTGCCAGGGTAACCGGTGAAAAAACAGCCACGTTTTAGTTGGGACAGACAGGAGTAAGGCAAAGCTGCATGTTCTTGCTGTAACTGTTTAGGTTAACTAAGGCTATTTAAAAGAGAATACCGTGAGCGCTAATGGCAATGTTTCAGGAGATACCATTTTATAAGCAACAGTGTGAGCAAGGTGTGGACTGCGCCTGGCTCTGCAGCCAGCAGGGTTAGGATCGGCTAGCCTCTCCCAGGAGGGGTAAAATGTGAAAATTAGTAGCCTGCCGATGACTACACAAGTCAACCCCACCTCCACGTGGCGTAGGCTGGGAAACCATGACAGCGAGGTCATGGGCTAACGGGGATATGGCTCGCCATAGGGAATGGCCTCCCTAAAGTCAGATTTTTGTCCTAAATCTGCGACTGCCCTAGCATGCCGGCAGGGGATCTTCATACTGCTTGTAGAAAAACTAAGAAGTATAAACATAGATTTAAAAATATGCACAATGAACGTCAGCGATTTTAATAGTAAAGAAGAAGAACTTATAGACACAATGAAAGAGAGGAAAATTGGATTGGTGGGAATAACGGACAGCAGAATAAAGGGGGAAGGATGCAAGGAGATCCACCACAGTTACAAGTTTGTCTACTCTGGAGTGGAGCAGCAAGCAAGAGCAAGACACGGTGTGGGCATAGTCACTGAACAAGGGCTAGCAAGAGGAATACTAGAAATAAAATATATATCAGAAAGAATCATAACAGTGAGAATAAAAGAACAAACAATTACAACATATGTACAAATATATGCACCATGTAATGCAAACAATAATGAGCAAGAATGTGAGGACTACTATGAAGACATCTATGACGTGCTAAATAAAATAGATAAGCAGGACAACATCATAGTTATGGGAGACTTCAATGCAAGACTAGGACACAACAGAGCGGGCATAGAAAAACATTTTGGAGCATTTGGAGACCAATATAATGGAATAAATGATAACGGAAGTAGACTGATAGAGCTAAACAGCCAACACGACCTCTATATAACAAATAAATTCTATAAACACAAAGACTCACAAATATACACCTGGTATAAATGGAACGATCTAGATACTAAAAGCCAAATTGATTTTATATTAACAATAAATAACAGAAAGAGAAATATATTAGAAGCAAGGGCAGTGCCTAACTTAGGTATAAACACAGACCACAAAGCAGTCGTTGCCACAATAAGAATCATCAGTAGAGGGAAGCAAAGACCAGCAAAATAAATGCCATGCGAATCAGAAAACTTAAAACATCTCAAAGACGAGGCAGTGAGGGAAAATTATGAAAAAGAGCTAAATGCAATCTTTGTAATATTATCTATAGAAAGAAAGACAGTGGAAGAAGAATGGGAGATGTTCAAATCAAGCATTTTAAATTCTGCAAAGATAACATGTGGAACCACGAAAAAACGCAAAACACGGATAAAGAATATAACAAGATGATGGAACGCACATGTAAAGAAAGCTGTAAAATACAAAAAGGAAAACTATAAAAAGTGGTCGAAGAGCAAACAGGAATACGATTACATAGAATATAGAATAGCGAGAAGACAAGTGAATAGAACAGGAAAGAGAGAAAGACAAAAAGACTGTGAGGAGTAAGGAGAAACTCTAAATAAAAACTACAAAGAGGCAACTAGAAACTACTATAAAAAGATAAGTGCAATGAGAACCAGAGAAGAACCCTTTGACCCAACTGAAATAATTAACAACGAAAATGGAGAACCAATATGTGAACAAAAACAAATCCTAATAAGATGGAAACAGTACTTCGAACAACTTCTCAACATCCCATCAGATGTCACAGGAATTCAAGAAACCGACACAGATGCCACCAACGAACTAGAACCAGACATACTGAAAGAAGAAATTATAGAAGCTGTCAGATTAGCCCTATTGAACAAGTCACAGGGACAAGATGAAATACCAAATGGACTAATTAAAGCAGCAAGAGAAGTAGGAACAGCTTGGCTACATAGAATATTCAACCATGTTTGGGAATAACAACAGACACCACGAGACTGGGGAAACGCCATAATTATCCCAATTTGGAAAAACAAAGGCAGCAAAAGAGACTGCACACAATACAGAGGCATTTCACTGTTGAGTCATACAGGGAAAATATTTTGCAACATTCTTGAGAAAAGATTACGAACTAATATAGAACCCCAGCTAAGCGAAACACAGCTTGGATTTAGGAAAATCAAAGGATGCACAGATGCCGTATTTGCTCTTAGACAACTTATAGAAACATCAATCGAATTCAATGAAACACTCTGCTTAGCCTTTGTCGACCAAGAAAAGGCATTTGATAGAGTAGATAGAAACAAGCTGTGGGAAATCTTTAATCAATATGGAGTTAAGTACACATCTAACAAACCTATGTAGAAGGTTATACAACAACAGTGAATGCACAGTGAGAGCAACTGGAGGACACTCAGAACCCTTCACCATAAGATCTGAAGTACGACAAGGTTGTGTCCTGTCCCCTCTCTTGTTTATAACATATATAAACAACATATATAAAGAAAGCAGACAGAGACCGCAAGAACACCGCATGACGAGAACACGGAAGAAGAACCATCTGCAAATCTAACCATTAGAGAACTCCTGTTTGTGGACAACCAAGCACTAATTGCAAAATCAGAAGCTGAATTACAAGACCACATGAATAGTCTAAACGAAATTTTCAGGGAACATAACATGAACATTAGCACAAGTAAAACACAGGTATTGACTATAACTTAAGAAGAAAAAGCAACAACGATTCACCTAAACCAATATCCTTTGAAACAAGTAAAGAATTTCAAGTACCTAGGAAGTATAATATCATCAAATGGCAAATCAGAGGACGAGATCGAAAATAGATGCAGTAAGGCAAACCAACTCATTGGACAAATGGCTCCAATACTAAAATACAAACATGTATCAATAACTACTAAGAAAGCACTTTACAACACAATCTTTCTACCAACTCTATGTTACCAATGCCAAACCCGGACAATAACAGAAAAAGAGAAAAGAAACATCACAACAACAGAAATGAGATTACTGAGAAGAATACTCAACGTATCAAGAAGAGATAAGATCAGAAATGAAGAAATCAGGACTAAAGTGGGGTTAAAGCAGTACTAGATTTTATTAGAAGGCAGCGAGTCTAATGGTTTGGCCATGCAAGGGGGTTACCAACTAGCAGTATACCACAACAAGCAATGATGTACAGACCAGAGGGAAGCAGAGGAAGAGGCCGACCAATTAAACGATGGAGGCAGGGAATAACAGTCCATGGGAATATCGATACATGAAACCCATAAGCGGGTACTCTCCCGCTGTTTATACTTCACCTCGAGATCGCAAAGTACAAGAGGAACATGATGAGAGGAGATGAGAAGAGATGAGATGAGATGAGTGTGAGCCATCAAGCTATAATATCAAGTGAGACAAAGTGACAGGGCATGATTGTCGTCTTTACGGATATTTCAAGTGAGACAAAACGACATGACAAGGTTTATAAAGTGATCAACTTTACTTATGATAACTGAGCGATGACATCGGAATGTCACCTGCTATAATTTGGTAGAGCAAACTATACTTCCATATCATGATCAAAGAAAGCATTTATGCATAAAACATTATGAAATAGTGTCAAAATATCAAATAAGATATGATCAAAACTATTATATGTCAACTATATAGCAAATAACACGATCCTCATCTCAAATTGTTAAAATATTTGAAGAGTTCACCCTTTCTGCTAAGAACCATAATGAAAATCATAATATCTTTCTTAAATGTACAAAAAACAATAATCAAGCCCACATGAAAAACAGTATTACAAGGAATAATCACAATGGACACTGAATACAATAACAAAGTCCTTAGCTTTCAATTATAATCGATCACAATTGGGATTGTGCACAAGAAATAAAATTGAGACTGAAATCAGCAATAGCGATGTCAGACACTGTTTAGAGAACATGGCAACAACACTGGCCTCCACACTAATGTGACATTTTCACTTTTAGCTGAGGTAAACTGCATGGGGATAATGTGAGCACACACGGCCAGGTTTCAGTGTTAGACAGTTTGATAGAGAGCAATGTGAGCACATACGGCCAGGTTTCAGTGTTAGACAGTTTGATAGAGAGCAATGTGAGCACACACGGCCAGGTTTCAGTGTTAGACAGTTTGATAGAGAGCAATGTGAGCACACACGGCCAGGTTTCAGTGTAAGACAGTTTGATAGAGAGCAATGTGAGTGAACACGGCCAGGTTTCAGTGTGAGACAGTTTGATAGAGAGCAATGTGAGTGAACACGGCCAGGTTTCAGTGTGAGACAGTTTGATAGAGAGCAATGTGAGTGAACACGGCCAGGTTTCAGTGTTAGACAGTTTGATAGAGAGCAATGTGAGTGAACACGGCCAGGTTTCAGTGTGAGACAGTTTGATAGAGAGCAATGTGAGTGAACACGGCCAGGTTTCAGTGTGAGACAGTTTGATAGAGAGCAATGTGAGATATCACGGCCAGGTTTCAGTGTTAGACAGTTTGATAGACAGCAATGTGAGCACACACGGCCAGGTTTCAGTGTGAGACAGTTTGATAGAGAGCAATGTGAGCACACACGGCCAGGTTTCAGTGTTAGACAGTTTGATAGAGAGCAATGTGAGCACACACGGCCAGGTTTCTGTATAAGACAGCTTGATAGAGAGCAATGTGAGCACACACGACCAGGTTTCAGTGTGAGACAGTTTGATAGAGAGCAATGTGAGCACACACGGCCAGGTTTCAGTGTTAGACAGTTTGATAGAGAGCAATGTGAGCACACACGGCCAGGTTTCTGTATAAGACAGCTTGATAGAGAGCAATGTGAGCACACACGGCCAGGTTTCTGTATAAGACAGCTTGATAGAGAGCAATGTGAGCACACACGGCCAGGTTTCAGTGTTAGACAGTTTGATAGAGAGCAATGTTAGCACACACGGTCAGGTTTCAGTGTGAGACAGTTTGATAGAGAGCAATGTGAGTGAACACGGCCAGGTTTCAGTGTGAGACAGTTTGATAGAGAGCAATGTGAGTGAACACGGCCAGGTTTATGTGTGAGACAGTTTGATAGAGAGCAATGTGAGTGAACACGGCCAGGTTTCAGTGTGAGTCAGTTTGATAGAGAGCAATGTGAGTGAACACGGCCAGGTTTCAGTGTGAGACAGTTTGATAGAGAACAATGTGAGTGAACACGGCCAGGTTTCTGTATAAGACAGCTTGATAGAGAGCAATGTGAGTGAACACGGCAAGGTTTCAGTGTTAGACAGTTTGATAGAGAGCAATGTGAGCACACACGGCCAGGTGTCAGTGTGAGACAGTTTGATAGAGAGCAATGTGAGCACACACGGCCAGGTTTCAGTGTGAGACAGTTTGATAGAGAGCAATGTGAGCACACACGGCCAGGTTTCAGTGTTAGACAGTTTGATAGAGAGCAATGTGAGCACACACGGCCAGGTTTCTGTATAAGACAGCTTGATAGAGAGCAATGTGAGCACACACGTTCAGGTTTCAGTGTGAGACAGTTTGATAGAGAGCAATGTGAGCACACACGGCCAGGTTTCAGTGTTAGACAGTTTGATAGAGAGCAATGTGAGCACACACGGCCAGGTTTCTGTATAAGACAGCTTGATAGAGAGCAATGTGAGCACACAAGGCCAGGTTTCAGTGTGAGACAGTTTGATAGAGAGCAATGTGAGCACACACGGCCAGGTTTCAGTGTTAGACAGTTTGATAGAGAGCAATGTGAGCACACACGGCCAGGTTTCTGTATAAGACAGCTTGATAGAGAGCAATGTGAGCACACACGACCAGGTTTCAGTGTGAGACAGTTTGATAGAGAGCAATGTGAGCACACACGGCCAGGTTTCAGTGTTAGACAGTTTGATAGAGAGCAATGTTAGCACACACGGCCAGGTTTCAGTGTGAGACAGTTTGATAGAGAGCAATGTTAGCACACACGGTCAGGTTTCAGTGTGAGACAGTTTGATAGAGAGCAATGTGAGTGAACACGGCCAGGTTTCAGTGTGAGACAGTTTGATAGAGAGCAATGTGAGTGAACACGGCCAGGTTTCAGTGTGAGACAGTTTGATAGAGAGCAATGTGAGTGAACACGGCCAGGTTTCAGTGTGAGACAGTTTGATAGAGAGCAATGTGAGTGAACACGGCCAGGTTTCAGTGTGAGACAGTTTGATAGAGAGCAATGTGAGTGAACACGGCCAGGTGTCAGTGTGAGACAGTTTGATAGAGAGCAATGTGAGTGAATACGGCCAGGTTTCAGTGTGAGACAGTTTGATAGAGAGCAATGTGAGTGAACACGGCCAGGTTTCAGTGTGAGACAGTTTGATAGAGAGCAATGTGAGTGAACACGGCCAGGTTTCAGTGTGAGACAGTTTGATAGAGAGCAATGTGAGCACACACGGCCAGGTTTCAGTGTTAGACAGTTTGATAGAGAGCAATGTGAGCACACACGGCCAGGTTTCTGTATAAGACAGCTTGATAGAGAGCAATGTGAGCACACACGGCCAGGTTTCACTGTAAGACAGTTTGATAGAGAGCAATGTGAGCACATACGGCCAGGTTTCAGTGTTAGACAGTTTGATAGAGAGCAATGTGAGCACACACGGCCAGGTTTCAGTGTTAGACAGTTTGATAGAGAGCAATGTGAGCACACACGACCAGGTTTCAGTGTGAGACAGTTTGATAGAGAGCAATGTTAGCACACACGGCCAGGTTTCTGTATAAGACAGCTTGATAGAGAGCAATGTGAGCACACACGGCCAGGTTTCAGTGTTAGACAGTTTGATAGAGAGCAATGTGAGCACACACGGCCAGGTTTCAGTGTAAGACAGTTTGATAGAGGGTAGCGTGAGCGCACACGGCCAGGTTTCAGTGTTAGACAGTTTGATAGAGAGCAATGTGAGCACACACGGCCAGGTTTCAGTGTAAGACAGTTTGATAGAGGGTAATGTGAGCGCACACGGCCAGGTTTCAGTGTTAGACAGTTTGATAGAGAGCAATGTGAGCACACACGGCCAGGTTTCAGTGTGAGACAGTTTGATAGAGAGCAATGTTAGCACACACGGCCAGGTTTCTGTATAAGACAGCTTGATAGAGAGCAATGTGAGCACACACGGCCAGGTTTCAGTGTTAGACAGTTTGATAGAGAGCAATGTGAGCACACACGGCCAGGTTTCAGTGTAAGACAGTTTGATAGAGGGTAGCGTGAGCGCACACGGCCAGGTTTCAGTGTTAGACAGTTTGATAGAGAGCAATGTGAGCACACACGGCCAGGTTTCAGTGTAAGACAGTTTGATAGAGGGTAATGTGAGCGCACACGGCCAGGTTTCAGTGTTAGACAGTTTGATAGAGAGCAATGTGAGCACACACGGCCAGGTTTCAGTGTGAGACAGTTTGATAGAGAGCAATGTGAGCACATACGGCCAGGTTTCAGTGTTAGACAGTTTGATAGAGAGCAATGTGAGCACACACGGCCAGGTTTCAGTGTTAGACAGTTTGATAGAGAGCAATGTGAGCACACACGACCAGGTTTCAGTGTGAGACAGTTTGATAGAGAGCAATGTTAGCACACACGGCCAGGTTTCTGTATAAGACAGCTTGATAGAGAGCAATGTGAGCACACACGGCCAGGTTTCAGTGTTAGACAGTTTGATAGAGAGCAATGTGAGCACACACGGCCAGGTTTCAGTGTAAGACAGTTTGATAGAGGGTAGCGTGAGCGCACACGGCCAGGTTTCAGTGTTAGACAGTTTGATAGAGAGCAATGTGAGCACACACGGCCAGGTTTCAGTGTAAGACAGTTTGATAGAGGGTAGCGTGAGCGCACACGGCCAGGTTTCAGTGTTAGACAGTTTGATAGAGAGCAATGTGAGCACACACGGCCAGGTTTCAGTGTAAGACAGTTTGATAGAGGGTAATGTGAGCGCACACGGCCAGGTTTCAGTGTGAGACAGTTTGATAGAGAGCAATGTGAGTGAACACGGCCAGGTTTCAGTGTGAGACAGTTTGATAGAGAGCAATGTGAGTGAACACGGCCAGGTTTCAGTGTGAGTCAGTTTGATAGAGAGCAATGTGAGTGAACACGGCCAGGTTTCAGTGTGAGACAGTTTGATAGAGAACAATGTGAGTGAACACGGCCAGGTTTCTGTATAAGACAGCTTGATAGAGAGCAATGTGAGTGAACACGGCAAGGTTTCAGTGTTAGACAGTTTGATAGAGAGCAATGTGAGCACACACGGCCAGGTGTCAGTGTGAGACAGTTTGATAGAGAGCAATGTGAGCACACACGGCCAGGTTTCAGTGTGAGACAGTTTGATAGAGAGCAATGTGAGCACACACGGCCAGGTTTCAGTGTTAGACAGTTTGATAGAGAGCAATGTGAGCACACACGGCCAGGTTTCTGTATAAGACAGCTTGATAGAGAGCAATGTGAGCACACACGTTCAGGTTTCAGTGTGAGACAGTTTGATAGAGAGCAATGTGAGCACACACGGCCAGGTTTCAGTGTTAGACAGTTTGATAGAGAGCAATGTGAGCACACACGGCCAGGTTTCTGTATAAGACAGCTTGATAGAGAGCAATGTGAGCACACAAGGCCAGGTTTCAGTGTGAGACAGTTTGATAGAGAGCAATGTGAGCACACACGGCCAGGTTTCAGTGTTAGACAGTTTGATAGAGAGCAATGTGAGCACACACGGCCAGGTTTCTGTATAAGACAGCTTGATAGAGAGCAATGTGAGCACACACGACCAGGTTTCAGTGTGAGACAGTTTGATAGAGAGCAATGTGAGCACACACGGCCAGGTTTCAGTGTTAGACAGTTTGATAGAGAGCAATGTTAGCACACACGGCCAGGTTTCAGTGTGAGACAGTTTGATAGAGAGCAATGTTAGCACACACGGTCAGGTTTCAGTGTGAGACAGTTTGATAGAGAGCAATGTGAGTGAACACGGCCAGGTTTCAGTGTGAGACAGTTTGATAGAGAGCAATGTGAGTGAACACGGCCAGGTTTCAGTGTGAGACAGTTTGATAGAGAGCAATGTGAGTGAACACGGCCAGGTTTCAGTGTGAGACAGTTTGATAGAGAGCAATGTGAGTGAACACGGCCAGGTTTCAGTGTGAGACAGTTTGATAGAGAGCAATATTAGTGAACACGGCCAGGTGTCAGTGTGAGACAGTTTGATAGAGAGCAATGTGAGTGAATACGGCCAGGTTTCAGTGTGAGACAGTTTGATAGAGAGCAATGTGAGTGAACACGGCCAGGTTTCAGTGTGAGACAGTTTGATAGAGAGCAATGTGAGTGAACACGGCCAGGTTTCAGTGTGAGACAGTTTGATAGAGAGCAATGTGAGCACACACGGCAAGGTTTCAGTGTTAGACAGTTTGATAGAGAGCAATGTGAGCACACACGGCCAGGTTTCTGTATAAGACAGCTTGATAGAGAGCAATGTGAGCACACACGGCCAGGTTTCACTGTAAGACAGTTTGATAGAGAGCAATGTGAGCACATACGGCCAGGTTTCAGTGTTAGACAGTTTGATAGAGAGCAATGTGAGCACACACGGCCAGGTTTCAGTGTTAGACAGTTTGATAGAGAGCAATGTGAGCACACACGACCAGGTTTCAGTGTGAGACAGTTTGATAGAGAGCAATGTTAGCACACACGGCCAGGTTTCTGTATAAGACAGCTTGATAGAGAGCAATGTGAGCACACACGGCCAGGTTTCAGTGTTAGACAGTTTGATAGAGAGCAATGTGAGCACACACGGCCAGGTTTCAGTGTAAGACAGTTTGATAGAGGGTAGCGTGAGCGCACACGGCCAGGTTTCAGTGTTAGACAGTTTGATAGAGAGCAATGTGAGCACACACGGCCAGGTTTCAGTGTAAGACAGTTTGATAGAGGGTAATGTGAGCGCACACGGCCAGGTTTCAGTGTTAGACAGTTTGATAGAGAGCAATGTGAGCACACACGGCCAGGTTTCAGTGTGAGACAGTTTGATAGAGAGCAATGTTAGCACACACGGCCAGGTTTCAGTGTGAGACAGTTTGATAGAGAGCAATGTGAGTGAACACGGCAAGGTTTCAGTGTTAGACAGTTTGATAGAGAGCAATGTGAGCACACACGGCCAGGTGTCAGTGTGAGACAGTTTGATAGAGAGCAATGTGAGTGAACACGGCCAGGTTTCAGTGTGAGACAGTTTGATAGAGAGCAATGTGAGTGAACACGGCCAGGTTTCAGTGTGAGACAGTTTGATAGAGAGCAATGTGAGTGAACACGGCCAGGTTTCAGTGTTAGACAGTTTGATAGAGAGCAATGTGAGTGAACACGGCCAGGTTTCAGTGTGAGACAGTTTGATAGAGAGCAATGTGAGTGAACACGGCCAGGTTTCAGTGTGAGACAGTTTGATAGACAGCAATGTGAGCACACACGGCCAGGTTTCAGTGTGAGACAGTTTGATAGAGAGCAATGTGAGCACACACGGCCAGGTTTCAGTGTTAGACAGTTTGATAGAGAGCAATGTGAGCACACACGGCCAGGTTTCTGTATAAGACAGCTTGATAGAGAGCAATGTGAGCACACACGACCAGGTTTCAGTGTGAGACAGTTTGATAGAGAGCAATGTGAGCACACACGGCCAGGTTTCAGTGTTAGGCAGTTTGATAGAGAGCAATGTGAGCACACACGGCCAGGTTTCTGTATAAGACAGCTTGATAGAGAGCAATGTGAGCACACACGGCCAGGTTTCTGTATAAGACAGCTTGATAGAGAGCAATGTGAGCACACACGGCCAGGTTTCAGTGTTAGACAGTTTGATAGAGAGCAATGTTAGCACACACGGTCAGGTTTCAGTGTGAGACAGTTTGATAGAGAGCAATGTGAGTGAACACGTCCAGGTTTCAGTGTGAGACAGTTTGATAGAGAGCAATGTGAGTGAACACGGCCAGGTTTCAGTGTGAGACAGTTTAATAGAGAGCAATGTGAGTGAACACGGCCAGGTTTCAGTGTGAGTCAGTTTGATAGAGAGCAATGTGAGTGAACACGGCCAGGTTTCAGTGTGAGACAGTTTGATAGAGAACAATGTGAGTGAACACAGCCAGGTTTCTGTATAAGACAGCTTGATAGAGAGCAATGTGAGTGAACACGGCAAGGTTTCAGTGTTAGACAGTTTGATAGAGAGCAATGTGAGCACACACGGCCAGGTGTCAGTGTGAGACAGTTTGATAGAGAGCAATGTGAGCACACACGGCCAGGTTTCAGTGTGAGACAGTTTGATAGAGAGCAATGTGAGCACACACGGCCAGGTTTCAGTGTTAGACAGTTTGATAGAGAGCAATGTGAGCACACACGGCCAGGTTTCTGTATAAGACAGCTTGATAGAGAGCAATGTGAGCACACACGTTCAGGTTTCAGTGTGAGACAGTTTGATAGAGAGCAATGTGAGCACACACGGCCAGGTTTCAGTGTTAGACAGTTTGATAGAGAGCAATGTGAGCACACACGGCCAGGTTTCTGTATAAGACAGCTTGATAGAGAGCAATGTGAGCACACAAGGCCAGGTTTCAGTGTGAGACAGTTTGATAGAGAGCAATGTGAGCACACACGGCCAGGTTTCAGTGTTAGACAGTTTGATAGAGAGCAATGTGAGCACACACGGCCAGGTTTCTGTATAAGACAGCTTGATAGAGAGCAATGTGAGCACACACGACCAGGTTTCAGTGTGAGACAGTTTGATAGAGAGCAATGTGAGCACACACGGCCAGGTTTCAGTGTTAGACAGTTTGATAGAGAGCAATGTTAGCACACACGGCCAGGTTTCAGTGTGAGACAGTTTGATAGAGAGCAATGTTAGCACACACGGTCAGGTTTCAGTGTGAGACAGTTTGATAGAGAGCAATGTGAGTGAACACGGCCAGGTTTCAGTGTGAGACAGTTTGATAGAGAGCAATGTGAGTGAACACGGCCAGGTTTCAGTGTGAGACAGTTTGATAGAGAGCAATGTGAGTGAACACGGCCAGGTTTCAGTGTGAGACAGTTTGATAGAGAGCAATGTGAGTGAACACGGCCAGGTTTCAGTGTGAGACAGTTTGATAGAGAGCAATGTGAGTGAACACGGCCAGGTGTCAGTGTGAGACAGTTTGATAGAGAGCAATGTGAGTGAATACGGCCAGGTTTCAGTGTGAGACAGTTTGATAGAGAGCAATGTGAGTGAACACGGCCAGGTTTCAGTGTGAGACAGTTTGATAGAGAGCAATGTGAGTGAACACGGCCAGGTTTCAGTGTGAGACAGTTTGATAGAGAGCAATGTGAGCTCACACGGCCAGGTTTCAGTGTTAGACAGTTTGATAGAGAGCAATGTGGGCACACACGGCCAGGTTTCTGTATAAGACAGCTTGATAGAGAGCAATGTGAGCACACACGGCCAGGTTTCACTGTAAGACAGTTTGATAGAGAGCAATGTGAGCACATACGGCCAGGTTTCAGTGTTAGACAGTTTGATAGAGAGCAATGTGAGCACACACGGGCAGATTTCAGTGTTAGACAGTTTGATAGAGAGCAATGTGAGCACACACGACCAGGTTTCAGTGTGAGACAGTTTGATAGAGAGCAATGTTAGCACACACGGCCAGGTTTCAGTGTGAGACAGTTTGATAGAGAGCAATGTGAGTGAACACGGCCAGGTTTCAGTGTGAGACAGTTTGATAGAGAGCAATGTGAGTGAACACGGCCAGGTTTCAGTGTGAGACAGTTTAATAGAGAGCAATGTGAGTGAACACGGCCAGGTTTCAGTGTGAGTCAGTTTGATAGAGAGCAATGTGAGTGAACACGGCCAGGTTTCAGTGTGAGACAGTTTGATAGAGAACAATGTGAGTGAACACGGCCAGGTTTCTGTATAAGACAGCTTGATAGAGAGCAATGTGAGTGAACACGGCAAGGTTTCAGTGTTAGACAGTTTGATAGAGAGCAATGTGAGCACACACGGCCAGGTGTCAGTGTGAGATAGTTTGATAGAGAGCAATGTGAGCACACACGGCCAGGTTTCAGTGTGAGACAGTTTGATAGAGAGCAATGTGAGCACACACGGCCATGTTTCAGTGTTAGACAGTTTGATAGAGAGCAATGTGAGCACACACGGCCAGGTTTCTGTATAAGACAGCTTGATAGAGAGCAATGTGAGCACACACGTTCAGGTTTCAGTGTGAGACAGTTTGATAGAGAGCAATGTGAGCACACACGGCCAGGTTTCAGTGTTAGACAGTTTGATAGAGAGCAATGTGAGCACACACGGCCAGGTTTCTGTATAAGACAGCTTGATAGAGAGCAATGTGAGCACACAAGGCCAGGTTTCAGTGTGAGACAGTTTGATAGAGAGCAATGTGAGCACACACGGCCAGGTTTCAGTGTTAGACAGTTTGATAGAGAGCAATGTGAGCACACACGGCCAGGTTTCTGTATAAGACAGCTTGATAGAGAGCAATGTGAGCACACACGACCAGGTTTCAGTGTGAGACAGTTTGATAGAGAGCAATGTGAGCACACACGGCCAGGTTTCAGTGTTAGACAGTTTGATAGAGAGCAATGTTAGCACACACGGCCAGGTTTCAGTGTGAGACAGTTTGATAGAGAGCAATGTTAGCACACACGGTCAGGTTTCAGTGTGAGACAGTTTGATAGAGAGCAATGTGAGTGAACACGGCCAGGTTTCAGTGTGAGACAGTTTGATAGAGAGCAATGTGAGTGAACACGGCCAGGTTTCAGTGTGAGAGAGTTTGATAGAGAGCAATGTGAGTGAACACGGCCAGGTTTCAGTGTGAGACAGTTTGATAGAGAGCAATGTGAGTGAACACGGCCAGGTTTCAGTGTGAGACAGTTTGATAGAGAGCAATGTGAGTGAACACGGCCAGGTGTCAGTGTGAGACAGTTTGATAGAGAGCAATGTGAGTGAATACGGCCAGGTTTCAGTGTGAGACAGTTTGATAGAGAGCAATGTGAGTGAACACGGCCAGGTTTCAGTGTGAGACAGTTTGATAGACAGCAATGTGAGCACACACGGCCAGGTTTCAGTGTGAGACAGTTTGATAGAGAGCAATGTGAGCACACACGGCCAGGTTTCAGTGTTAGACAGTTTGATAGAGAGCAATGTGAGCACACACGGCCAAGTTTCTGTATAAGACAGCTTGATAGAGAGCAATGTGAGCACACACGACCAGGTTTCAGTGTGAGACAGTTTGATAGAGAGCAATGTGAGCACACACGGCCAGGTTTCAGTGTTAGGCAGTTTGATAGAGAGCAATGTGAGCACACACGGCCAGGTTTCTGTATAAGACAGCTTGATAGAGAGCAATGTGAGCACACACGGCCAGGTTTCTGTATAAGACAGCTTGATAGAGAGCAATGTGAGCACACACGGCCAGGTTTCAGTGTTAGACAGTTTGATAGAGAGCAATGTTAGCACACACGGTCAGGTTTCAGTGTGAGACAGTTTGATAGAGAGCAATGTGAGTGAACACGGCCAGGTTTCAGTGTGAGACAGTTTGATAGAGAGCAATGTGAGTGAACACGGCCAGGTTTCAGTGTGAGACAGTTTAATAGAGAGCAATGTGAGTGAACACGGCCAGGTTTCAGTGTGAGTCAGTTTGATAGAGAGCAATGTGAGTGAACACGGCCAGGTTTCAGTGTGAGACAGTTTGATAGAGAACAATGTGAGTGAACACAGCCAGGTTTCTGTATAAGACAGCTTGATAGAGAGCAATGTGAGTGAACACGGCAAGGTTTCAGTGTTAGACAGTTTGATAGAGAGCAATGTGAGCACACACGGCCAGGTGTCAGTGTGAGACAGTTTGATAGAGAGCAATGTGAGCACACACGGCCAGGTTTCAGTGTGAGACAGTTTGATAGAGAGCAATGTGAGCACACACGGCCAGGTTTCAGTGTTAGACAGTTTGATAGAGAGCAATGTGAGCACACACGGCCAGGTTTCTGTATAAGACAGCTTGATAGAGAGCAATGTGAGCACACACGTTCAGGTTTCAGTGTGAGACAGTTTGATAGAGAGCAATGTGAGCACACACGGCCAGGTTTCAGTGTTAGACAGTTTGATAGAGAGCAATGTGAGCACACACGGCCAGGTTTCTGTATAAGACAGCTTGATAGAGAGCAATGTGAGCACACAAGGCCAGGTTTCAGTGTGAGACAGTTTGATAGAGAGCAATGTGAGCACACACGGCCAGGTTTCAGTGTTAGACAGTTTGATAGAGAGCAATGTGAGCACACACGGCCAGGTTTCTGTATAAGACAGCTTGATAGAGAGCAATGTGAGCACACACGACCAGGTTTCAGTGTGAGACAGTTTGATAGAGAGCAATGTGAGCACACACGGCCAGGTTTCAGTGTTAGACAGTTTGATAGAGAGCAATGTTAGCACACACGGCCAGGTTTCAGTGTGAGACAGTTTGATAGAGAGCAATGTTAGCACACACGGTCAGGTTTCAGTGTGAGACAGTTTGATAGAGAGCAATGTGAGTGAACACGGCCAGGTTTCAGTGTGAGACAGTTTGATAGAGAGCAATGTGAGTGAACACGGCCAGGTTTCAGTGTGAGACAGTTTGATAGAGAGCAATGTGAGTGAACACGGCCAGGTTTCAGTGTGAGACAGTTTGATAGAGAGCAATGTGAGTGAACACGGCCAGGTTTCAGTGTGAGACAGTTTGATAGAGAGCAATGTGAGTGAACACGGCCAGGTGTCAGTGTGAGACAGTTTGATAGAGAGCAATGTGAGTGAATACGGCCAGGTTTCAGTGTGAGACAGTTTGATAGAGAGCAATGTGAGTGAACACGGCCAGGTTTCAGTGTGAGACAGTTTGATAGAGAGCAATGTGAGTGAACACGGCCAGGTTTCAGTGTGAGACAGTTTGATAGAGAGCAATGTGAGCACACACGGCCAGGTTTCAGTGTTAGACAGTTTGATAGAGAGCAATGTGGGCACACACGGCCAGGATTCTGTATAAGACAGCTTGATAGAGAGCAATGTGAGCACACACGGCCAGGTTTCACTGTAAGACAGTTTGATAGAGAGCAATGTGAGCACATACGGCCAGGTTTCAGTGTTAGACAGTTTGATAGAGAGCAATGTGAGCACACACGGGCAGATTTCAGTGTTAGACAGTTTGATAGAGAGCAATGTGAGCACACACGACCAGGTTTCAGTGTGAGACAGTTTGATAGAGAGCAATGTTAGCACACACGGCCAGGTTTCAGTGTGAGACAGTTTGATAGAGAGCAATGTGAGTGAACACGGCCAGGTTTCAGTGTGAGACAGTTTGATAGAGAGCAATGTGAGTGAACACGGCCAGGTTTCAGTGTGAGACAGTTTAATAGAGAGCAATGTGAGTGAACACGGCCAGGTTTCAGTGTGAGTCAGTTTGATAGAGAGCAATGTGAGTGAACACGGCCAGGTTTCAGTGTGAGACAGTTTGATAGAGAACAATGTGAGTGAACACGGCCAGGTTTCTGTATAAGACAGCTTGATAGAGAGCAATGTGAGTGAACACGGCAAGGTTTCAGTGTTAGACAGTTTGATAGAGAGCAATGTGAGCACACACGGCCAGGTGTCAGTGTGAGATAGTTTGATAGAGAGCAATGTGAGCACACACGGCCAGGTTTCAGTGTGAGACAGTTTGATAGAGAGCAATGTGAGTGAACACGGCCAGGTTTCAGTGTGAGACAGTTTAATAGAGAGCAATGTGAGTGAACACGGCCAGGTTTCAGTGTGAGTCAGTTTGATAGAGAGCAATGTGAGTGAACACGGCCAGGTTTCAGTGTGAGACAGTTTGATAGAGAGCAATGTGAGTGAACACGGCCAGGTTTCAGTGTGAGACAGTTTGATAGAGAGCAATGTGAGTGAACACGGCCAGGTGTCAGTGTGAGACAGTTTGATAGAGAGCAATGTGAGTGAATACGGCCAGGTTTCAGTGTGAGACAGTTTGATAGAGAGCAATGTGAGTGAACACGGCCAGGTTTCAGTGTGAGACAGTTTGATAGAGAGCAATGTGAGCACACACGGCCAGGTTTCAGTGTTAGACAGTTTGATAGAGAGCAATGTGAGCACACACGGCCAGGTTTCTGTATAAGACAGCTTGATAGAGAGCAATGTGAGCACACACGTTCAGGTTTCAGTGTGAGACAGTTTGATAGAGAGCAATGTGAGCACACACGGCCAGGTTTCAGTGTTAGACAGTTTGATAGAGAGCAATGTGAGCACACACGGCCAGGTTTCTGTATAAGACAGCTTGATAGAGAGCAATGTGAGCACACAAGGCCAGGTTTCAGTGTGAGACAGTTTGATAGAGAGCAATGTGAGCACACACGGCCAGGTTTCAGTGTTAGACAGTTTGATAGAGAGCAATGTGAGCACACACGGCCAGGTTTCTGTATAAGACAGCTTGATAGAGAGCAATGTGAGCACACACGACCAGGTTTCAGTGTGAGACAGTTTGATAGAGAGCAATGTGAGCACACACGGCCAGGTTTCAGTGTTAGACAGTTTGATAGAGAGCAATGTTAGCACACACGGCCAGGTTTCAGTGTGAGACAGTTTGATAGAGAGCAATGTTAGCACACACGGTCAGGTTTCAGTGTGAGACAGTTTGATAGAGAGCAATGTGAGTGAACACGGCCAGGTTTCAGTGTGAGACAGTTTGATAGAGAGCAATGTGAGTGAACACGGCCAGGTTTCAGTGTGAGACAGTTTGATAGAGAGCAATGTGAGTGAACACGGCCAGGTTTCAGTGTGAGACAGTTTGATAGAGAGCAATGTGAGTGAACACGGCCAGGTTTCAGTGTGAGACAGTTTGATAGAGAGCAATGTGAGTGAACACGGCCAGGTGTCAGTGTGAGACAGTTTGATAGAGAGCAATGTGAGTGAATACGGCCAGGTTTCAGTGTGAGACAGTTTGATAGAGAGCAATGTGAGTGAACACGGCCAGGTTTCAGTGTGAGACAGTTTGATAGAGAGCAATGTGAGTGAACACGGCCAGGTTTCAGTGTGAGACAGTTTGATAGAGAGCAATGTGAGCACACACGGCCAGGTTTCAGTGTTAGACAGTTTGATAGAGAGCAATGTGGGCACACACGGCCAGGTTTCTGTATAAGACAGCTTGATAGAGAGCAATGTGAGCACACACGGCCAGATTTCACTGTAAGACAGTTTGATAGAGAGCAATGTGAGCACATACGGCCAGGTTTCAGTGTTAGACAGTTTGATAGAGAGCAATGTGAGCACACACGGGCAGATTTCAGTGTTAGACAGTTTGATAGAGAGCAATGTGAGCACACACGACCAGGTTTCAGTGTGAGACAGTTTGATAGAGAGCAATGTTAGCACACACGGCCAGGTTTCTGTATAAGACAGCTTGATAGAGAGCAATGTGAGCACACACGGCCAGGTTTCAGTGTTAGACAGTTTGATAGAGAGCAATGTGAGCACACACGGCCAGGTTTCAGTGTAAGACAGTTTGATAGAGGGTAGCGTGAGCGCACACGGCCAGGTTTCAGTGTTAGACAGTTTGATAGAGAGCAATGTGAGCACACACGGCCAGGTTTCAGTGTAAGACAGTTTGATAGAGGGTAATGTGAGCGCACACGGCCAGGTTTCAGTGTTAGACAGTTTGATAGAGAGCAATGTGAGCACACACGGCCAGGTTTCAGTGTGAGACAGTTTGATAGAGAGCAATGTGAGCACACACGGCCAGGTTTCAGTGTTAGACAGTTTGATAGAGAGCAATGTTAGCACACACGGCCAGGTTTCAGTGTGAGACAGTTTGATAGAGAGCAATGTGAGTGAACACGGCAAGGTTTCAGTGTTAGACAGTTTGATAGAGAGCAATGTGAGCACACACGGCCAGGTGTCAGTGTGAGACAGTTTGATAGAGAGCAATGTGAGCACACACGGCCAGGTTTCAGTGTGAGACAGTTTGATAGAGAGCAATGTGAGCACACACGGCCAGGTTTCAGTGTTAGACAGTTTGATAGAGAGCAATGTGAGCACACACGGCCAGGTTTCTGTATAAGACAGCTTGATAGAGAGCAATGTGAGCACACACGTTCAGGTTTCAGTGTGAGACAGTTTGATAGAGAGCAATGTGAGCACACACGGCCAGGTTCAGTGTTAGACAGTTTGATAGAGAGCAATGTGAGCACACACGGCCAGGTTTCTGTATAAGACAGCTTGATAGAGAGCAATGTGAGCACACAAGGCCAGGTTTCAGTGTGAGACAGTTTGATAGAGAGCAATGTGAGCACACACGGCCAGGTTTCAGTGTTAGACAGTTTGATAGAGAGCAATGTGAGCACACACGGCCAGGTTTCTGTATAAGACAGCTTGATAGAGAGCAATGTGAGCACACACGACCAGGTTTCAGTGTGAGACAGTTTGACAGAGAGCAATGTGAGCACACACGGCCAGGTTTCAGTGTTAGACAGTTTGATAGAGAGCAATGTTAGCACACACGGCCAGGTTTCAGTGTGAGACAGTTTGATAGAGAGCAATGTTAGCACACACGGTCAGGTTTCAGTGTGAGACAGTTTGATAGAGAGCAATGTGAGTGAACACGGCCAGGTTTCAGTGTGAGACAGTTTGATAGAGAGCAATGTGAGTGAACACGGCCAGGTTTCAGTGTGAGACAGTTTGATAGAGAGCAATGTGAGTGAACACGGCCAGGTTTCAGTGTGAGACAGTTTGATAGAGAGCAATGTGAGTGAACACGGCCAGGTTTCAGTGTGAGACAGTTTGATAGAGAGCAATGTGAGTGAACACGGCCAGGTTTCAGTGTGAGACAGTTTGATAGAGAGCAATGTGAGTGAACACGGCCAGGTGTCAGTGTGAGACAGTTTGATAGAGAGCAATGTGAGTGAATACGGCCAGGTTTCAGTGTGAGACAGTTTGATAGAGAGCAATGTGAGTGAACACGGCCAGGTTTCAGTGTGAGACAGTTTGATAGAGAGCAATGTGAGTGAACACGGCCAGGTTTCAGTGTGAGACAGTTTGATAGAGAGCAATGTGAGCACACACGGCCAGGTTTCAGTGTTAGACAGTTTGATAGAGAGCAATGTGAGCACACACGACCAGGTTTCAGTGTGAGACAGTTTGATGGAGAGCAATGTTAGCACACACGGCCAGGTTTCTGTATAAGACAGCTTGATAGAGAGCAATGTGAGCACACACGGCCAGGTTTCAGTGTTAGACAGTTTGATAGAGAGCAATGTGAGCACACACGGCCAGGTTTCAGTGTAAGACAGTTTGATAGAGGGTAGCGTGAGCGCACACGGCCAGGTTTCAGTGTTAGACAGTTTGATAGAGAGCAATGTGAGCACACACGGCCAGGTTTCAGTGTAAGACAGTTTGATAGAGGGTAATGTGAGCGCACACGGCCAGGTTTCAGTGTTAGACAGTTTGATAGAGAGCAATGTGAGCACACACGGCCAGGTTTCAGTGTGAGACAGTTTGATAGAGAGCATTGTGAGCACACACGGCCAGGTTTCAGTGTTAGACAGTTTGATAGAGAGCAATGTTAGCACACACGGCCAGGTTTCAGTGTGAGACAGTTTGATAGAGAGCAATGTGAGTGAACACGGCAAGGTTTCAGTGTTAGACAGTTTGATAGAGAGCAATGTGAGCACACACGGCCAGGTGTCAGTCTGAGACAGTTTGATAGAGAGCAATGTGAGCACACACGGCCAGGTTTCAGTGTGAGACAGTTTGATAGAGAGCAATGTGAGCACACACGGCCAGGTTTCAGTGTTAGACAGTTTGATAGAGAGCAATGTGAGCACACACGGCCAGGTTTCTGTATAAGACAGCTTGATAGAGAGTAATGTGAGCACACACGTTCAGGTTTCAGTGTGAGACAGTTTGATAGAGAGCAATGTGAGCACACACGGCCAGGTTTCAGTGTTAGACAGTTTGATAGAGAGCAATGTGAGCACACACGGCCAGGTTTCTGTATAAGACAGCTTGATAGTGAGCAATGTGAGCACACAAGGCCAGGTTTCAGTGTGAGACAGTTTGATAGAGAGCAATGTGAGCACACACGGCCAGGTTTCAGTGTTATACAGTTTGATAGAGAGCAATGTGAGCACACACGGCCAGGTTTCTGTATAAGACAGCTTGATAGAGAGCAATGTGAGCACACACGACCAGGTTTCAGTGTGAGACAGTTTGACAGAGAGCAATGTGAGCACACACGGCCAGGTTTCAGTGTTAGACAGTTTGATAGAGAGCAATGTTAGCACACACGGCCAGGTTTCAGTGTGAGACAGTTTGATAGAGAGCAATGTTAGCACACACGGTCAGGTTTCAGTGTGAGACAGTTTGATAGAGAGCAATGTGAGTGAACATGGCCAGGTTTCAGTGTGAGACAGTTTGATAGAGAGCAATGTGAGTGAACACGGCCAGGTTTCAGTGTGAGACAGTTTGATAGAGAGCAATGTGAGTGAACACGGCCAGGTTTCAGTGTGAGACAGTTTGATAGAAAGCAATGTGAGTGAACACGGCCAGGTTTCAGTGTGAGACAGTTTGATAGAGAGCAATGTGAGTGAACACGGCCAGGTGTCAGTGTGAGACAGTTTGATAGAGAGCAATGTGAGTGAACACGGCCAGGTTTCAGTGTGAGACAGTTTGATAGAGAGCAATGTGAGTGAACACGGCCAGGTTTCAGTGTGAGACAGTTTGATAGAGAGCAATGTGAGTGAACACGGCCAGGTTTCAGTGTGAGACAGTTTGATAGAGAGCAATGTGAGCACACACGGCCAGGTTTCAGTGTTAGACAGTTTGATAGAGAGCAATGTGAGCACACACGGCCAGGTTTCTGTATAAGACAGCTTGATAGAGAACAATGTGAGCACACACGGCCAGGTTTCACTGTAAGACAGTTTGATAGAGAGCAATGTGAGCACATACGGCCAGGTTTCAGTGTTAGACAGTTTGATAGAGAGCAATGTGAGCACACACGGCCAGGTTTCAGTGTTAGACAGTTTGATAGAGAGCAATGTGAGCACACACGACCAGGTTTCAGTGTGAGACAGTTTGATAGAGAGCAATGTTAGCACACACGGCCAGGTTTCTGTATAAGACAGCTTGATAGAGAGCAATGTGAGCACACACGGCCAGGCTTCAGTGTTAGACAGTTTGATAGAGAGCAATGTGAGCACACACGGCCAGGTTTCAGTGTAAGACAGTTTGATAGAGGGTAGCGTGAGCACACACGGCCAGGTTTCAGTGTGAGACAGTTTGATAGAGAGCAATGTGAGCACACACGGCCAGGTTTCAGTGTGAGACAGTTTGATAGAGAGCAATGTGAGCACACACGACCAGGTTTCAGTGTGAAACAGTTTGATAGAGAGCAATGTGAGCACACACGGCCAGGTTTCAGTGTGAGACAGTTTGATAGAGAGCAATGTGAGCACACACGACCAGGTTTCAGTGTTCGACAGTTTGATAGAGAGCAATGTGAGCACACACGGCCAGGTTTCAGTGTTAGACAGTTTGATAGAGAGCAATGTGAGCACACACGGCCAGGTTTCAGTGTTAGACAGTTTGATAGAGAGCAATGTGAGCACACACGGCCAGGTTTCAGTGTTAGACTGTTTGATAGAGAGCAATGTGAGCATACACGGCCAGGTTTCAGTGTTAGACAGTTTGATAGAGAGCAATGTGAGAACACACGACCAGGTTTCAGTGTGAGACAGTTTGATAGAGAGAAATATGAGAAAGTTTGATAGAGAGAAATATGAGACAGTTTGATAGAGAGCAATGTGAGCACACACGGCCAGGTTTCTGTATAAGACAGCTTGATAGAGAGCAATGTGAGCACACACGACCAGGTTTCAGTGTGAGACAGTTTGACAGAGAGCAATGTGAGCACACACGGCCAGGTTTCAGTGTTAGACAGTTTGATAGAGAGCAATGTTAGCACACACGGCCAGGTTTCAGTGTGAGACAGTTTGATAGAGAGCAATGTTAGCACACACGGTCAGGTTTCAGTGTGAGACAGTTTGATAGAGAGCAATGTGAGTGAACACGGCCAGGTTTCAGTGTGAGACAGTTTGATAGAGAGCAATGTGAGTGAACACGGCCAGGTTTCAGTGTGAGACAGTTTGATAGAGAGCAATGTGAGTGAACACGGCCAGGTTTCAGTGTGAGACAGTTTGATAGAGAGCAATGTGAGTGAACACGGCCAGGTTTCAGTGTGAGACAGTTTGATAGAGAGCAATGTGAGTGAACACGGCCAGGTTTCAGTGTGAGACAGTTTGATAGAGAGCAATGTGAGTGAACACGGCCAGGTGTCAGTGTGAGACAGTTTGATAGAGAGCAATGTGAGTGAATACGGCCAGGTTTCAGTGTGAGACAGTTTGATAGAGAGCAATGTGAGTGAACACGGCCAGGTTTCAGTGTGAGACAGTTTGATAGAGAGCAATGTGAGTGAACACGGCCAGGTTTCAGTGTGAGACAGTTTGATAGAGAGCAATGTGAGCACACACGGCCAGGTTTCAGTGTTAGACAGTTTGATAGAGAGCAATGTGAGCACACACGACCAGGTTTCAGTGTGAGACAGTTTGATAGAGAGCAATGTTAGCACACACGGCCAGGTTTCTGTATAAGACAGCTTGATAGAGAGCAATGTGAGCACACACGGCCAGGTTTCAGTGTTAGACAGTTTGATAGAGAGCAATGTGAGCACACACGGCCAGGTTTCAGTGTAAGACAGTTTGATAGAGGGTAGCGTGAGCGCACACGGCCAGGTTTCAGTGTTAGACAGTTTGATAGAGAGCAATGTGAGCACACACGGCCAGGTTTCAGTGTAAGACAGTTTGATAGAGGGTAATGTGAGCGCACACGGCCAGGTTTCAGTGTTAGACAGTTTGATAGAGAGCAATGTGAGCACACACGGCCAGGTTTCAGTGTGAGACAGTTTGATAGAGAGCATTGTGAGCACACACGGCCAGGTTTCAGTGTTAGACAGTTTGATAGAGAGCAATGTTAGCACACACGGCCAGGTTTCAGTGTGAGACAGTTTGATAGAGAGCAATGTGAGTGAACACGGCAAGGTTTCAGTGTTAGACAGTTTGATAGAGAGCAATGTGAGCACACACGGCCAGGTGTCAGTCTGAGACAGTTTGATAGAGAGCAATGTGAGCACACACGGCCAGGTTTCAGTGTGAGACAGTTTGATAGAGAGCAATGTGAGCACACACGGCCAGGTTTCAGTGTTAGACAGTTTGATAGAGAGCAATGTGAGCACACACGGCCAGGTTTCTGTATAAGACAGCTTGATAGAGAGTAATGTGAGCACACACGTTCAGGTTTCAGTGTGAGACAGTTTGATAGAGAGCAATGTGAGCACACACGGCCAGGTTTCAGTGTTAGACAGTTTGATAGAGAGCAATGTGAGCACACACGGCCAGGTTTCTGTATAAGACAGCTTGATAGTGAGCAATGTGAGCACACAAGGCCAGGTTTCAGTGTGAGACAGTTTGATAGAGAGCAATGTGAGCACACACGGCCAGGTTTCAGTGTTAGACAGTTTGATAGAGAGCAATGTGAGCACACACGGCCAGGTTTCTGTATAAGACAGCTTGATAGAGAGCAATGTGAGCACACACGACCAGGTTTCAGTGTGAGACAGTTTGACAGAGAGCAATGTGAGCACACACGGCCAGGTTTCAGTGTTAGACAGTTTGATAGAGAGCAATGTTAGCACACACGGCCAGGTTTCAGTGTGAGACAGTTTGATAGAGAGCAATGTTAGCACACACGGTCAGGTTTCAGTGTGAGACAGTTTGATAGAGAGCAATGTGAGTGAACATGGCCAGGTTTCAGTGTGAGACAGTTTGATAGAGAGCAATGTGAGTGAACACGGCCAGGTTTCAGTGTGAGACAGTTTGATAGAGAGCAATGTGAGTGAACACGGCCAGGTTTCAGTGTGAGACAGTTTGATAGAAAGCAATGTGAGTGAACACGGCCAGGTTTCAGTGTGAGACAGTTTGATAGAGAGCAATGTGAGTGAACACGGCCAGGTGTCAGTGTGAGACAGTTTGATAGAGAGCAATGTGAGTGAACACGGCCAGGTTTCAGTGTGAGACAGTTTGATAGAGAGCAATGTGAGTGAACACGGCCAGGTTTCAGTGTGAGACAGTTTGATAGAGAGCAATGTGAGTGAACACGGCCAGGTTTCAGTGTGAGACAGTTTGATAGAGAGCAATGTGAGCACACACGGCCAGGTTTCAGTGTTAGACAGTTTGATAGAGAGCAATGTGAGCACACACGGCCAGGTTTCTGTATAAGACAGCTTGATAGAGAACAATGTGAGCACACACGGCCAGGTTTCACTGTAAGACAGTTTGATAGAGAGCAATGTGAGCACATACGGCCAGGTTTCAGTGTTAGACAGTTTGATAGAGAGCAATGTGAGCACACACGGCCAGGTTTCAGTGTTAGACAGTTTGATAGAGAGCAATGTGAGCACACACGACCAGGTTTCAGTGTGAGACAGTTTGATAGAGAGCAATGTTAGCAGACACGGCCAGGTTTCTGTATAAGACAGCTTGATAGAGAGCAATGTGAGCACACACGGCCAGGCTTCAGTGTTAGACAGTTTGATAGAGAGCAATGTGAGCACACACGGCCAGGTTTCAGTGTAAGACAGTTTGATAGAGGGTAGCGTGAGCACACACGGCCAGGTTTCAGTGTGAGACAGTTTGATAGAGAGCAATGTGAGCACACACGGCCAGGTTTCAGTGTGAGACAGTTTGATAGAGAGCAATGTGAGCACACACGACCAGGTTTCAGTGTGAAACAGTTTGATAGAGAGCAATGTGAGCACACACGGCCAGGTTTCAGTGTGAGACAGTTTGATAGAGAGCAATGTGAGCACACACGACCAGGTTTCAGTGTTCGACAGTTTGATAGAGAGCAATGTGAGCACACACGGCCAGGTTTCAGTGTTAGACAGTTTGATAGAGAGCAATGTGAGCACACACGGCCAGGTTTCAGTGTTAGACAGTTTGATAGAGAGCAATGTGAGCACACACGGCCAGGTTTCAGTGTTAGACTGTTTGATAGAGAGCAATGTGAGCATACACGGCCAGGTTTCAGTGTTAGACAGTTTGATAGAGAGCAATGTGAGAACACACGACCAGGTTTCAGTGTGAGACAGTTTGATAGAGAGAAATATGAGAAAGTTTGATAGAGAGAAATATGAGACAGTTTGATAGAGAGCAATGTGAGCACACACGGCCAGGTTTCAGTGTTAGACAGTTTGATAGAGAGCAATGTGAGCACACACGGCCAGGTTTCAGTGTGAGACAGTTTGATAGAGAGCAATGTGAGCACACACGGCCAGGTTTCAGTGTGAGACAGTTTGATAGAGAGCAATGTGAGCACACACGACCAGGTTTCAGTGTGAGACAGTTTGATAGAGAGCAATGTGAGCACACACGGCCAGGTTTCAGTGTTAGACAGTTTGATAGAGAGCAATGTGAGCACACACGGCCAGGTTTCAGTGTGAGACAGTTTGATAGAGGGCAATGTGAGCACACACGGCCAGGTTTCAGTGTTAGACAGTTTGATAGAGAGCAATGTGAGCACACACGGCCAGGTTTCAGTGTTCGACAGTTTGATAGAGAGCAATGTGAGCACACACGGCCAGGTTTCAGTGTTTGACAGTTTGATAGAGAGAAATGTGAGCACACACGGCCAGGTTTCAGTGTTAGACAGTTTGATAGAGAGCAATGTGAGCACACACGGCCAGGTTTCAGTGTGAGACAGTTTGATAGAGAGAAATATGAGACAGTTTGATAGAGAGAAATATGAGACAGTTTGATAGAGAGCAATGTGAGCACACACGGCCAGGTTTCAGTGTTAGACAGTTTGATAGAGAGCAATGTGAGCACACACGGCCAGGTTTCAGTGTGAGACAGTTTGATAGAGAGCAATGTGAGCAAAAACTGCCAGGTTTCAGTGTGAGACAGTTTGATAGAGAGAAATATGAGACAGTTTGATAGAGAGCAACGTGAGCACACACGGCCAGGTTTCAGTGTTAGACAGTTTGATAGAGAGCAATGTGAGCACATGCGGCCAGGTTTCAGTGTTAGACAGTTTGATAGAGAGCAATGTGAGCACACACGGCCAGGTTTCAGTGTTAGACAGTTTGATAGAGAGCAATGTGAGCACACACGACCAGGTTTCAGTGTGAGACAGTTTGATAGAGAGCAATGTTAGCACACACGGCCAGGTTTCTGTATAAGACAGCTTGATAGAGAGCAATGTGAGCACACACGGCCAGGTTTCAGTGTTAGACAGTTTGATAGAGAGCAATGTGAGCACACACGGCCAGGTTTCAGTGTAAGACAGTTTGATAGAGGGTAGTGTGAGCGCACACGGCCAGGTTTCAGTGTTAGACAGTTTGATAGAGAACAATGTGAGCACACACGGCCAGGTTTCAGTGTAAGACAGTTTGATAGAGGGTAATGTGAGCGCACACGGCCAGGTTTCAGTGTTAGACAGTTTGATAGAGAGCAATGTGAGCACACACGGCCAGGTTTCAGTGTGAGACAGTTTGATAGAGAGCAATGTGAGCACACACGGCCAGGTTTCAGTGTTAGACAGTTTGATAGAGAGCAATGTTAGCACACACGGCCAGGTTTCAGTGTGAGACAGTTTGATAGAGAGCAATGTGAGCACACACGGCCAGGTTTCAGTGTGAGACAGTTTGATAGAGAGCAATGTGAGCACACACGGCCAGGTTTCTGTGGGAGACAGTTTGATAGAGAGCAATGTGAGCACACACGACCAGGTTTCAGTGTGAGACAGTTTGATAGAGAGCAATGTGAGCACACACGGCCAGGTTTCAGTGTGAGACAGTTTGATAGCGAGCAATGTGAGCACACACGACCAGGTTTCAGTGTGAGACAGTTTGATAGAGAGCAATGTGAGCACACACGGCCAGGTTTCAGTGTGAGACAGTTTGATAGAGAGCAATGTGAGCACACACGGCCAGGTTTCAGTGTGAAACAGTTTGATAGAGAGCAATGTGAGCACACACGACCAGGTTTCAGTGTGAGACAGTTTGATAGAGAGCAATGTGAGCACACACGGCCAGGTTTCAGTGTGAGACAGTTTGATAGAGAGCAATGTGAGCACACACGACCAGGTTTCAGTGTTCGACAGTTTGATAGAGAGCAATGTGAGCACACACGGCCAGGTTTCAGTGTTAGACAGTTTGATAGAGAGCAATGTGAGCACACACGGCCAGGTTTCAGTGTTAGACAGTTTGATAGAGAGCAATGTGAGCATACACGGCCAGGTTTCAGTGTTAGACAGTTTGATAGAGAGCAATGTGAGCACACACGACCAGGTTTCAGTGTGAGACAGTTTGATAGAGAGAAATATGAGACAGTTTGATAGAGAGAAATATGAGACAGTTTGATAGAGAGCAATGTGAGCACACACGGCCAGGTTTCAGTGTTAGACAGTTTGATAGAGAGCAATGTGAGCACACACGGCCAGGTTTCAGTGTGAGACAGTTTGATAGAGAGCAATGTGAGCACACACGGCCAGGTTTCAGTGTGAGACAGTTTGATAGAGAGCAATGTGAGCACACACGACCAGGTTTCAGTGTGAGACAGTTTGATAGAGAGCAATGTGAGCACACACGGCCAGGTTTCAGTGTTAGACAGTTTGATAGAGAGCAATGTGAGCACACACGGCCAGGTTTCAGTGTGAGACAGTTTGATAGAGAGCAATGTGAGCACACACGGCCAGGTTTCAGTGTTAGACAGTTTGATAGAGAGCAATGTGAGCACACACGGCCAGGTTTCAGTGTTCGACAGTTTGATAGAGAGCAATGTGAGCACACACGGCCAGGTTTCAGTGTTAGACAGTTTGATAGAGAGAAATGTGAGCACACACGGCCAGGTTTCAGTGTTAGACAGTTTGATAGAGAGCAATGTGAGCATACACGGCCAGGTTTCAGTGTGAGACAGTTTGATAGAGAGCAATGTGAGCACACACGGCCAGGTTTCAGTGTTAGACAGTTTGATAGAGAGCAATGTGAGCACACACGGCCAGGTTTCAGTGTTAGACAGTTTGATAGAGAGCAATGTGAGCACACACGGCCAGGTTTCAGTGTTAGACAGTTTGATAGAGAGCAATGTGAGCATACACGGCCAGGTTTCAGTGTTAGACAGTTTGATAGAGAGCAATGTGAGCACACACGACCAGGTTTCAGTGTGATACAGTTTGATAGAGAAAAATATGAGACAGTTTGATAGAGAGAAATATGAGACAGTTTGATAGAGAGCAATTTGAGCACACACGGCCAGGTTTCAGTGTTAGACAGTTTGATAGAGAGCAATGTGAGCACACACGGCCAGGTTTCAGTGTGAGACAGTTTGATAGAGAGCAATGTGAGCACACACGGCCAGGTTTCAGTGTGAGACAGTTTGATAGAGAGCAATGTGAGCACACACGACCAGGTTTCAGTGTGAGACAGTTTGATAGAGAGCAATGTGAGCACACACGGCCAGGTTTCAGTGTTAGACAGTTTGATAGAGAGCAATGTGAGCACACACGGCCAGGTTTCAGTGTGAGACAGTTTGATAGAGAGCAATGTGAGCACACACGGCCAGGTTTCAGTGTTAGACAGTTTGATAGAGAGCAATGTGAGCACACACGGCCAGGTTTCAGTGTTCGACAGTTTGATAGAGAGCAATGTGAGCACACACGGCCAGGTTTCAGTGTTAGACAGTTTGATAGAGAGAAATGTGAGCACACACGGCCAGGTTTCAGTGTTAGACAGTTTGATAGAGAGCAATGTGAGCACACACGGCCAGGTTTCAGTGTGAGACAGTTTGATAGAGAGAAATATGAGACAGTTTGATAGAGAGAAATATGAGACAGTTTGATAGAGAGCAATGTGAGCACACACGGCCAGGTTTCAGTGTTAGACAGTTTGATAGAGAGCAATGTGAGCACACACGGCCAGGTTTCAGTGTGAGACAGTTTGATAGAGAGCAATGTGAGCACACACGGCCTGGTTGCAGTGTGAGACAGTTTGATAGAGAGAAATATGAGACAGTTTGATAGAGAGCAACGTGAGCACACACGGCCAGGTTTCAGTGTTAGACAGTTTGATAGAGAGCAATGTGAGCACACACGGCCAGGTGTCAGTGTGAGACAGTTTGATAGAGGGTAGTGTGGGCACACACGGCCAGGTTTCAGTGTGAGACAGTTTGATAGAGGGTAGTGTGAGCACACACGGCCAGGTTTCAGTTTTAGACAGTTTGATAGAGGGTAGTGTGAGCACACACGGCCAGGTTTCAGTGTTAGACAGTTTGATAGAGGGTAGTGTGAGTACACACGACCAGGTTTCAGTGTTAGACAGTTTGATAGAGAGCAATGTGAGCGCACACGGCCAGGTTTCAGTGTGAGACAGTTTGATAGAGAGCAATGTGAGCACACACGGCCAGGTTTCAGTGTGAGACAGTTTGATAGAGGGTAGTGTGAGCACACACGGCCAGGTTTCAGTGTGAGGCAGTTTGATAGAGAGCAATGTGAGCACACACGGCCAGGTTTCAGTGTGAGACAGTTTGATAGAGAACAATGTGAGGCTCAAAGACAACGTTTGAACTGAGTTGTATCTACGAGTCTGGTACTGGTATTAAGCAAGGCTTGAGCTGAAACAATATGACATATAATTCTGGGACTTTCTACTTTCAAAACAAAATATAAATATCATAGCATTAGCTGTTGCATAAATAGTTCTAAACAGTACGTACAATGATTTACTACTACTTCTATTACTATCTGCAGCTGTGGGTAAGTGTACTTCTTGACGCACATTGTTACAATGGTAACATAAGGATACCTTCTGCCTGATGTGAATGTTATGATTTCAGATTATTATGTTCATTGTAACACACACACACACACACACACACACACACACACACGCAAACACACACACACACTCACACACTATCACACACACTCACACACGCACGTACGCACCCACACACACACGCACGTACGCACCCACACACACACTGACACACACGCACCCTCATACACATGCTCACAAAAACACACACACACACACTCACACACGCATGCACACTCACACACACACATACACATGCACGCACACAAGCGCACAAACTCGCACACACGCACTCACGCACCCATACACACTCACACACACATACACTCACACACACACTCACACACCCACACACACACGCACGCACCCACCCAGCCACACACACACACACACAGACACACGCACACAAATGAGACCTGGCCACTTACTAAACAAGCTGAACAGCGTATACTTGTCTTTGAATGTAAATATTATAGTCGAGTTCTAAGAATATCTTGGGTAAAGAAAAGAACAAATGCATCCATACTTCAAGGGCTGAATAATGAAGAAGGTTGGCTATTAAAGACGATACAACAAAGAAAATTGAACTATTTGGTTGACTTAAAACGTCATGAAAGTTTGGAGAGAAAAATAATGGAGGGGTATATGCCTGGGAAGAGAGGAAGAGGAAGGCCAAAGAGAAGATAGGTGCAGAATGTGGCCAATGATCTCCAGATGTGTGCATCGGACGCGGGACATCTTGCTTTTGATCGAAAGGTTTTTCTGAAGGTTGTTATGGTAGCGAGGTTCTGCAAATGACATGCTACTGAATGAATGACTGAATGAATGAATATATATATATATATATATATATATATATATATATATATATATATATATATATATATATATATATATATATATATATATATATATATATATATATATGTCATTGGCACCTTGCCGACTTGACAGACGATAGTTTGTGTTTTAAAAAGGCATAATAACTTTTAACTATGGCGGTAGCGAGTGTGACTGATAAGGCCATTTTGCGCTGTAAATGTCCGTTCACAGTGGGTGCATGTGAACACGTGGTCATTTCCACCATCATGCACCATCTTACATCTCAAACGCTTGGTGTGTGACTTTTCTGCAATAATTTTCTCCTTTGACTTTATTCCATTTCTGATATCTGCCCTCCATGCAACACGTTCAGCGGCGACTTGCTCCCAATGTGCATTATCAATGCCTGTATCAATCATGTCCCGTTTACACACATCTTTGTATCGTAGTAGAGGCCGACCCTGAGATCTCTTACCCATCTGTAATTCACCAAAAAAGATATCCTTTGGTATTCTACCATCATCCATCCTCCTAAGATGTCCTATCCATCTAAGTCTACGAAGACTGAGCATGGAATAAACTGTCACACAACCTGATCTTTCCAATACTTCAGTATTTGTGATTTTCTCTTGCCACTTATTACCAAGAATTCTTCGCAGACACCGCATATGAAAGCTGTTTAAATTGTTCTCTTGGTGTGAGTAAGTTGTCCAGGTTTCACTGCCATAGAGAAGAGTACTAAGGACACAGGCTTGATAGACAAGGACTTTTGTTTTGGCAGTAAGCTTCCTGTTCTCCCAGACTCTTTTTCTTAACCTGTTCATTGTTGTTGCTGCCTTACCAATCCGGATGTTGATATCCTGATCTAGGCATAATTTGCTATTTACCACTGATCCTAGATATGTAAAATGGTCTACTATCTCCAGTTCGGCGTCGTCAATAAAGATTGATGGTACCCCATGTGCACCTTGTGACATAATCTGTGTCTTCTTTTTGCTAATTGTTAAACCAAATTCAGAACAAGCATTGGAGAATGCAGATATATATATAGTATGTGTGTATGTGTGTGTGTGTGAGAGAGAGAGAGAGAGAGAGAGAGAGAGAGAGAGAGAGAGAGAGAGAGAGAGAGAGAGAGAGAGAGAGAGAGAGAGTGAAAAACAGAGTTGCATTCTCTCTCTCTATAACTGTTTCACATATAAGTGAGTGGATTTGACATTGGGCCATATTGGAAATCATCGAAGCATTTAAACAGGGACATTTGCGCCTTGAATACTATGAGTGTCCAAGGCACGGTTTAAAATGGAGTACTTGATAAAGGCACACAATGAGGAAATGATACATTGCTGCTATTCCTGCATGAAAATACGAACATGTTTTAATGAGTTTGTGACGCACAATGTCTACAGTTTGGTTATTGTCGTTAACATTATGATCATCATCTTCGCCACCAGCATAGTTACTGATTACTATTCTTATCTGATTATAACTTTTAACATCTCTGAACATGTCTTCACACTGGTATGTTCGGCAGGACTAACACGACCACGTGCATCATATCAATAGGCCACATTTAGTTACCGGGGTATACATTGATATGCAAAACACCACACCAGTGGTCAATCAATCAGGTGGCGTCTGCATAATGAAGGTTTGCTGCAATAGATCTCCAACACTGTCTGTCTCTCGCCCTGGCTGTACATTCTATCAGATTGCTGTTCGTCCAACTTTTGATTCTATCTTCCCACTTGTATCGCTGTAGACGCTCATGTTGTACTCGATCAAAAGCTTTTAAGTAATCTATGAAAGAAACATATATTTTTCTGAACTTATATATATATATATATTATTTTTCAATTAACACCCTCAAAGAGATTATTGCTTCTTTGGTGCTGCTGTTTTTGTGGAAACCAAATTGTTTTCAGTTACTCCGTTGTCTGCCTCTTGCTTGCTTATCTTCAACCTTACCATCCAGTATGGTTTTTATAAGAGAGTTATGTATTATAACGTGGCCGAAATATTTCGCTTGCCTCTTTTTTATTTCTTTCATTAACTCTCTTTTAATTCCCAGTTTTTCTAGAACCCCTGTATTTGATTGTTTTTGTTTCCATGAAATACGGCATATTCTTCTGTATATCTGGTATGAACCTAAGGCTTATCCACGTCGATGTGGAATCACTAATTAATCGTTGTTAATCTCTCTAGATGTTAATTCTGATTTCATGCTGGTGAAAGGACGTTTGGCCATTCCTATTGTCTTTTTGACTTCTGTTTCACTTCTGCCATGCTCTGTTATTACATTTCCAAGATAGGAGAAACGTGTTACTTGTTCTAGTCTCTCTTCGTTTACCGTGATGTCCAAGATAGGAGAAACGTGTTACTTGTTCTAGTCTCTCCTCGTTTACCGTGATGTCCAAGATAGGAGAAACGTGTTACTTGTTCTAGTCTCTCTTCGTTTACCGTGATGCTCATTGATGACCTCTCCTTTCCACTGCTAATTATCAGTTTTCGTTTTTCGGTTATTAATATCCACATTTTTTACTTTGTCTGTTTACTTGTTCCACTTGTTTTTGTAACTCTTGTTCGCTTTCTGTTAAGAAAACTGTATCGGCAGCATACCTAATATTGTTTATGATTCTTCCATTGAAGTTAAGTCCAAGCAGTTCGACTTGTTTAAACATGCTTTCTGTGTAAACGTTGAAGAGGTTTGAAGACAAAACGCATTGTCAGAACGCCGAGGAACAGCAAGACAGACTGGACTGAGCGATGGATGTGAACGGACGTGTCTGAGACTGTAGAGCGATTGTACAGCTGAATTGAACGACTGATAGTTTGTGCTGTGAGACGAATAACTGAAACAGTTTGTGTGTGCGCTAGCTTTGACTAGGGCCAGAGCGACTTTATGCTTGAACGGCTGATTTGCCGTGCCAGAAGACGATTGTATATATATATATATATATATATATATATATATATATATATATATATATATATATATATATATATATATATATATATATTGGTGTGTTAAAACTAAACGGTGATTCTTAAGAAACTGCTATGTTTATTGGTATTTGACTGATGTTGTTTTGAATGTCGTCTGGATAGTAATTACGAGCCGACTTAATCTTAAGACACTGACACACATCCTTGCCGTACCCCACTTTTTATCTCTATAGGCGACGAATAGTTATTACCGCATCTAATAGACGCCACATGTTCCCAGTACAAGTTTCTAATAAGTCTGATGTCCTTTCCGTCTACCCCTATGTCTTGAAGGCATGTAATTAGTCGTTCATGTTGTACTGTATCAAAAGCTTTCTTGTAGTCTATGACACAAACATATATATTTTTCTGAACTGAGAGAATATTACGGCAATATATTAGGAATGTGTGAAATCAGATGATAGAGGCAGGGATCAAGACAGGAGAGGATTGTAAGATTATTTTTTCCGGAGGAGAAGAACGGCAAAGAGGTATAGAAATTACGTTGGATCGGTAACATCACATTTATTAGTAAGATTAAACGGAAGACCTTTTACAATAAATGTCATTCAAATATATACTCCAACAAGTGAATGCAGTGAAGAAAAATATGAAATCTGGCAAGACCCCTGGTTCAGATAGCATCACAACAGAAATTATTAATGCGTTAGAAGAATACGGAATAGATAAATATAACCAGACACCTGAATACCATATATGATACAGGAGATATATCTCATGAATTACGTAATTTTGTATTTATTGCAATCCCAAAGAAAACAGGAGCCTTGGAATGTGATCAGCATAGAACAATTAGTATAATGAGTCACATTACGAAAATTTTGCTAAGAATTATCATGCAAATAGTTAGGAGGAAAAAACAACCTGAAATAGGATAGGAACAATGTGGGTTTGTAGAAGGCAAGGGTACAGTAAATGCTGTGTATATACTTAGAACAGTAATTGAACGATCTATAGAAGTAAACAAAGATCTACACCTTTGCTTTCTTGACTACACAAAGGCTTTCGATAAAGTGAGACATGTCGAAATGACAAGGATGCTTGAAGATCTACAAATTGATGGAAAAGACCTTAGACATGTAAAAAACGTATATTGGAAACAACAAGCGTCCATAAAAATTGATAATGAAGTAGGTCAGTATCAGCCTGTTAAGAGATGTGTGTAATGTCTCCAGATCTTTTTTCCCTGTACAGTTAAAATATTTTCAGAAATATAGAAGATATGGAAGGAATCAACATTGGGGGACGATATATCAATAACATTAGATACGAAGATGATACAGTCTTAATTGCAGACAATGAACAGGACCTGCAAAATTTAGTAGATGCGGTTGTTGCACACAGTGAACAAAATGGGTTAGTATTGAATTGTAAGAATACACAGATTATGGTCGTCACTAGGAAGGAAGAAATATCACAATGTAATATACAAGTAAATGGGCATATTCTTGAACAAGTGAATCGGTACAACTATCTCGGAACGTTCATAACATCTGATGGGAGATGCCTTGAAGAGGTTGGAACGAGAATTTCCATGCCGAAGGTAGCCTTTTGCAATATGAAAAGCATACTGACCAATAAAAGGATAGCAATTGAAACGAGAAAAATAGTGTTGAAGTGTTACATAGGACCTGTACTTTTATATGGATGTGAGACGTTTACAATGAGCAGGCAAGCTGAAAAACATCTGATGGCTGTGGAGATGTGGTTCCTGAGGAAAATGTAAAGAATACCATGGAAAGACAGAAAAACCAATGAACAAGATCTTCAAGAAACAAATGAAGATCGTAAACTGATTAGAGACATTAGATGTAGAGAGTCAAAATTTTTTGGCATGTTATGTAAAGAAATCAATTGGAGAACTTGGTGACAACTGGCAAGATCAAAGGGAACAGACCAAGGAGAAGATCAAGAAGTATATAGCTGGATGGCTTAGCCACGTGGCATGGTCGAGACAAAAACACAGAGCTGATCCACGACTCTGGGGTCGAGTGAGATGGTAGAACATGACCGCACGCTCTTATCGGTATGGCATATAATTAATAAATTAATTATATAAGATAAGACAGAATATATGGTAATTTCAAGAGACGGAATGGCTAGAAACTCTGGCCACACACAAATAGATAATATGACCATTAAAAGAACGGAAACATACAAATACCTGGGTACGATCTTCAACTGCTCCAACATCATAAGGGAAGAAATACAAACTAGAATCAACTCTGGAAATAAGATATACTATGCACTACAACATCTACTAAAATCAAAGGCGCTATCTCGTAACACCAAAATCACAATATACAAAACACTGATCAGACCAGTTGTGCTGTATGGCTCTGAAACCTGGAGTACAACGAAAGGAGACGAAGCCTTGTTACAAACCTTTGAGAACAAAATTTTAAGACACATCTTTGGACCCATTAGGGATACACAAAGTGGAGAGTGGAAAAGAAGAAGTAACAAAGACATTTATGATCTGTTTAAGTCCCCGCTAATCACTGGTATCATGAAGGCTAATAGACTACAATGGCTGGGGCATATAGAAAGAATGGAAGATAATAGGGAAACAAAACTCGCTTACACTCAGGAAATAAATGACCGTAGACCCCGAGGTAGACCAAGAAGGCGGTGGAGAGATAATATATGTACAGACCTACAAGCACTTGGAATCAACGACTGGCAAGAGAAGGTCAACCAGAGAGACGAATGGAGACGGATTGTATTTGCAGCAAAGAACCTCAATGGCTCGGAACGCTGAAGAAGAAGAAGAAGAAGAAGAAGAAGAAGAAGAATATATTTTTCAATTAACACCCTTGTCATATATTGGGAAGGGATTGGGAGATCACTGTGGTGCATGCCCCATTTCTAATCAAAGAAGTTGGGCCCCATCCTCTTCTATCTTCAATAACCCCAGAATATGACCCTCGAGTTATCTGCAGGCCTCGTCTTATTAATTTAGTCTAGGAGATATAGATTATGGCCCTGGTGAGAATAGTAATTACTAACTGGGAATCTGCCCCTTCTCCAAGGATTCTTTTAGCTCTTGAGCCCCCCTTTTTGTTATCAAATCTGAGGAAAGTCTGGAGAATTCTCTCAGCCTGATTTATGTTAAGAAAGCATGGATGTTGAGCAGTTGATAGACCTAGAGTCTTTTCTCCCCATTTTAGTATTTCATCATGAGTGGATTTGTTTTGACAATTACACATTCAACAAATTCCAGTAGACATTGCCACATGTTTCACACACATAAGATGGAGAATCAACAGATAGGTTTGACTGACAAATCAACATAAGGTCAGTTAAGGTTCATCATTTATTGACTGGCCTGTGTTCTCTGGCCTGTTACATACATTTTCTGTTGTGGTTTACAGAAGTTAACATAGAAAATGGCATATAGGCCCAAGTTTATAGTCAATCAACAATTAAACATCAATGAATACTATGTCAACAAGTGTGGAAACATTGTAAACATTTAAATGTTGTACATTATAAGTGTGGAGATGATAATTCAACATTTAGGTGTCTGTTCCTGAAATGGGTGTTGTATGTTCCTTAGAGAAATGTAACCTTGTGATTGGGAAATTAGGAAAAGCCTCGGTCCATTGTCTGATGGATCCACTTCAGTTCTGCCCGTGTAGCTTCTCTGAAGGCTTCCCATACTCTGCTCATGGCTTAGTCATCTTCCATCTCACGTGTGGTTCATCTCTTTCTCTCTCTTCCCTCTTACTGGTCTGGGTTGGTTGGTTGGCCAGTTGGTTGCCACCAATAATTCACTGTGTAAGATTCACATAGATATGTACAATCCTACCAATGCAATATTCTAGAAGTAGGTCGGAAGAAACCTAAATTCCTGAAGTAGGGACTAGTCCCCCCCCCCCTCCTCTTTTCTCTGATCTAGTGTTGGGTTAATTAGGGGTGGTCAGAGTTTATCACACTGTGTACGCCTTGTATCAACTGGTTCCTGCTGTATGTAAGTTCTCATTGGACCTGGGGTCAGTGAGACTTGAACAGTAAGACAGTGACAAGAGTGAGGAAGTGTCAAGATGCATGTGAATAAATGGCATACATTTATAACATTTCTATCACTCAATTGGGTTTGTAGTGTGTATAAATGGTTCTCTGTGTTTTCTCAATTAACCAACTGTCCTTCTTCTTTGTATAATACCTCCTCTCCCATTATCTGTTGTTGTTGTTGTGGTGGTGTTGAGTGTTGAGTTGTGTGGTGTTGTGTGTTAAGTTATGTTGAGTAATGAGTTAAGTTAACTTCTGGTGGTGGAGTTCCGCGAAGCACAACTTTTCTGATGTAATGCAGTTCATAAGTGCCCTTATCTAAGTAAAATCTGACATAAATATAAATATTTTTTCCATCAAACCCTATTTATTCAATAGATGAAGGAGAAAGGGAAGATTTGATTTCTCCTTCAGCTTTCTAGATTGAAAATAGACATAGATAATTCTGTTTTAAAACGAGGCACCTATTCTAGTACACGAACTGTCTTATTAGCTGTAGATAGTGATAGCATTTTAGCAGTGTTTCTGATGAAATGCACAAGATTGCCTTAGAATCATCACTTCGTACAGTTGTCCAGAATAGAATGTATTATTATTATGCACTTCTTAAAGTTAATAACTATCTTTAAGAATATCAGAAATTGCAGTATTCGAAGAGAGTAGTAGATTGTCAGTTTGCCCGGGAATTGGCTCTGCGTCGTCAGAATCTAACAGTCAAACATTTTTCACTTCAGAGGTTTTAATTTACAATAATACATTTCAATTGACGTTACAAACACTGAATACCATTACTTGATACTTGATACATCTGGTCATCAGTTTAATCTTAGGATTCACAAGCCTACCTCGGATCTAGACATTCTGCCGTCCCTATTTGAAAATTTGGTCACACAAGCTTTCGCGTCTGTTCGTCAGGCGGGTTGCAGTAGAAGTGCGCGATTAACATATTCTAAACAGGCGTTCGAACAGAGGCGTTGTCACATGTCTGCTTAAATCCAGTGATCTCCTGAGCTTTGGCTGATGAAATATTTCCTAGAATTGACGTCATCTGTCACTTGTTCAGTTTCAGGTTTGATGTTGCGTTAGTTTTTAAGTTCTTGTTTCAGTTTGAGTTTGTGCAGTCAATTGTTTTACATTTTCCCCTCTCTTGGGTGTGCATTCTTGTCAACTGAATAATGGTGGTTAGTGGTTATGCCACATGGCCCCACCCCGGATTGTTCTACGGTATAGAACTATGTTTCCAACATTTTCAGTTATCAAGCTGTTCTCGTATTTCCTCCCTTGTATTCACTTCTGCATCTGATTGACCTGGTTCATCAGGCACTGGGTGTCGACTCAGGAAGTCCGCTCCCACATTCATTTTCCCCAGAACGTATTCAACCTGGAACGAGTAGGGTTGAAGAAGCAGCGACCACCTCATAAGTCGGGCATTCAGAGTCTTGGATGCTGCGAAAAACATGAGTGGTTGATGGTCACATTGCACTGTGAAGTGTTTGCCATATAGGTATGCTTGAAACTTCTGTACACTCCATACGAGCGCAAGACATTCTCTCTCGATATTACTGTAATTCCTCTCTGCTGCATTTAATTTCCTGCTAGCATAGGCTACAGGGAATAGCTCTGATGGTACATCTCCCTTTCTCTGCAACAACGTTGCCCCAATTCCTATGTTACTGGCATCGGTGCGAAGCACGAATGGTTGGTCGAGGTCTTGTAGATGTAAGACTTTTTTTACATTACATTGGCACCTTTCCGTCTTGACAGACGATAGTTTGGTACATTGTGCTTCAAAAAGGCTTAATAACTGTCAAATGGCAATAACTACGATCCATGGCGGTGGCGAGTGTGGCTGGTAAGGCCAATTCTTGCTGCAAATGTTTGCCCACAGTAGGTGCATGTGAAAACATGGTCATTTCCACCATTTTGCACCATCTTTCGTCTCTCACGCTCTGTGTGTGCTTTATCTGCAATCATTTTCTCCTTTGTCTTTATTCCATTTCTGATAGTTGCCCTCCATGCAACACGTTCAGCGGCGACGTGCTCCCATTGTGCATTATCAATGCCTGTATCAATCATGTCCCGCTTACACACATCTTTGTATCGTAGTAGAGGCCGACACTGAGATCTCCTACCCGTCTGTAATTCACCAAAAAAGATGTCCTTTGGTATTCTACCATCATCCATCCTCCTAACATGTCCTATCCATCTAAGTCTACGAAGACCGAGCATGGAATACACCGTCACACAACCTGATCTGTCCAATACTTCAGTATTTGTGATTTTGTCTTGCCACTTAATACCAAGTATTTATTCTTCGCAGACACCGCATATGAAAGCTGTTTAAACGTTTCTCTTGGCGTGAGTAAGTTGTCCAGGTTTCACTGCCATAAAGAAGAGTACTAAGGACACAGGCTTGGTAGACGAGGACTTTTGTTTTGGCAGTAAGCTTCCTGTTCTCCCAGACTCTTTTTGCTAACATGTTCATTGTTGTTGCTGCCTTGCCAATCCTGATGTTGATTTCCTGATCGAGGGATAATTTGCTATTTACCTCTGATCCAAGATATGTAAAATGGTCTACTATCTCCATTTCGGCGTCGTCAATAAAGACTGATGGTACACCATGTACACCTTGTGTCTTCTTTTTATTAATTGTTCAACCAAATTCAGAACAAGCATTGGAGAATGCAGATAGTAGATGTTGTAATTCTTCCTCAGAGTGGGTCGTAATCGCAGCATAATCCTCAAAAAGCAACTCTCTGATTAGTACCCTGCTAATTTTGGTCTTGGCCTTCATTCTCTGAGCATTATACAGGCCACCATCTGAGCGTGAGTGAATGTATATACCGTCATCCTGATCACGAAAGGCATATTTCAGTAGAAGTGAAAAGTATATCCCAAAGAGGGTGGGGGTTATTACACAACCTTGCTTAACTCCACTCTTGATTTCAAACTCTTCTGAAGTTGAGCCATCAAACTTTATTATACCCTTCATGCCTGTATGGAACAATTCCACAATGGACAGAAGAGTTGGTGGACAGCCAATCTTCTTTAGTGCTTTGAACAGACCCTCACGACTGACCAAATCGAATGCCTTTGTGAGGTCGATGAAGGCAATAAAGTGTGGCTGATTTTGTTCCCGGCATTTTTCTTGCATCTGTCGCAATGAGAATATCATATCAATGTTAGACCGGTTCTGATGGATGCCGCACTGTGATTCGGGGTAGACTTGATCTCCCAGGACTTGGAGTCTGCGCAGGACAATTCTGGCAAATACTTTCCCAACAATACACAGAAGTGAGATACCCCTATAGTTGTTGCAGTCGCTCCGATCTCCCTTGTTCTTGTACAGCGTTATGATGTTTGAATCTTTGAAATCTTGTGGGACTTGTCCTTCTCGCCAGCATAGCTCTATTAGCTGGTGGATCTGTAGAGCGAGGGTGTCTTGCCCACTCCTGATCACCTCTATTGGAATCCCATCCTTACCTGGAGCCTTGCCAGATGCAAGCTCATTTATAGCACACTTAACTTCTGTTATAGTGGGAAGTGTGTCCAGGTGGTCAAGAGTTGGCAGGGCCTCTATGGCGTTGAGGGCATCATCCGCCATCTTGGTCTCACTTGAGTAAAGCTCTAAATAGTGCTCGACCCATCTGTCCATCTGCTGTTTCTTATCAGTGATGATTTCTCCAGTCGAGGTTTTCAGCGGTGCACTTCTTTTGATCATTGGACCACAGGCTTTCTTTATCCCTTCATACATGCTTCTGATGTTTCCCTTATCACTTGTGATTTGAATGGACTCACATAACTTGATCCAATAGTCATTCGCACACTGCCTGGCAGCCTTTTGTACATCCTTCCTCGCTTGCTTCATCTCACTCAGAGTGTTACGCGTTGGTCTTTCCTTGTTTCTTAAGAGAGCTATCTTCTTTTTATCAATCAAGGGCTGCAGTATCTGGCTGTTTGCCGCAAACCAGTCCTGCCTCTTATGATCCACAGTGCCGTAAACCTCTACCGCTGTTTCATAAATAGTTTCCTTAAGTTTACTCCATTTATCATTTACTATACAATTGTCTGATGTATCATTGAAAGCGTCCTCAAGTTGCTGTTGAAATTCAAAGCACTTTCCAGGATCGTGAGTGTTAATAATATTAATCCTGAGGCTAGACTTGTGTTTAACTGTGTAGATTCTCTTTGGTCTCAGTCTAACCCTTGCAACAACCAAAGAATGATCTGTATCACAGTCAGCACTGTGGTAACTTCGAGTTAATGATGTATGGTTCAGATGTTGTCTCCGTGTGATAATGAAGTCCAGCTGATGCCAATGGCCGGATCTTTGTTGTTTCCATGTGACCTTATGCATCTCTTTTGTTTTAAAAAAAGGAGTTTGTAATACATAGGTCATTTCTAGTGCAATGCTCCAGCAGCCTTTGCCCATTATCATTCATGCGACCGATGTTGTATTTTCCAAGGCACACTGGCCATGAACTCGAGTCCTTGCCCACACGAGCATTGAAATCACCGAGCATATAAATGTAGTCGGATTTTGGAACTGCCTTGATCGCAGAGTCTAGCTGCTCATAGAACGTATCTTTCACATCATCAGAGGAGGTGAGTGTCGGTGCATATGCAGTGAGAATGGTGGCAAATCCACAAGAGGTTGCCAAGCGCAGTGATAATAATCTTTCATTACCTCCGGCTTGGATATCAATCATTCCCAGTAGCGAATTTTTCACTGCAAAGCCCACACCGTGTTGCCTTTTTTCTGCCTGCCCTCTTCCCTTCCAAAAAAGATGTAATTGTTTTCCCTGAGTGACCCTTCCTCAGCGAGGCGAGTCTCCTGCAGGCCAGCAATATCAATGTAAGACGATTGAGTTCAGCATCAATCACAGCCGTTTTTCTCACATCGTCAATATTTGTCAAGTCAGTGGAAAATCCTGGACACATGGTTCTCACGTTCCAGGTTGCAAGCCGTAGCTTGAGGTTTAAATTATTCTTTTTATTAGTACCCGGTGCATTGGTTTTACAGCCTGCGATTCAGATTTTGTCCTAGCCCCAAGCACCCATTGAAGCAGGCAGGCTGTGGCGGATCAGCACCTAATTGGCTGGGGGCTGCCCAGCTTGAGGCGGGCGGTAGCTGATCAGTGACACCTGTAGGTGTCTCCCACCGTCAGAGGCAACGCGTGGCGCCCCATGTCTACGCCAACTTACAAGGACTTATAACCCGTAACAGTTGCCTCTCGCTTTGATTCCGAGACCGGTTAAGACCAGGGATGGAGTTATTGCCTCTCCATAGCACAAAGCCTGGGCTAAAATAAAGAAACCATGTGTTGCCCATGCAGCATGATCCCTCTCTCGGCCTGCCTAGTTCACTCCAGAGGAAAGTTAACACCTATACATCTGGAACAAGACAAGCTGCAGAAGCTGCCGGATCAACAAAGCAATGCTCTAACTGTCCGCCTGTCGGAGCTTCGATCCTAGACCAGCTGCCAACCAAGGCTTAGGGCCTGGTCTGCCCTGCCATGACTTATTTTGTCTTTGGGTTGCATTTAATCGCACCAGAATAAGGCTAGTACCCTCCCAATTGCGCTCTTCCGCCCGAAGCCGTTGGCACAATGTGGGGTGTCGGGTTTGGTAAGCGCCGCCCATCATTCGGCGCTGACAGAAAGCAGGTAGTACCGTCTACTGTCATACGGTAGCACAGTCATATCTGACTAAGACGTGACTCATATGTAAGATGTAAGACTGGATAAGCAGTTAATGCCTGCTTTAGGGCTGTGAAAGCTCTCTCACAGTCAGCGGACCAATTGACTTTCTCTGGTTTCCCCTTTTTGGTATGATCCGTTAAAGGTGCTGACAGAGTGTTGAAGTCCTTGATGTATCTTTGATAGAATCCACATAAGGATACAAATGATCTTACATCCTTCTTTGTTTGTGGACGAGGTGCTCTCTGGAGTTTGTCCACATTTCCCTCTTGTGGAGTTATCAGTCCATGAGATATCTTATGACCTAGAAAGTCCAATTCTTGGAATCCTATTTGACACTTCTTTGGTCTAGCCGTCAATCCAGTTTCTCTGAGGCGCCTGAACAAAAGATGGAGTGTTTCTACATGCTCTTCAAATGTTTCAGTTGCGATCAGGATGTCATCCATGAAGTGACTGATGTCTGGATGCTGTAGTGGGTCAAGTAATTTTCTCATCATACGTGTAAAAACGCTGGGAGCATTACTTAATCCGAATGGAAGAACGCTGATCTCACCGTGTCCTCCAGGCGTGCTGAAAGCTAACCATGGTCTAACTTCCGGTTTTACAGGAATCTGCTAATATCCCTTACTGAGATCAATCCTAGTAAAGTACTTAGCACGGTTGAGTGCTGTGAAGAGTTCATTCTGATCAGGCAGAGGTTCTGCTTGGAATTCAGTAATAGCATTGAGCTGCCGACAATCTATGTTCTCCACTTGGCTTTCTCAATAAAACGACGCTGGCACTGTAAGGTGATTCAGATGGTGAGATTATTCCTGCTGTGAGCAGCTGTTGTATTTCTTCCCCTAAAGTCTTTTGCTTTGCATAAGGAACTGGGTAAGTCTTGACTCGCACAGGCACTGTGTCATTTAACTTCATGACAAATTCCTCCAAATCAGTTTTTCCCTGCTTATCTGTAAGTACTTCTGCATACTTTGCCATAAGTTCCCTAATGAGCTTTTGCTGATCATTTGTTAAGTTGGGATTGATTTCCACATCCTTAAAGATCTCTTTGGCTTGCAGTGGGTACTCGACTCCCATTGTTGATCCTTCTTCGACTTCGGTAGCCACACTCATGGCCATCAGATGTGCAGGTTCGGTGGTTGAGGGTCTTTCATGATATTTCTTCAAGAGGTTTATGTGAAATACTTTCATCTTGCCTTTGACTGAAATTCTGTAGTTGGTACGTGAGGACTTCTCCGTCACTATATAAGGTCCTCTACATCCTATTTGCAGCTTATTCTGACTGGTTGGAAGCAGCAACATCATCTTCTCTCCTACCTCTAACTCTCTATCCTTTGCCTTGCGGTTGAAATTACGAGCAATTCTTCGTTTGGCTTGACGTAGATTAACATTCGCTTGTTTCCAACTGTGTTGTAAACGATTTTTCAACTCGCTAACACATGCAGATGCAGTCACGACTGTATCGTCTGTAGTATTATCGGTCCAGGTTCGAAGTAACGCCTCCAGTGGTCCTTTGATCGGTCGTCCAAACAACAATGTGGCTGGAGCAAAACTTGTTGAGTGATGGGGTACCTCCCTGTAAGCGAATAAAGCTGCGGGTAAATACAAGTCCCAATCCTCTGTCTTCTCCTGGGCAATTTTGCGCAGGATACTAATCAATGTCCCGTTCCACCTTTCCACAAGTCCATTTGACTGAGGGTGATATGGTGAACTGAAGATATGGCGTGCATGAAAAAGTCTGAAGGTCTCTTCCATGATCTTACCACGAAACTGTGAACCGTTGTCCGTCAAGATCCTTTGTGGGAATCCTAGACGTGTGAATATTCTTAATAATGCATCAGCGACGTGTTTGGAGTCACAGCTGGGCATAGGAACTGATTCGGCCCACATGGTTGTTGTGCCCACAAGCGTTAATATGAATCGGTTTCGCCTCTTCGGTGCTGAGAGAGGTCCGATTATGTCTACCGCCACTCTCTCAAATGGAATTCCAGTGATGGGCGATTCACCCAACATTGCCGGTGGTGTCCGGTGTTTCGGTGATACTTTCTGACACTGTGGGCATGATTCTACCAACCGTTGTATGTCTGAGTTCATCCCTGGCCAAAAGTAGTGAGTAGTAATCCGCTGTGTAGTAGCGTTGATACCCATATGGCCACTGAATGGTAGACTATGACCCATTTCCAAGATCTGGGTCCTGTATTGAGTTGGTACAACAAGTTAATTAAACTCTTGTCCAGCTCGTCCTGCTTTTCTGTAAAGAAGTGCTGACTTCATGAACAGATCACCTTTACGTAGAGGTAAATGTGATTTTGGCAGTTTTCTGAAGCAGGGATCCAAGGTGCTGTCGGCCTCCTGGGCCCTCTTCAGTTCCTCCGTTCGAGGGATTGGCGTAGTTGTTTCTGGAGTCTTTTTCACCTGGGATCGAGTGGTCATGGTCGCGATCGTCACAGGTTGAACAGGTTCTCCTAGAACAATAAATCTACAGCCGAGGATTACGGGATATATCGGATCGTCCAAGACTGGTGCCTTGATTGTCCCAGTGACATACCGCGAGGCTATGTTCACTTTTGCCACTGGAAGAGACATATTTGTTGAACTCTTCAGTTGTCCCTGTAATTCCACTATTTCCTCTGCTACCTGTTCAGGGTGAACTAAGGATGATGAAACAACACAGTCATACGATAACCCAGTATCATATAGACAGGTCATTTTGAATCCATTTAGCAAGATGGATTCTACAACCGGAATACGAGATGATGTGTCTTGATGAGGTGTCTGTTTGGACGTTTCACCAGTGCTCACTCTTTTCTATTTTCGGTTGGCCAAACAGGCCGCTGTGTGTGGAGGTGGCTTCTTCCCGCAATTCTGAAATGTGTGACCTCTAATTTTGCAATGGGTGCAGAATGGTTTGTCCTCCTTCGGCGCTGTTTGGGCTGTGTTTTGAGTGTTTTTCTTGGATTTCCCATTCTTCTTGGTGGCTAAAGTGTTTTCACTCTCTTTTGGCTTTGGAGTTTTATCTTGAGAGGGGGTGTTGTTCGAACGCCCCTTACCTCCCATCTCCTTCTGAGATCTTTCAAATCTCTCTGCCAGGATGATGATGTTTTCTAGGCGGTCCGCTCCGTTTTGGTTTAAGAATGCTTTCATTTCATTCGGCATTTTCCCCTTGATCTGATCAATGATGATCATCTCACGGAGTCCTTCATAACTTTCTTCAAACCCTCCTAAGCAAGCCCATCTTTGTATGTATGACTTCAGTCTTTCAACTAGTTGCGCATAACTCTCACCCGGCTCCTTCCTTGCGGTTTTGAATCGAGCTTTGTAAGAATCCCCGTCCACTTCGAATCGGCTCATGAGTGCCTTTTTGAGTGTTTCGTATTCTTGTTGTTCCTCACGAGTGAGTCTCGAGAACACGTCATATGCGGTAGATCTTAAAACTTGCGCTTACTTCGTTGCCCATCTCCCTTCTTCAAGCCCACAGCTGACAGCCATTGCCTCGAAGCGTGATAAAAATCCTTCGATGTTGTCAGTCTGGTCATTGAATGGTTCCAGAGGAAACGACATAGCTCGGGAATTAAGGTGGGAGACATTCGAATGTGATTCTGTCACTGGCAACCCTGATGAGGTTGAGGGTGTGGGGCCACTCCCTCCCTCTAATCTTCGGATCTCCAATTCAATCTCCATTCTCTTCAACTCCAGTTGGTGTTGACGTTCTCTCTCCTTGTCTTCCATTTCAGCCTGTAGTCTTTTCTCTTTCTCCTCCAATACTGCTTGAAATCGTTTCTCTTTCTCCTCTATTTCTGCTTGAAGTCGTTTTTCCCTCTCAGCTAATTCAGCCTGAAGCTGTTTTTCTTTGAGGGCCAATTCAGCCTGCAGTCTTTCTCTTTTGTCGAATGCATCTGAAATATAATTAGCTAGTTCAGGGCTATCTAACCCGCATTCCCTACCTGTTTCCGTTATTTGGGTCCCAAACTTAGCCGTTTCCGATATGCCTAGAATTTATTGCTTTATTTGCCTGCCTAAAAAAATATAAATGCAGTGTGGTCTGATCCGCGTAAGCCTGTCAGTCCCCGGATCTGCAAATATACAGCAAAGCATGCACAATATTAAACACTTTATGTTATGTCTGTCTGCCAATGCTGGAAAAGCCAAAGGCAGCAGGCATTGAAGTAACCAGAATTAATCCCTAGTAAAAGGAAAGAATCTGAAATTAGACAGAAATTTCCCTCCGGATAAGATTTTCCGGTGGTTGATGAAATGCTGTAAGATCAGACTCCTCAGGAAAAGAACACCTTCTCTGGAAAAGAAGTAGTGTTTGGATTGTAGATTCACACTCTATATTTAAATCAATCTATGATTTTATTAACCTGAAAACACATTATTCAGGTAATATAGATTCCATGTGTGATGAATGATTTACAACCTACATGTTGTTAATTAATAAAGTTTATCAAAAATGACACTACTTGATCTAAAGATATTTGTGTTAATGTTTTATGTAATTGTTTAATTAGCACAATGTTTTATGTAATTGTTTAATTACACACAATGTGCACTGTTTAACTCATTTTATTCCCTGGGAACAATCCGCGACGCAACCTTCCCAATATGTCATATATTCTGAAGGGACTGGGAGATCACTGTGGTGCATGCCCCATTTCTAATCAAAGAAGTTGGGCCCCATCCTCTTCTATCTTCAATAACCCCAGAATATGACCCTCGAGTTATCTGCAGGCCTCGTCTTATTAATTTAGTCTAGGAGATATAGATTATGGCCCTGGTGAGAATAGTAATTACTAACTGGGAATCTGCCCCTTCTCCAAGGATTCTTTTAGCTCTTGAGTCCCCCTTTTTGTTATCAAATCTGAGGAAAGTCTGGAGAATTCTCTCAGCCTGATTTATGTTAAGAAAGCATGGATGTTGAGCAGTTGATAGACCTAGAGTCTTTTCTCCCCATTTTAGTATTTCATCATGAGTGGATTTGTTTTGACAATTACACATTCAACAAATTCCAGTAGACATTGCCACATGTTTCACACACATAAGATGGAGAATCAACAGATAGGTTTGACTGACAAATCAACATAAGGTCAGTTAAGGTTCATCATTATTTGACTGGCCTGTGTCCTCTGGCCTGTTACATACATTTTCTGTTGTGGTTTACACAAGATAAAATAGAAAATGGCATATAGGCCCACGTTTACAGTCAATCAACAATTAAACATCAATGAATACTATGTCAACAAGTGTGGAAACATTGTAAACATTTAAATGTTTTACATTATAAGTGTGGAGATGATAATTCAACATTTAGGTATCTGTTTCTTGAAATGGGTGTTGTGTGTTCCTTAGAGAAATGTAACCTTGTGATTGGGAAATTAGGAAAAGCCTCGGTCCATTGTCTGATGGATCCACTTCAGTTCTGCCCGTGTAGCTTCTCTGAAGGCTTCCCATACTCTGCTCATGGCTTAGTAATCTTCCATCTCACGTGTGGTTCATCTCTTTCTCTCTCTTACTGGTCTGGGTTGGTTGGTTGGCCAGTTGGTTGCCACCAATAATTCACTATGTAAGATTCACATAGATATGTACAATCCTACCAATGCAATATTCTAGAAGTAGGTCGGAAGAAACCTAAATTCCTGAAGTAGGGACTAGTTCCCCCCCCCCTCTCCTCTTTTCTCTGATCTAGTGTTGGGTTAATTAGAGGTGGTCAGAGTTTATCACACTGTGTACGCCTTGTATCAACTGGTTCCTGCTGTATGTAAGTTCTCATTCGACCTGGGGTCAGTGAGACGTGTACAGTAAGACAGTGACAAGAGTGAGGAAGTGTCAAGATGCATGTGAATAAATGGCATACATTTATAACATTTCTTTCACTCAATTGGGTTTGTAGTGTGTATAAATGGTTCTCTGTGTTTTCTCAATTAACCAACTTGTCCTTCTTCTTTGTATAATAACTCCTCTCCCATTATCTGTTGTTGTTGTTGTTGTTGTGGTGGTGTTGAGTGTTGAGTTGTGTGGTGTTGTGTGTTAATTTATGTTGAGTAATGAGTTAAGTTAACTTCTGGTGGTGGAGTTCCGCGTAGCACAACTTTTCTGATGTAATGCAGTTAATAAGTGCCCTTATCTAAGTAAAATCTGACATAAATATAAATATTTATTCCATCAAACCCTATTTATTCAATAGATGAAGGAGAAAGGGAAGATTTGATTTCTCCTTCAGCTTTCTAGATTGAAAATAGACATAGATAAGTCTGTTTTAAAACGAGGCACCTATTCTAGCACACGAACTGTCTTATTAGCTGTAGATAGTTATAGCATTTTTAGCAGTGTTTCTGATGAAATGCACAAGATTGCCTTAGAATCATCACTTCGTACAGAGGTCCAGAATAGAATGTAGTATTATTATGCACTTCTTAAAGTTAATAACTATCTTTAAGAATATCAGAGATTGCAGTATTCGAAGAGAGTAGTAGATTGTCAGTTTGCCCGGGAATCGGCTCTGCGTCGTCAGAATCTAACAGTCAAACATTTTTCACTTCAGAGGTTTTAATTTACAATAATACATTTCAATTGACGTTACAAACACTGAATACCATTACTTGATACTTGATACATCTGGTCATCAGTTTAATCTTAGGATTCACAAGCCTACCTCGGATCTAGACATTCTGCCGTCCCTATTTGAAAATTTGGTCACAGAAGCTTTCGCGTCTGTTCGTCAGGCGGGTTGCAGTAGAAGTGCGCGATTAACATATTCTAAACAGGCGTTCGAACGGAGGCGTTGTCACATGTCTGCTTTTATCCAATGATCTCCTGAGCTTTGGCTGATGAAATATTTCCTAGAATTGACGTCATCTGTCACTTCTTCAGCTTCAGTTTTGATGTTGCGTTAGTTTTTAAGTTCTGGTTTCAGTTTGAGTTTGTGCAGTCAATTGTTTTACATTTTCCCCTCTCTTTGGCGTGCATTCTTGTCAACTGAATAATGGTAATTAGTGGTTATGCCACAACCCTCAAAGAGATTATTGCTTCTCTGGTGCCGGTGTTTTTGTGGAACCCAAACTGTTTTCAGCTACTCCCTCAACTATTTTTTTAAATTCTTTCTTGTATGACCTTGGGGAGTATCTTAGACAGTTATTGAAGGACACTGCTTGTTGTCTGTCAGATAAAAATGACGTAATTAAGTTCACCATATTGGTACTAGTCTTCATGTGTTTTAATTTTCTAATTAAAATATCATGATCTACCATATCTACACGGAGCTGATTCACGACTCTGGTGATCGAGTGAGATGGCAGAACATGACCGCCCACGCTTACCGGCATGGCACATGATGGATGGACCTACCATATTAAAGGCCTTTTTAAAGTCTACAAATACTTCTCCACAAATGTTGCCATTGTTGATACAAAGATGACAGTTATAGGTCATTTTTGTAAGGGCACTGTGGCAAGAATATTTAGGCCGAAACGCAGATTGACTGTCAATTATTAGATCGTTGTTAATTAAATGATGTAGTGTTATTTTATTCATGTGTGTTTCTAATGGCTTTGATAGCGACAATAGTAAGGAAATATGTCTATAATAACCCAAGACGCTAATATCAGTTGAGCCATTTTTAAGTAGAGGATACACTTTAGCAACTTTAAAGGCAGATGGAAAGTAACTTTTGGACAGGCACATGAACGTTAAGGACTCACTAATAATTGGTGCAGCACACCGAAGAATTCTATTACTGATACCATCTAGGCCTTATGAATTTGTTGCTTTGAGATTCGAGAGATATATACTTCTGCAACAGACATCAAGGGAATCTCAGGGGAGATATTTCTAGAGCACTTCCCTTCACAGAATGATGACAGTGAACTTAAATTACATACTGAGTCTGGTATTGAGGACTTTAGATTCTCTATTTCTGATTGAAAGAAGTAACTGAAATCCTCGCATAATATAGTGTTTGGTATTGCTGACTCTGAAGCGTGTTTCTTGTTAGTTAGCGAGTTAATAGCCTTCCATATATTTGTATTATTTGATTTATCTACAATCAAATTTTTGAAATGATCTTTCTTTATCGTACGAATTTCATATTTAACTTTATTTCTTAGTCTGCGGTAATTGATAAAATCTTTATTTTTGTGTGCTGTATCTCGTTCTCTCATGATTTCGAGAACTTCGCTAGTGACCCAAGGGGACTTATGTTGATTCTTGAGATAGATAGATAGATAGATAGATAAGTAGATAGATAGATAGATAGATAGATAGATAGATAGATAGATAGATAGATAGATAGATAGATAGATAGATAGATAGATGGATGGATGGATGGATGGATGGATGGATGGATGGATGGATGGATGGATAGATAGATGGGTATATATATAGATAGATAGATAGATAGATAGATAGATAGATAGATAGATAGATAGATAGATAGATAGATAGATAGATAGATAGATAGATAGATAGATAGATAGATAGATTAGATAGATAGAACGAACGAACGAACGAACACACTTTATTTTCAAAGGGTAACAAATTGGGCACGCAGGCCCGTCTTACATTTGGCCCTTCCATTCACTCATCTTTCTTTCATCAACAGTGCATAGGAAAAAACATTGTCACATGAATTTTGTAAACATAAACAATGCATATTACTATGTTATGAGACACATCCACCACCCACCCACACATCCCCCATCACTCCAACTTCCCCACCCAACCACACGCTTAACCCACACACAAATACATTCCCCCACCACATCCCTACACCAACACATCTCCCCACCCAAACACACCTCTCACCCACCACACATCCCATCCACCCACTTCCCAAGCACACATACATTCAATAGCCCACACATCCCCCACCTACATACATCTCCCCACCCACTCACATATCCTCTACCTGTCCCATTACCCACCAACAATCACTCACCCACATATCCTCCTCAACCCACACACCTCCACCCACCCAGCCAAACACACATTCCTCAGCCACGCACACATCTCCCCGTTAACTCACATATTCCGCACCTACCCACACACAAATTCCGCACCCACCCACATAATCTCCATCTCCCCCAGCCCACTCAGAGATCCCGAGCCCACACCTACAAACATCCCCCACCATCTCCTAACCTGCACACACTCACCCACCCACATATCCTCTACCCACCCACCCATCCTCCATCCACCCATCCCCCAGCCAAACATCCCTTAACCACACACCCCTACCCATACACACATCACTCACACACATTCCCACAAACCAACACATCCCCCATTCACAAACACACACCTCCCATCCACGCACACACACAACCCACACACACATCCCCAACTCATACGCTCATCCCCTCACACATCCCTAGACACACGTACTTATCCCACAACCACTAACACCCACACATCCCTTACCCACTCATCAACACATACATCTCCTATCTATCCACCCATACTCACACACCCCAACCACCCATCTAAGCACACATCCCCAACCTCACACACATCCTTCACCCACCCTCAAACCCAACCACACCTTCACCCACACACAGCAATAATCCACACCCAGCTCCCCTCCCACACAACACCACACCCACACTCATCCCAAAGACACATCCCTCACCCACACACACACATCTCCTACCCATCCACACATCCCCCAACTACAATCACCCTCACTACCCACACGTACATCCTCCATCCAGCCACACACCCCCACCTAGCCAGACATATCCCCCACCCACACACACATCTCCAAATCCATCACCCACACCCATCATGCACCTCTCCCCAACCCACATACATCCCCAACACATATCTCACCCACACACACTCCCCACCCATCCACGCAAACATTCCACACCCATACACATCCCTCACCCACACCCACAAACCCACAACCACCCCCACCTGCACACATCTCCCACCCACCACATATCCCTACACCCACATCTCCCACCCATACATATACCCCCACCCATCGCATAACCCACCATCAATCATCCACCAACATATCCTCCTCCGCCCGCTCACTCACAACTACCTAGCCAAACACACATCCACACCCACACACACATCTCCCCGCCAACCCATACATCCCACACGTACCCACACACAAATCCCCCACCCATCCACACAATCCCACCCCGCCCACCCACACACAAATCCCCCCATCCCCCAACCTACTATTATGATCAAACTCCCACACTTTACACACACATACAGTGAGCATCGTCGCAAAATTTTAAAGAAAATGGAGAAAAATTGTACATATACATTTTGTAACTTAAAAATTAGTGATGCAATTCAACTCACTCGCTCTCTCTCTCTCTCTCTCTCTCTCTCTCTCTCTCTCTCTCTCTCTCTCTCTCTCTCTCTCTCTCTCTCTCATACTCTCAAATTCTCTCACCCACTCTACACTGATGTACATGTGTTCATGTTATAATTTATAACATTAGTTGGCATTCAAAATGGTAATATGAACATGAGAATACACAACATATATGGAATAGCATGTTACATGATATGCGTGCGCTTAAATCTCTCTCTCTCTCTCTCTCTCTCTCTCTCTCTCTCTCTCTCTCTCTCTCTCTCTTTCTCTGTCTTTTTCGCTTTCTTCTCACTAACACACACCCATAGACACTCACAAACAATGGCTGTACACATACACACATTAACAAATCCATTCTTCCACTGTCTTCTCTCGTTCGCTCTCTCTCTCTCTCTCTCTCTCTCTCTCTCTCTCTCTCTCTCTCTCTCTCTCTCGCAATCACTATTTCACCCATTAAGTCACTCTCTCCATCTTTCATTTACTCAATATCACACTCTCTTTCACTCTAACTCACACACAGACAGACACACACCCTCTCGCTATCAAATACACACTCCCTCGCGTGCGCAAGAAAGCATATACACATACACACACGAGCATACACACATTATACACACGCAAATACACACATATCCCCTCGCACACATACACACACGAGCATACACACATTATACACACGCAAATACACACATATCCCCTCGCACACATACACACACGAGCATACACACATTATACACACGCAAATACACACATATCCCCTCGCACACATACACACACGAGCATACACACATTATACACACGCAAATACACACATATCCCCTCGCACACATACACACACGAGCATACACACATTATACACACGCAAATACACACATATCCCCTCGCACACATACACACATCCACACCCATATACACATACTTACACACACACACACAAATACACACTCCCTCGCGTGCGCAAGAAAGCATATACACATACACACACGAGCATACACACATATCCCCACGCACACATACACACACGAGCATACACACAATATACACACGCAAATACACACATAACCCCACGCACACATACACACACGAGCATACACACATATCCCCACGCACACATACACACACGAGCATACACACAATATACACACGCAAATACACACATAACCCCACGCACACATACACTCATCCACACCCATATACACATACTTACACACACACAAATACACACTCCCTCGCATACACTGCACGCATGCACACATACACACAATCATGCACTCACATATACGAACATATATATATATATACACGCACATACACACATATACACACGCACATACATATAAACACATGCATACATTTACGCACACATTTAAACATACTTACACACACAAGCACACATACAAACACACATTTACACACACTTACATATACACACCCACATTCAGACGTGCACACACATACACACACATAAACACACGCATACACACATATGGATACACGTACACACCAACCCATCCACCCACACACTTACTCACACATACACGCTGCCTCACAAAACTCACCATCTCACTCATTTACTCTCTAAACCACACTAACGCACTCTCTTACAAGCACAGACAAGTACACAGACACACACACACACACACATTCACCCACTCTCTCTTTCTCACCCTTCAATCACCTGCACATCCCACACCTCCCCACCTCTCACACATCTCCCCTCCCACACAAAACTCCACCCTTTAACACATTCCCCCCCCCCACACACACACACCCCACATACCTTCCCCATACACATCCCCGCCCACACATCTCCCCACCAACTCACACATCCTCCACATACAAACATTCTCGCCACTCACACATACATCCTCCACCCACTCACATTTACCCCAACCACACACACACTCCCACCCACGCAGACATATCCCATTCACAGACACCCCCACACTCATCCTCCACACCCATTACACACCCATCCCCCAACCCACACAATCTCCTACACATCCATTCACCCACCCAAACAAAAAAAGAGTAAAAATTAGTGATGCAATTCAACTCTCTCTTTTCTCTCTCTCTCTCTCTCTCTCTCTCTCTCTCTCTCTCTCTCTCTCTCTCTCTCTCTCTCTCTCTCTCTCTCTCTCTCTCTCACTAACTCTCTCACTCACATCACAGTAATGTTATATTATACATGATAAAATCAAATGGCATACAAAATGATAAGATGAGAATAAACAAAACAAAAAACAAACCAAAAAAAATAAAATAAAATAAAAATTTTAAAAAAAATATGGAATGGCATGTTACAGGACAATCAAGTGGCATTAAACGATACCTCGTAATATGAAAGATGAGAATGCATAAAAAATATGGAATAGCATGTTACATGAAATGCGTGCGCTCAACTCTCTCTCTCTCTCTCTTTCTCTCTCTCTCTCTCTCTCTCTCTCTCTCTCTCTTTCTCTCTCTCTCTCTCTCTTTCTCTCTCTCTCTCTCTCTCTCACACACACATGTACATACACACACCCGCACACATCCATATACTTACTCACACGTACTCCATAACACCCGAATATACACTCCCTCGCATACACTGCATGCATGCACACTTACACATACAAAGATATACAGTACATACACGAGCACACACACACAGACTCATCCATACACACATACACACACGCACATGCATATAAACGCACATAAACACATGAACGCACACCTTAACACACGTACAGGCATACACACAGAGGCACACACAGATATACACATGTACACACACATGTACGCCCATCCAGACATGCACACACATACATCACACTTTCTCATGCACTCTCTCATTCACCCACGCTCTCTCTTTTACACACTCACTCGCTCTCACACTCACTCATTCGAGCACATACACGCATACCCCCAAATTCTCTCTCACTCACTCACGCTCCCTTACTCACTCATTTACTCGCTGACTCTGTAACTCACACTCACTCACTAACTTTCACACTCTATCACACAGAAAGGCAGACACACAACACACCCACTCTCTGAGATTCACTCATTCTCTAACTAAATCTCTCACACATATGTCCACACACACCCACTCACTTTTACACTCACTCGGGCACACGCGCATGCATACTCACTCACTCTCACTCATACTAATTCTTCCACTCACACTCTTTCTCACTCACTCTCTCACCCACTGTCTCGCTCACACACATACAGTGAAGAATGATAGTGGAAAAATGATACCAGTAGGTGACTTATGGAGGCATATAGTCGGTATGAAGTAAGTATTGAAAGAGTTTTCGGTTGAATGTGTAGGGACTCATTGGTGTTTTCAGTTCTGGTGGAAGGCTATTCCACAAGTGAGCACCAGAATATGCGAAACAAGTTTTGTATAAGTCCAATCTAGGCTTAGGAAGCTGTAATAAATTTAAGCGCTTACTGTTCATTGCTTTAGATTGAATTAACGGTAGAAGATACTCTGGGGTATTTTCAGATATAATTTTATTCACTAATTTGGCTTTGTTAAAAAGGAAGCGCTTTTGAAGTGGTAGAAGTCTTAGATGGCTGTATAATTTATTACTTTCAACGTGCTTTATGCTAGAAACTAGACGTATAGCGCGGTTTTGAAGCGAACACAATCGTTTCATATTAGATTTAGGGCAACCATCCCAGACTGTGGAACAATAATCGAGAGGTGACTGGATATAGGATGCATAGAATATTTTTCGTGTGCTTTCATCCAAAAAGGGTTGCATTTTAGCAAGTTGGTAAACATTTTGTGCTATTCTCTTGGTAAGGACGTGATCATGAGGGCTCCAGTTTAAATGTCTGTCAATTAAAAGACCTAATGTTTTATGTTCATTTACATTAATTATAGGTAACGTGTCCACTTGGAGCTCGAGCGGTGTCCCAGTTATGGCTAGGGTCTGTAGTTTTTGTCTGGTCGTTATTAGCATGGATTTGGTTTTGTCGATGTTAATTAACATGCGATGTTCATTGCTCCATCTACTAAAGTTGTCAAGTTCGTTTTGTAAAGAGCTCTCTAAGTCACAAAGGCTCTCTTGACTTGTGTAAATAGTACAGTCGTCCGCAAATAGGTCACACGAAGTATTGAGGTATAAAGGAAGATCGTTAATATACACTGCAAAAAGCAGCGGCCCTAGTATTGAGCTCTGAGGCACCCCAAAATTAAGTTGTGTGTGTCTTGATAGACAGTTATTGAAGGACGCTACTTGTTGTCTGTCAGATAAAAATGACGTAATTAGGTTCACCATGTTGGTGCTAGTCTTCATGTGTTTTTACTTTCTAATTAAAATATCATGATCTACCATATCAAAGGCTTTTTTAAAGTCTACAAATACTGCTCCACAAATGTTGCCATTGTTGATACAAAAATGCCAGTTATCGGTCATTTTTGTAAGGGCACTATGGCAAGAATATTTAGGTCGAAACGCAGATTGACTGTCAATTATTAGATCGTTGTTAATTAAATGATGTAGTGTTATATTATGTATGTGATTTTCTAATGGCTTTGATAGCGACGATAGTAAGGAAATAGGTCTATAATTACCCAAGACGCTAATATCAGTTGAGCCATTTTTAAGTAGAGGATACACTTTAGCAACTTTAAAGGCAGATGGAAAGTAGTTTTTGGACAGGCACTGGTTATATATGAACGTTAAGGACTCACTAATAATAGGTGCAGCACACCGAAGAATTCTATTACTGATACCATCTAGGCCTTCTGAATTTGTTGCTTTGAGATTCGAGAGATATTTATATACTTCTGCAATAGACATCAAAGGAATCTCAGGGGGAATATTTCTAGAGCACTTCCCTTCACAGAATGATGACAGTGAGCTTAAATTACAATCTGAGTCTGGTATTGTGGACTTTAGATTCTCTATTTCTGATTGAAAGA